>PPME03000004.1:600000-1052114 GCA_003706695.3 Limtongella incommunis
AGCAGGGTAGTAACATGCAACCATTTGTTGAATGTACGCTCGTTAGCAAGCCAGACCTTGACCTCAACCTTCACAGAGCCAGATTGACGAATGAGCTGAGTCGGTTTGGTAACACCAGGCGGAAGAACAACTTCTTCGTCTTCAGAATCAAAATCCAGCTTGGACGCACCCTTCTTTTTCCAAGTTGGGAAGCCAAGACGAGGCTGATCTCTTGAAGAAACCTCAGTATCACTAAGACCCGAGCCTTCCTCTTCCTCCTCATCATCATCCTCTTCAATTGCAGTACTATTTTCTGGCAATGAAGAGGTAGAAGGCGCATCTATAGCTGAAGTCGATGGTGACTGACCTCCAAGTTTCGGAGAGTCTCTCAACTTGAGAACTGATGTACGGCGGGCGTAGGTGGACTCAGCTCTACGTTTAGCAATTGCCTTCGGATCCCCGCGAACGTCGTCTGGTTGATCAACTTCATTCAACCAGAATGGCAAGGAATCGACACGTTCGTCTTCAGTGTAGAGAGAAGCAACACCCTGAATAAACTTTGAGAACTGAGGAACATCCTTGACGAGGTGAGACGATGTGAGTTCATTGATCCACTGAGAGTGGCGAGACACTGCAGAGGGTAACGACTTCGAAGGTGTGCCATCAGCATTCAAGATGGCATGGTCTCTGACCTTGATACGAATTTCGAGGACAGAGTAAGGGAACTTAGCCCATTCTCCCTTGCGAAGGGCAGATTGAATGTTGACGGCATTGTCTAAATCTTTTCTATGCCAGGACTCAGGGTCTCTGATTGGACGCTCAGCATCTAGCGAATCCTCTCTAATAAACATGATATCGGAATCAAGATTAACACGGACACGACCGCCCTCGCCTGGAATTTCAAACGCAGAACGTTTAACAGTAGTTCTCAAAAGCGGCTTGAGTTCATGCTCCTGGATATAGTTGTACAAGTCCTTAGCATGGGTTTTGTAGTTTTCAATTTGAGAGCTTGGAGTGTGACGTTCCTCCATTTTCTTCACCTCCTTGTCCATGTGGTAGGTACCATTAAGGAATCCCTGGATGTTCTTTTGCTTGATATGCAGCTTGAAGGAATCGTCGTTTTCGGCTGAAGAACGATCGATAACTTTCTTTTCGAGAACAATGTCGGGCTTGTCGGCAAGTCTGCCCGTCCAATGAAGACGGACAGAAGGAGAAATCTCATTTTTCAAAAGTTTGGCTTTGTACAACTCAAACTCTGAATTGTCAAAGTAAAGAGATGTGATGGTAGGGTCCTGCTGACCAGACACCTCACTATCTTTGTCTTCATTCTCATAGACCAGGATTGGCAAGTGTCTGAGAATAAGTGTCTTGACTTCCATGACATTGTCAGGATGTACCCAGTATTTGAAAGAAGCATAATCAGAGGAGTCTGAATTCGTAAATGACGACAGCTTTGACTGCGACTCTGCAACAGAACCAAAATTTTGACGCAAAAAAAGGTAGACTCCCGAGAGTCTGTAGAGCAGAGGCGAGTAGTCCTCCGAGTGGAAGGGCAGCGCCTTGAGTCTCACAGTCAACAATGGCTTCACCTGATAGGCTGGGTGGATGCGATCGTGCTTCTTGACAATCTTGATAAAGGCCGTATAATTGATGCGTGAGAAGTGTTCCAAGGCTCGGACGTCTTCCAAAATCTGGTCTACAGCACTTTCCACAGGCCCCGCTTCCTTGGTAGCATCCAAGGAACCTTCGAGAGTATCAACTCTCTTGGTCAGCTCCTGGTAAGTCTTTGACTCAAAGCTGTGGACCCGCTCAATCTCATGATCGAGGGCCTCTACAAACTTGGTTTCATCGTCGTCGGTCCAAGGTTGAGCTTTATCATTGACAAAGACTTCCTCTTTGAGTAGTTTTTTGAGCTTGGAATAGTCCACGTAGTACTGTTTCCAAGGCTGATGAATTTCCTGTGCTAATCTTGCACCAAAAAGCATTCTGAAAAGTAGTTGTCAACAACCAGAAATTTCCAGACCTCGATGACTTTCAAGGCCAGCCTGTTTTGCGTTGACTGGCCTTTTTTTTTGGTCGCCTGCAGTGTGGGCGGCATGCCCAATCTCTTCTTGCCAGTCGTGGCCTGCTATGCTCCGCACGTGTCTGGTAATCTGTCCGGGACTGGACAGATGGCCATCGCCGGAATTGCAGCTGCCCAGCAGGAGCTAGTCGCGCGGTGCTTTCGAGCACGTCGCCAACGGACCAATGAAATTGGCTCCACGACGGGTGCCAAACACTGGTTGTGGGCTCAATGCAAAGTGGAGACTCGCGAGCAGCTTCCACCCCTATGCAAATATACCAAAGGATGTCACCCATGGGGCGTGGACGATCGCCAGGTTGTGATGTATCTGCACAGACACTCCATGCTAGCAAGCCCGATCGATTCGTAGTGATGGAAATGTGCCGGTTGGGTTTGCCTTACAACACCTGACCAACCATTGCCATAGTTAGATGGAACTAGAAAGAAACTGAGCTGAGCACAAGCCTTGGACAGTAGCCAATATAAATGAACATGAATCCCATCTTCTCTTTCTAAATACACATCTTTTTACTGCAATGAGTTCAATTGCGCTGCTGGCATATATGATAACTAGCTAACTAACTCTTTTCGCTTCTTCGATACCACTACGTGATGTTCATAGTGAGTGAACACATATTCCTTGTCGCAAATCCTTGACAACCCATGAGGATATGTGCCGAATGATACCGGAATCAGGCAGAGATAAATTGACATTTTGTTTCAAATAGATATTACAGCTGTAGTCTAGTGAAAACAGCAAAGACCACAACGGCCTGCGACAAATATACAGGTATGAGAGAGGCGCTAACAACAATTTGAACTTCAATGCGGTACCTCATCGCTCACATCAAGGTACGGTATTCCTTGCCACAGGATTAGTGTATTCCATAAATTCATCCCACGTTGTTCGCGCCATACGTTGAGACTCCAGAATTTTTGTGCGATGGTTGCTGGTAATTCATCTGAAGTGATAGGGGATCGAGGCTCCATGTTTTGGCAGGTCACATCTATCTTGACATTCTAAATATCATTGCACGTCAAGGTGAAGGTTGAATCTTAGAGTGTATATAAATTACCATCATGCAAACGTTGACCAAGTTTCAGGTTGAGGGTTGCCAACTATTGTCAATCCAGAACCCTTCCGAGAAATATTGAGTTGGTTGCAGCTCCGGAGAACTTAGAAAAAAAATTGGTATTTTAATAAACGATACGATCCGGCGCAATTAGAAATAATCAATATTTCCATCTCTCTAGCCATTTTGAAGATCTTTGCAATGCTCTGCAGTTGCGCACAGACTCTTCCAATGCTTTGTAGTCAAGCATTTCTGGCTGGCTAGGAATTTTTTTGGTCTCAGAGAACGTTTCTGTATCGGAATCATAAACAAGATCAAAGTCCTTTGGCCCTTTTCTCATTTGTAGATATTCTCGGCGTAGCAGGCCCTGCCACTTGCGTTGCTTTCTTTCTTTATACATCATCTTCTCAATAAGTAGGTTGACTTCTTCATGGAATGCTTTGATCCGTTGCCGTTTCTTTGCAACACCTCGCTTAGGCCGATTTGATTTATCATTATCATCAGCAAAATCGGGGTCCTCGAGATTGACCGCACCTTCGAAACCAGAGCCTGCCTGCTGCAACGACTTTCGTGCACGTCTTCCTGGATTTGCCTGTGCTAGCATTGCATTGCTGTTGATCAAGGCTGTCTCAAGGTTGGTGAGCCGCTCTCTTCTCATGGTATCTCCATATTCAATTTCTGCTGGGGAGTCCACGTTCTCAACCTTCTCCTCTTCGGGAGTTAGCAGGCGAAATGAAGGCACTTTTGTACCGTCCATTTGTCCATATCCAAAGGGGTTCTTGCGAAGCATTTCTGGCGACAAATCCGTTTCCAAATAAGCCCAGAGAAGCCACAAGAACACACGGCCCCTCGACTCTGAACTAATGTCAGATCTCATGATCAATGAGGTGAAATCGTATCCATCCAAGAAAAGCAGTTCCTGTACTTCAGTGGCAAATGTGGCTATTAAAAAGACCATGTTTACGGGATTCGTGGAAGGACCCTTGGTGATGTCCTGTTGGGCTAGCTCTTTGAAGTTGACAGGTTCAGAGCGATCCTCACATGCGCCTTTCAAAATTGACTTGAGCCGAGGCGCATCTTGTAGTTGTTTGTAGCTATCTGACTGGTTGGAATAGGCCTGTAGCGATGGAATAGGGTGATACGTTCGCAGTTGCGCCCTCATTTCAGGGAAGAAGTTGAGGGTCGTGTTCATTCTTCCAATGTTAACCAACAGACAGACCATGGCCATGTGAAGAGCAGCATTCTTATCGTGAATCAGTTTGTCTCTCAAGACGCGGGATGTTTTAGAGGAGTTCGCCATGGCTTCGATGTAGACGTCTGCAAACGTCATTAATTCATTGCGCTTTGAAGGATCGTATGCAGATCTAAAAGCCTTTGTTTCCTCAAAAAACACAAAATATAGAAAGTCATACTGGATGTCGACTCTCCACAGAGGCTCGCCATCAGACTTTTTAATGTGTTTCACTTTGGTGCCTGTCATCAAGGTGTGATACATGCGGTTGTCCTTGCCTCTCTTAGCTGCCTTGCGAGAAGATGCCGGCGTACCAGAGCCAGAGGCAGCCGATTCCTTAACTGGAGTGTCCAAGCTGGATTCTCTCGACGGTTCATCATCGGGCTGGTCGTTTACAAGCGCAGAGTCATTTGCAGGCATAGGATCTGAGCCGGAAGGAGGTGCCACTGCATCGGGGTGTGCACTTTGATGTGTTTCCATTTCTTGAGCTTCGGACATGCCGACCAATTGCAAATGTTTCCACAGACAATGACAAATTATCTGCTTCACCAGTTCACGGCTGTGGTGGGAGATGTGAAATCCGCACAGAGGCTAGGATTGGTTTGCAGGTTGGCGATTCGAGTTTCCAGAGACAGAGCGACATGGATGGAAATGCGTCGGTGAACAATAAACAAGACCGTACATACAGGTTGGACAACTACGTGCGGACGGCCCCCGGGCTTTGCTGGTGGAAAATGTCAAAAATTGGATAGCAAATTCACCCCCAAATAAGAATAGTACCCAAATAGGCAGGTAAACTGCGTTCTTGAAGCAGTATGTTGCTTGCACAGTATGTACAAGGGAGCCATTGTGAAGACACGCCAGCCATTTTGCAGGCTGTATATTTCCTCGCAGTTTGAACTTTTCTGCTACACTGCCTACTGTCACTACCTAATAAATATACTTGTTTAGAGCTTCGCGCACAGCGCCTCACGAATAAATCACGTAAAGAGCGCCCGGTCCCATTCAAAACAAACATTCAAGACAATAATGAACGAATTGGCAGGCACTACTAATAGTGACTTGGTGGACCAATACAGACAAAAAAATGGGTCTTTGAATATTGCAAAGAACGCCGACAGGCTGGAGACGAGCCTGCCTGCCCGTCTAGAGCCCGACGATGTCGCTCTCAGCCCCAAAACGGCAGCCTCCACTCATCGTTCCTACAACGACGGACTTGGCGACGAAGAATGGCATTCCGATCCAGAGCGACACTCCGCTGCTTCGGTGACCTCCGTTGAGGACACAAGACGGTCGTTTTCGGAGCCCGAAAACGGCACGACAAGGTACTACAGCGGCCAGTCGGTCGTGCACAAGTGCGGCAAGGGCCAGGCCCCGGAGTGGATGGACAGAATCAAGCAAATGAACCAGTCAGGCAGACCCGGCAAGTCGCACGTACAAAGCATGTTTGACCCGCCAACGATATATCACCAAGGGCCGTCTCAGAACGGGACGAGTGGCCCGTCGCAACCGCAGGATTTGGGGCAAATTTCGGCGTCTCAATGGGAAACCTCGACGCCCACGGGCTCGGTCAGATACATGGCCGCGGCCAGTTCTCCGTCGAGCCCTCCACCGCACGGCAATACTACAATGCACTCGATGCGCTCGGCCGACGTGACTTCCTTTTCGAAATCTCCTCTCAAACTCTTTAATCAGTATGACACTTATACAGACGGACGTCTGGGCCAGTTTCTCAACATGGAGGCAGTGTCAAGTCCAGTCTCAACTGTCTCCACAAAGCAAAGCGGCAGCAACGGCCAAAAATCAGAGCCGAAAGCAGATCGCCAATCCTCAAACGTTTCTGTTCCAAATTATAGGGAGGATGCCAACCAGTTTTTTTCAAAAATTGTAAAACAGCATCAACACCACCAGAAACGATTTTCCGTTTCTTCCGAGCTTTCAAATGAAGACGAGGGTAAGCATGTCTCGCGGTGGAACAGCATGGTCACCGATAATCGTAATTCCTCACTCGACACATTGGAAATGCATCTGAAAAACCATATCCCCGAGTCTGACTCCGATCGGCCTCACCCAAACCACCACCATGGCTCATCACACGTCTCTGAAGACGAAGATCAAATATCTGCTAGTGAGCTATCGCAAGACACATATCACTCTCAAGTCATTGACAAATCAACTATATCTCCGCCACTCGATCCACAAAGGGATTCATCATTCGCTCAGAAACACAGAAATCTAAAGCTCATTAAACCTCAGGATGCTCATTTGTATGTTCAGTCTCCACAGGCAAAAGTCGTTCAGTGGAAGGATGATGTTTCTAGCGGCAGTGACTTTGGCTCATCAGAAAGCTCTATCGGATCCACATCAAGGATCAAACAACACGTTGTTTCTGCTGACTATAACGACAACCCTCGTTTGGTTAAAATGCAGTCACAATTGAAGCTGGCAAAATTCTCAGAAGATCCCAAACTACGTGAGAAGCTCATGCTTGGTGATCAAATTGATATTCCCATTGAACAGCAAGTGCAGGAATTATCGGTTCTTGATAACGACAATATAGAGTCTGCAAGTGCCTATGATCAGATTGAAAGAGTTTCCGGCTCAGTATCTCAATTATCATTGGCTTCTGATTTATCTAAAGCAGATTCAACAGCTGTGAAATGGCAGGACGAAGCCATGTCGTCCTTGAGTTCATCACCATTAACGGGGCCGGTATTTAGAAGCACTAGAAATTCGCCTCAACAATCGTTGTCGCAGGACGACCTTCAGCAATCTGACCGATTTCCATCCATACCACCTTCAGAGCAAGTCAATAATGGTATCAATAATGGCGGACAGCATAGCCGACAATCTTCTCTCGAATCGTTTTCAGTTGTTGATACTCTGCCACAACCTTCCGCCACTTCAAGTGTGTCTCAGAGACCTAAAACTGTGCCAACAAGGAAAATTATTTCAAAGAATTCAGCGGCAAATATCTCAACTGGATCCAATAACTTTTCGAAGACGGTCAACGCCACCAAGGGACGACATGGTGAATTTTTGTCCTCAGTTCCAGAGCATACACCTCGACGTACTTTGGCTCCAAACATCTCTGCTAATGTGACAATACCCGCTAGTGTAGCCGATTCTAAACTTTACAGCAGCAGTAAAGTCTGGTTCAATACCCCCGACATTACAAGCATTTCCAGAATCAACACCTCTTATTCGCGCGATCAAGAAGTTATTGTGAGATCATTGACGGACGTATGCAGAGAAAAGCATTGGTCGCAAGTGAAGACATTGGATTTATCCAATGCCTTGTTACAATCGGTAGGCGTGCTGGAAAAGTTCTGCCCTCAGCTGGAAAATCTCAACCTCGCTAACAACAATCTGGAGTTTCTAAATGGGATTCCTTCCACTGTGTCTTATCTCAGCTTGGAGCACAATAAGGTTGTCGACGTTACCAATTTTGAGCACCTTTTCAACCTAGTAGATCTTTCCTTGAGAAAAAATTTGTTAAAGTCGATGGAAGGACTGGCTGCCGTAAATGGGCTAGCTCACCTCAAAATCTTGGCGTTGGATGATAACTACATTTTTTCCCTCAAACCACTTGCGCAAATGTCTAATCTTCGGAAGCTTAGTATCCAAAGGAATAAACTAAGAGGGGACATTCAAATTCCAGGATATTTGCCCAATTTGAACCATCTTGACTTGTCTGGAAATCTTCATATTGAAAGTATAACTGGGATAGAGTTGCTTCCAAACCTTGGACAGCTTTTATTGGACGATACGAGGGTGAAAAGAGTTAACTCCTCTCGTAAGCATTCTGCACTGAAACTTTTATCCATGTCTCGCACTCTTCTAGAGGAGCTTGATGTCAGCTGTTTCCCTTGTCTTGATCAACTCGTGCTTGATAGTAATGCCATTGCACAATTGAACATGTGCAAAGACGTGGATTCGGTGTTTCTGCGTTATCAAACTCACTCAAACACCTTGAGGGATTGGTCAGGCTTTGAAAACGTTCGCGAGCTTCACCTTACTCAAAATCATGTCACATTTTCGAAACTTCCATTTGCACCTAATGCTACCTTTCGCAATTTGCAAGTTTTGGAAATGAGAAATGTCAAACTTGAAGTGCTCCCTCGTATGTTCTCCAATCAATTCCCAAACTTGAGACAATTGGATTTGTCCTTCAACAGACTGAAATCTATTGCACCACTTAAAAATTCAGTCACTCTGGAGAGGCTCTGGCTGTACAACAATGACATTGATTTTTCCAAGGCTAGGGAGACTATATCCATTGTGCAAAGACTATCTAGGCTCGAAATGGTCGACTTGCGGGAAAATCGATTCACAAGGGGCTTTTACGAACCTGGTGACTTGACCAACGACAATTACGATCGGGTTAGAGAGAACGATGCGGCATATTACGATGCATATGCCAGCACAGACAAGAAGTTTGTTAGCACTCTGGATGAAAAGATCAACGAGCAAAGAGTCGCATACCAATTTGCCCTGACGATGTATAATAAGAATATTAAATGGCTTGATGGTTTGGTGATCAGTGCAGAAGATTATGAGATAGCTGAAACTGTTTATCACCAACGGAACCAGAGCTACTGACAGCCTAACAATTTACTAATTTTAATTTATTAAAGTTCTAATTTACTGCATACGCACGCTTACGCTTGCATTATCATCAGTCAAACCTTAGTCAAATAATGCGAAAGCTTAGTCAAGGCCTAGCCCAAACCGACCTTGCCGTGAATGTGTCATTATTAGCTAAAGGTGCGCAATCACGTGAAAGACATAAATACCCCGGAATCTGAAATTTTTCAAGAATAGTATAAATCGGTGTTAATAGCCTCTGAGTCTTTACACTGCCGTGTAATAATTCCGTTATGTCTTTTGCATCCATAGAAGATGCTCTCGTCGCTTACAAAAATGGCGAATTCCTGGTTGTCTTGGACGATGAGTCCAGGGAAAACGAGGGTGATTTGATTATTGCGGCGGAAGCCATCACCACTGAAAAGATGGCTTTTCTGGTTCGTCACTCCTCGGGATATGTCTGTGCTCCAATCACCAATCAGATTGCAGATCGTCTGGAACTGCCGTTGATGTCGGCGACTCAATCGGACCGCCACGGAACGGCCTACACAATTACTGTCGACTATGCTGACGGTACAACTACTGGTATTTCGGCTCATGATCGGGCACTTACCGGTCGAAAGCTAGCAGATCCCACCACAACTCCTGCTTCATTTTTGAGACCAGGTCATTTGCTTCCATTGAGAGCCGTCGACGGCGGTGTATTGGCCCGGAGGGGCCATACGGAGGCCGCTGTAGACCTCAGTCGATTGGCGGGATTCCAGCCTGCTGGTATTATTTGCGAGCTTGTGAGGGAGTCTGACGGCCTGATGGCAAGGACTGTCGATTGTTTGGAGTTTGCAAGAGAACACAACTTGAAGGCCATCACCATTGATGCGCTGGTTAAATATCTGGAGGAGAAGCAAACCAAATAGAATGTCACATAGTTTATAATTATCTAATTCATATGGCAAATGAGACAGTATTCTGAGCATTGTATGCTTACGAATAAAAGCATCTCACCAGTTACAGTTCTCGGCCCCTCAAATCTGCGATATGCTTTGACAGTAATCTGTCGACATTTGAATCGAATCCAATTCATGGTTGCAAACTAGTCACTGAATATTTGACTTGTGGGAAACTGTTTTCATTTAATAAGCCAATTCTCGTGAGGCGACCACAACAGCGATGAGCTAGCACAAATCTATTCAAGAGACTTGGCATAGTATAAATCACCATTAGCGCACAATGTGACTCAAAATGTAGCGATATATTAATTCAAATTACTTCTTTTCTTTCTCCTTCACAGGTACCAGCCTTTCTTTTGTACCCCAGGTATACTCTCTAGTAGTATCAGCAAAGTGCTTTACGTCGTTATCAGTGACTTTGCTTCTGCTCTCATTGTAGTCGGCAACAAAGTCCTGCAAAACTTTGATGCAAAGTGCCTTAAGTTCACCAGTAACCATTTTACCAGATTTATAGTCATCGTGGATTTTTTGAAGTTCGGCGTCATCTTCGATGAGGAAGGAAAGATATTGATAAGAAACATCAATATCAGGATTTCCGCCCTTTGCGCGCTGTTCTTCCAATGTTGGCTGGCCACCAGAGAAAGCATGTTTATTGATTTTGTTTTTGATCTGGGCAGCTGTGTCCGTCATGAAGATAGCTGAGTTGGAATCAGACGCTGACATCTTTGAAGATGGTCCTTGAAGTGCGGGGAAGAACTTGGAAAATATAAGAGATGGCTTCTTGTATTTGAGTTTGACAGCAACGTCTCTGGCAACTCTGAAATATGGGTCTTGATCAATAGCACAAGGGATGAGACAAGGAATGTCACTCTTCTTACCAAAAATATGAGGGTATGAAGTAGGAAAAGCAGTAGAAATCTGAACAGAAGCAAAATGAAGTTTTCCAATACAGTCAGAGTCATTGAATCCAAACACAGCCTTGGCGGTAGAAGTCGTAATTTGTCTCGAGGTTCTTACAACGTTTTCGTACAGGCCGCCGGACATGTATTCGAGATCCGAGAAAATAAAAGTCTTTTTGGGATCAAATCCAACGGCGATAATATCTTTGGCATTGGAAACATAGAATCGCTTAACGTCCTCGATTTTGAGCTTTGGTTTGAACAAAAATTTTTCATCATCAGTCATTTCGATAACCAAAATAACGTCAAACACTTCTTGCAGCCATTTTGTAAAAACAAAAGGAATCATATGTCCTAAATGCATAGAGTCCGATGATGGTCCGCGTCCTGTATACAAAAAGAATGGCTTTCCTTGCTCATACCTGTCAAGAATAGCGTTAAGATCACGCTCGGCAAAGAACATTCCGCGTCGCATAAATCGATGAGGCCTGTGACCAGTCACCTTTTGAAATCGTTCCAGAACTGCGTCTGTGATTTTGTGGCATCCGAAGGAGACGACAACCTTATCATAGTCAATTCCCTGGGCAACACCATCAACAACGGCACCTTCCACCTCCCATGGCGTAATTTTCTGTTCAGCCGTGTTTGGAGCTGAATTATCCTCACCAATGACAGCTTCCTTCAGCTTTGTGGCAATCTCGTTAACGCTCATTTTTTCTCAATTTCGGTTTTTGCGTGAGGTCGGTGTGGATAAGTTGAAATTTATCAAGATGTGACTCAAGAATGCAGATCCACGTTTGAGAAAACGTCGCCTGTGGGTTCCAGCTAAATACCATGCCCTATTTGGCAAGGTTCCAAATATGCCAGTAACAACTGTCGGCTGCTAGCGAGGTGTGCGCAGTTCATCCGTAGAAGGTAAATCTCAAACAATGAGAGCTGATACAAGGCACAATTTCTACAATGGTTCCACTTGGTTGCCTGGCGTGTACCGATATAATCGCTCAGGCGAACAACCACGTTTCTCAGTCTCTGTGGAACGTGGTTTTCCGATAAGCACAAAGATACAGGACTGATAGCATTCAACACCCTTACAAGTTTGTAAATCAACTAGAGATGGGTCAGAATTCCAGCAAAGTGTCAGCCCAGGACAAAGCGATTCTTCAACTGAAGATACAGAGAGATTCTTTGAATCAAGCTCAGAAGAGAATGCAGCAGGTTGCTGACAAGGAGCAACAGCTGGCACGAACCTTGCTGGCTAAAGGAGACAAAAACAAAGCCAAGTTAGCATTAAAACGGAAGAAGTACCAAGAAGGATTGTTGGCAAAGATTGATGAGCAGCTTACCTCGCTCTCCCAATTGGCCTCAGGTATTGAATTTGCTCTCGTTCAAAAGGATGTGTTGCTTGGGTTGCAGGAAGGTAATAAAGCGTTACAACAGCTCAACAAAGAAATGCCCATCGACAAGGTTGAGAAGATCATGGACGACTCACGAGAGGGCATTGCATATCAGGAGGAGTTGTCGAGTAAACTTGCGGAGAGCCTGAGTGAGCAGGACATGGACGAGGTAGAAGACGAATTGCAGGCTCTTATAGAGGCGGAAAACAAGAAAAGTTTGGTTGGTGAGCTGCCAAGCGTTCCAAAGACCAGAGTTGAATCTGCCGGGGTTGAAGAGGAAGAGGAGGAGAAACCACAGAAAAGTTCCGAACGGCAGCCCGTTCTTGCTTAAATCAAGACGAAAGGCAATGAGCAAGCATGTGCAAGTGTTGGAAGCATTGAAAGGCTGTGGCGCTGAAAAATCGATACGCTGTATTGTTGTGCTCCTAAAGGAAAACGAGCTGCTGGTGAGTTGCGAGCCATGATTACCGTTTTTTGCCCATTGTACTGGTGATTCAACAGTACATGTATAACAGGATATGCAGCTATGGCTACGATTAGTAGTGTTGTTTCCGCTTTTCTTTGACAAAATACGACTATTCGACAATTGCTAATAATCTGATCTTAAGCTGTATCGCATCCTTGCTGGTAGCAAATTACATGGTGTTGCCAATTGAGTAAATACATTTCTCTTGGACGAGTGTCAATGGTGCTCTTCTGAAGTATTTGAATGACTTGGTCTTCGCAGGCAAATTGAAACGATGGCAGTCTACTCGCTTGTTCGATTGTGCCAAATTTAAACTATAGTATTGGGGTGAAAGCACCGAGAATATATTAAATACAAACAAATAAATTATAATTCAATTCAAATGATTGAACAAAATAGCGGAATCAATAGTAGTCCCAGTTCCCTTGCGCTGACAATACTATCGCATTATCGTGGTACAAAAAGTGGGCGTCGGAGAAGATGAGGTTAACTAACATAACCTTGAGCACAAAGTGTGTGCACTTTGACAACACTCCAAAGTTTCATCATGGAACTACCGGGCCTCCCTGGTTATAACAATAATCAAACGGCGTTGCTAACACGTCCGTCTGTTGACATTTCAGTGCCCTTAAAAGATGCTTCAGGAGCAAGTGCCAATATCATTATAGATGTGATGAAGTTATCTGAACAAAGATACGGTTTCGAGCAAATGCACCCAGAGTTGAAAAACAATGAAGAAGACGACGAAGAAGACGACGAAGATGATGATGAGAACGAAGGAGCAGAGGGGTCTGGAGCGGGTGGGTCAAATGGAGCCAGCACTGCCAATGGCGACGCATCCTCTAACGAACCTCAGCGGCCCAAAAAGAAAACTAAAGCAACTCTCGAAATTGGCAAGTATGACTTGACCGATGGATTCATTGATGACTCTGAACTACAATGGGAAGAGCAAGCTGCCGCCACTCAAGATGGCTTTTTTATTTATTTTGGTCCTTTGGTATCTGAGGAACCTCCAAAGGAAGTCGCAGCAACGTCCAAAAGGAAAAATGCTTCAAAAGATGGAAACTCTGAAAAACGGCCTCGACAGATCAAGCCAAAGGCCAATTCGACAGGTGATGGTGCCCAGAAAGAGACGAAGGAAAAGAAGCCTTCAAAGCCTAGGGCGAAAAAGAGCGACAAAGATAAGGAAAAAGCTGAAAAGAGCGACAAGGGTGATACAAGCGACAAGGCTGACAAGGCTGAAAAGCCCGAGAAGCCAGAAAAGGAGAAGAGCGACAAGGCGACAAAACCTGAAAAGACTGAGAAGACTGAGAAGGTGAAGACTGAAAAGAGTGATACTTCTGAGAAGTCTGAAAAGTCCGCCAAAGCTGAGAAGAGCGTAAAGACAGAGAAAACCAGCAAAGCGGCCAGCAAAGCTGACAAGCCAGACAAAGTTGAGAAGTCTCAAGCTGCTCCACCTTTACCTGAACCTCTGGCCATTCCCTCTGTGGCCGCCCAAACTCCACAATCATCTTCTGATGTAGCCGCAACTGAGTAGTTTCAGGAGAATAGCTGCTGGGGTTGTCAAGTTGTGTGAAAACCAATCTACACTATTTTATTTTGTAAAAGAATGGGTGAATTGTTTCTATCCTACTTTTCGTTGTAGGAAAGTGCTGTTTTTGTGATGCTAAATGAGCTTGAAACTTAACGGAGTCTTGTTCACTCGTGTCGTTTGCTATTTTACATTTATTTACCTGCTATGTATCTTAAATATTCCACTTTTTCTCCAGCGATTCCATTGAAAGTTCTAGAAATGCGTGTCTGGTGTGAGCAACGCTGTCCATACCAGTGATATCTAAGGCCACTGATCCTCCGTGAGATGCAACTGCCGGTTCGGCACCATCACTAGCGTCACTATTTTTTGCCGTGGCCACCACCGTCTCCGTTTCTACCTCCTTTTGTGGTTCTCTCTGTTCCGCTTTGTCAGTGGCATCGCTTTCATTGTCAGAGTCTGACGAGATTTTCAGTGGACCCTTCTTTTTAGATGGAGGGGGTGGTACGATTACCTTCACCCTGGCTTTTACCTCCTTGAGAAATTCTCTATCAGTCTCAACAACAGTCAAAAAGTTCAGCCATGTCATCACTACCCCATAAACTTGCGAAGAAAGACCCTCAGTTTGCAATTCATCAACTGCTGACAGGACTAGTCCCTTAATGACTTTGAGCTTAGCGTCATCAAGGGCAATAAACGGTTTTGTTTCCCCAATATTTAGTGAATCCAGTTTCTTGGCAATGTCCTCCTCCTCAGAATTTACAGCGCTACCATTTTTTGACCCATTGCAACGAACAAAATCCTTGAGCAACCTAATCATGATATCTTTTAAAGGTTCAAACGGGCAGTATTGAATGGTATCTTGAATGTGGTAAAAAGCTGTTTCTGGGCCCTTGATAAGGAGCAGTCGTCGAACAAGAGACGTTACAATAGACTTAAGCTCCGAAGGTTGTGCATTAGGGAGTGTTGCCATTTCAATGATTTGGAGATATGAGCACAAGCTTTTCTGATCGATTTCCTTGATGGCTTCAGGGGAAGTTCTTGTCGAGAAAAACAAACCCCAAAACACAAAAGCATCAATCAGCCCGGCTGTGATTTTGACATCGTCGTCAAGACATCTGCGAGCGTAACCCATAATCTTCTTGAGTGTGACTCGGTGATCCACCCTTTTCGTTTCAAAAACCTGAACGGTATAAAGAATGAAAACTCCTTCATCAACAATTCCTATGTGTTGAACGGCATCGTCTTTATGAACGACCGATGTATAATCCCATGGAGTGCTATTGTCGAGAACCGAGCGCGCAGCAATTTCGACAACACGATCAGCGGTTTGCCCTTCAATTACTTCAAGAAACAGTTCTTCAAGTTCGAGATCATAGGACCACGCTGTTTGCACAAAGCGACTCAAGGAATCATTTAGTGATTCATAACTGCTAACGAGGGACACTTTGAGAGGCGGTTCAATCATGGCTGTGGCAGATTTCGAGCGAATATCAAAAGCATAACGTAGAGACCAGCTAGGGGGATATCTCACAACCATTAGATATACAGACCAGAAAAGAAAGGACTGCAGTAGTTTAACTTGAACTAGATTTTCTAAATCAGAGTTCTGTTTAGGAGAAGACGCTGTGTGATAGTCTCTCAGAAATAACAAAAGACGTCTAGCGCAAGTTGTGGTTAGTCGCAAATCCTGATAGGTGTTCATAAAATTGAGTAGATAGAGAATCGCTTGCGCCAAGAATGCAGAGGGGTGCTGAACATCGATTCGATGAAGTGACTGCATCATGAGCTCAAACAAGGAAAAGAACTGGGCTGCAATAATATGGTAGTTATCATCATTGACCAAATCGAGCGACTCAAGACCCTCACAGGCTTTCAGAAACAGTTCCTTAGGATTGCCCTTTTGAGAGATAAGAAGTAATATTTTGGCAGCTTTTTTGAAAAGATCGGAGTTGCCAACTCCATTGCGGAAGTGGTTCTCCATTGATATCAAACGTGTTATCAGCTCCGGAATATCCCATCCAATCTCAGAGATCATTTTGGGATCGTTCGAAAGCACCAAGAGTAGTTCATCAAGAGCTGCGCAAGTTTGCTCATCGAGATAATCAAGCTGATCTGTAGTGAGAATAGCACTGTCCTCCTCATCATTGTCGTCCTCTTCTCCGCCCTCTTGCAGAGCAATCATATTGGTGAACTGCTCGTCCAACACTGTTGCATACGACAAGTAATCACCAGTCGATTTTGCATCAATTGCAGCGTCGCGAATGACTCTTTGCATATTTGAGATCGACATGGTGGACTCCGGTTATAAGGAAGTTGTCAGGAAGACTTATCTATTAGCGTCGCTTGCGGTTGTCGTGTTATACTTAGTGGCCAATAAGTATGTGTTTGTTGTCAGACTAGCCTCCTTGGTCGGAAAGTGTAAAAAAGGCAACCTCTGTGACAGTGAATGTCGAAATTTCGGAAGAGGTTTCAGCACCCGAAAAAAATAGCCAATCACATAGAAAATCAAATGGAGAACTTGTTGCAATTTTTTTTGCTTAGTTGACCGAGTTCCGTTGTTTTCTGTAGCGGACTTACTTATCTCCCTGTCATCCACTGCCCCACTGGCCAAGAACGACTAGAATCTCACATGAAGGTGCAGCCTAACTCCTTTGGGACAGATATGCTTCGAGCACCAGCAGAGGCTCGTTAGTTGGAGGTTTGAAAATTCAGATTGATTCATTTTGACAAACTCACAGCTGCAAAAACCGCAGCCGTGGCCATTCAAAAGAAAGCGTAACCTGTTTAGTGGCTTCTTTTCTTTGCCCTTCCTGCATCGTCAGGTGGCCATTTTGTACGGCTCTCTTCCTAGTCCCACTAAGATCCGTTATCAGCAGCATTTGTCATTTTTCAAAGCTTGAGAATAAATTATTCAGCGCTCCTACAAACACTTGGCTAAGAAGCATCGATATTACAGATTACTAAGTAGAAGGGGCATTTCAGTGTCTGTTGAGGTCCTTGAACGCTGGAGAACAAATGTGTTACTGAGCCCATTTTTGGCCACAAGTTTCTCCGCAAAATGACCGCCAACGAAAGCGACACAAATTCAAACCGATTTGCAGATTGTGATAATGGGTCCTCGCTTGCATCATCGAACCTGTTCCCATCGCATAGAGATATACTTTCCGGCTATGCTCATCGACCGCAGACCAACATTTCGTCGTTCACACCGCTACTTCCTCAAAATCGAGCCAGCGACGGCGTGATCACCTTTGATGCAGATCTCAACGATGCCGCCAGTGGAGTGGAGTCTCGATCTTCCTTTTGCATAGATGACGATGATATTGATGTTGTTGACGCTGTCAAAGTATTGCAGCGTTCACGGAATGCAGATGTGCTGACAGACTTTGAAGCCTATCAACGTAATATAGCTAAGGCAACACTAAAAAAGGACAAGAGCCAACGCAAGTATAAACGAAAGAGGGCAGCAGCCGGGACAGGCTCCATTTCTCGAGAGCGCCCGGATGTTGGCCCTGGATTTGGTATTGGATATGAAACAGAATATGCGGGATCAATGTATTCCCACGAAAACGATGTTGAAAGTCAAACATATGGTAATTATTTTTCTTCCGCGAAGAGCGCGATGCAAAATCCTCCTTTGTCGTATGACTTGGATAAATTTGATGGTTCGAGGCAAAATCCAGCCTACATACGACAGCAAAACACCATAGATAATGCTTTTTTGCCCGCAGTCGATGAAGACGACAAGATTTCTGTGGCTCCGTCGGTTGCATCTTCGTATGAAACCCGTGATATCGACGAAATGTCTGATGATGAACTACTTTCTGACGAGGAATCACTGTTAGGAGGTTCTGTCAAAAGAAAGGGCCTTCATATTTTGCGACGGGATCTCAAACCCAGACATATTGAAATGCTAGCTATGGGTGGTGGCGTTGGAGTGGGCATTATTTTGTATTCTGGCAGGGCTTTCTTCACGGCAGGGCCGTTTGGTACACTGCTTGCATTTATAATAATGGGGCTGGTAGTTTTCAGCTCATTTATGAGCTTTGGGGAGATGCTGACGCTGATTCCCGCCAATTCAGGTCTTGTTGGTCTCACAGCTCGCTTCTTTGATGATTCGCTAGCAATGTCATTAGGTTTGCTATACTGGTGCTCGTCTGCCGTGGCAATCCCGTCCGAAGTGACTGCCGCTGCTCTCACCTTGGGATACTATCCCTCTTTATCAGTACCATCGTCAGCGTTGTCTGTGTGGATTTGTTTCTTTTTGGCAATCCTGATAATTGTAAACATGCAGAATCTTAGATCATTTGGAGAGCTTCATTACTGGGTTGGCCTGGGCACCATGTTGATTTTTATTTCTTTTTTGATCATTATGTTTGTTCAAAACTCTGGTGCTATAGCTCCTTATTATGAAAAAGTTGGTTTTCGCTACTGGGATTCAAAAATCTCTGATAACTACGGTTTATTTCGGCCCAGTTACGTGACATCGTTAGATATGGACCAACAATCAGGCTCATACACTATTATAAGTCAAATCACCGGAGCAACGGGAAGGTTTTTGCAGTTCTGGGAAGCAATGACTATCTCTTCATTTGCATACAATGGCACGGGTATTTTGTTCACTGCCTGTGGGGAGATTAGAAATCCTCGCAAAGCCATTCCTTCTGCCACAAGAAAGATTTTTTGGAGAATATTGATATTTTATGTGCTTTCAATATTTGCACTAAGCATCAATATATACAGCGGTGACGCGCGGCTCTTGGCTTTATTTCCAACCGTCTTTTCTAATGCACCAGTGGCAGCGCCCACTGATGCAGACACTCGTGCCTGCCCTGAGTTTGTTGGAGCTTCGGTATGGCTTATTGCACTTCAAAACGCAGGTCTTTGCGCAGGGGCTAGTGTCTTTGCAGTTTTTACTGTTTTAATTTCCTTGTCTACCGCGTCACTACATTTATATGCCTCGTCTCGAATCATGTACAGTCTTGCGGTTGAGGGATTTTTTCCAAAAATTTTGGCAAAATGTTCAGAAGATGGTGCTCCTTATGTTGCCACTATGGTTTCTTTTACAGTGTCATTCCTTGCATTGATGTCTGCAGATTTGGTTGTCGATGAAGTGTTCACATTACTTGCATCCCTTTGTTCATCAGCCAGCGCAATCGTTTGGGCTGGTATGTGTCTAATTTATATTCGATTTTATCAAGGATTAAAACTGCGTCCAGATATTCCTGGACGTGATTCTGAGCTTTATCCTTTCAAAACACCATTCCAGCCATTGGCCGCATATTTTGGACTCATATCACAGTCAACAGTTGCCCTTCTTCTCGGAATGACCTTGTTTTTGAAAAATGCCTGGAGTACATCCCAATTTTTTGCATCCTACACTGCACTTATAGTGTTTGTTGTCTGCTATTGTTTGCACAAGCTAATTACTGGCTGTAAAATTGTACCGCTAGACAAACTTGATTTTGATTCATGCCGAAGAGAAATTGACAAAGCTGAATGGAAAGAAGACAGAGTGTTTTCCAAAACTGTGAGGTTCCGTCTGGGACGACTGAAGAGAGCTTATCTACAGTTGGTACATGCATTTTCGAATTCCGTTAGGCGAAAGAACCACAACAAGGAATTTTTACAAGCATGATGGTGGCACTGTTATTGCTCCAAATGTTGAGTTTTATCGATGCGCTAGCTACGGTAGTCCATGGAGTCAACAACGGGAACTCATCTTGCTAAGATTATTATTTAATGAGGACTTTTTGGTCTTTTAATGTTATTTATATAGGTAATAGATGGTTAAGAGTTAGATTTCTGAATGCTGCATATCACAAGCCCTTGAAAGTGGCTTTCTTTAAACCGCTACTTTGTTCAGAGCGATTCCTAGCAATTGAATAAAATACTCCACGCCGGTAATTCGTTTTATTAATACATGGCTATTAATTTTGCTAATAGTACAAATTAGTTCATTGACAGCGATGGGTCATCAATCACAACGTCTGAAGGCGTAATGTAATGATATCAGCGGACCTGTATATACTTATATTGACGTCGGCAGACTTTGGAATCCAATTCTACCCTAAGGCTTGAATACAGGGTGTAGCTTTAACAAAAATAATAGGCTAGAGTCTTCTGTTTCTTCTTGCGAGGCAGTCCCAAATAGGCTGCCCGTCGACTCTCGCCCGAAATCCGCGTTAATTTCAATTGCCGTGAAATTTCACTCGAGCATCTCTAATAATGTCGAGCAAACCTGCTGATACGCCATCTTCTGTTGCTTTACTAAGTGGCGGTGTAGCTGGAACATGCACCGATCTTTTTTTCTTTCCAATTGACACACTGAAAACTAGACTGCAGGCAAAAGGAGGGTTTTTCGCAAACGGAGGTTGGAAAGGTATTTATAGAGGACTCGGATCCGTTGTTCTCGCATCTGCACCTGGAGCGGGTCTGTTCTTTTTTGCGTATGAAGGTGTTAAGGGCTTGGAACTGCCTATCGAGGACGCTTACAAGCATATGCTGGCCGCCTCAGTTGGTGAAGTTGTTGCTTGCTCTGTTCGCGTCCCATCTGAAGTGGTAAAGCAGAGAGCACAAGCAGCGCAGGCAAAATCTTCGTTGGAGGCATTCCAAGCAATTCTCTCAAATAAATCCGGTGAGGGGGTTTTCAGAGGTCTATATCGCGGCTGGACATCCACAATCTTTCGAGAGATTCCATTCACAGTTATTCAGTTTCCATTATATGAAGGAATGAAGAAAATGAGAGCCAATCAACGCAAAGTTGAAGCGGTGAGTTCAGTTGAAGCCTCGGTTTGTGGATCAATCGCTGGGGGTATTGCAGCTGCATTGACCACTCCGCTGGACGTGATCAAAACTCGCCTGATGCTGTCCAAGCAGCGAACGTCAGTATTGACGATAGCAAAGCAAATTGCACAAGAAGAAGGTTATAAAGCATTTCTGAAAGGAATTGGCCCCAGAACTGCTTGGATATCTGCTGGTGGAGCCATTTTCCTTGGCGTGTATGAGTCAGCCAAAGCCAACATCTTCATGCCACTGCTAGCACAGTAGCGCCAGAAACAAGACCTTGATGTTAGTCCAATCATGCATTGTTATACGTAAATATTGATCATAGATATAAATAATCACCCGCACTAATCGTAACGGAGTCTGGTGCCCGTCTAATTCACATTGTTCACTTTCTAAAGAGCAGCGATATGAAACTCACATGTCAGCACGATAAAACAGTGAAGCAAAGAATGCATCAAGACAAAATCACATAGTTGCCAAATGTCGACAAATAATGAGCGACAGTACCCACAACTTGTGTACAGCCACATCAAACAGCGGGCTAGTACAGGAAGTATTAAGTGCTGGTAGATCTTCCCTTGTACGCGAGCAACGAGGACAAGCTCTGCAAAGAGCAACCCCTTTGCAGAAACTCGTCGTGTAGCAGCTCAGTGGTGGAAGCTCTAGAGTCGACATCAACGCAGAGACAAAGGCTCAAAAAGTCTTTGATCTCTTTTGAAAGTCTTTCAGGGTGTTTGAGACGAGGGGTACCGTGTGCCGCAATCAAATACAATGCTCTCAGCGGCTCCTCGTTCAAGTATGGAGGCTCGCTTTCAATCATTTCGATTGCCATAATTCCAAGGGACCAGACATCCACTTTAGCACCGTAGGGTCTTTGCTTGACAATTTCTGGTGCCATCCAATAAGGAGTGCCCACCATTGTGGCGCGTTTATTCTTTTGATCCGTTAGTTTTGCGCAAAATCCAAAATCTGTAATTTTGACATTTCCGTGCGAGTCCAGCAAGACATTGTCACTCTTGATGTCCCGGTGAATAATGTTCTTCTTATGTAAATGCTGCAGGCCCTTGCAGGTTTCCAAGCAGATTGTCGCAATCTGATCTTCAGACAAGGTATTGTTATGATCAATGACGTCAGTCAGCGCGCCACCTTCCATGTAGTCCATGACAATCCAGAGATCGGAAGAGTTTCGCAGATATGCGTCCAAGAAATTGACCACGTTTGGATGCTGTGCTTCCTTCATGACCATGATTTCTGTGACAATGAGCTCCTTTCTCGGCTGCTGCATGAGATTCATTTGCTTGATTGCCACATGCTTGTGGGTTTTGGCAAGGCGCGTGTTGGAAACTGGACGAGCCACGTAAACGGAACCTGAGGCACCCTGTCCGACCTTTTTGATTTTCTGGTAGAGCTGAACAGGGTCCTGGGACGACACCACCGAGCGCAGCTTGGTCATGAGCTGGGCGTCTGTCATTGTTGAAATTCGTCGCTCTTCCTGTTTCTTTGAGCGATCCTTGCGGCCCTCCAATGCGGCGGCAGTTGCCTCGTTGTATTTTGCCGAGCTGGATGGAGCAGCAGCATTTGCTGGAGCGTTGCTTTTGGCCGCGGCTGGTGCAGCGCCGGCGGCGGGTCCGTGGCGCTGGCTGGCGCCGTGGCTTTGCTGGCTCACTTGAGCAGCCGGCTGTGGCTGTGGCTGTTGCTGTGGCTGCTGCTGGGGGACCCTCTTCTTTGTCTGCAGAGGAGCGACCGACTGGTACTTTTCGTCGTACGGTGGCTGTCTATAGTTTTGGATCGCGGGACTGCTAGACGACGGAGCGGGAGCAGCGGTGCTGGACGTGGGGTATGTCTGTGCCGGGGGATATTGGCGCGGAGTCATGTTGGCCGCGGCCGAGTGGGGTGTGCGCGAGGACTCGAGCGGCGAGGCGAGCGGCGATCTGCTGGCGCTGGAGGAGGCGCTGTTTGCACCTGCGAAGCGAATGTCGACCTTGGGGGCCGGGCGCTGCGCGGACGGCGGCGCGCGCGGGGCCTGTCGCAGCGGCGCAATCTGCTGCAGGTGGTTGGCGTTTGCGCTTCTGGCGCCGTACGCCGGCTTCTGGCTGCTGGCCGACGTGTCTGTGCGCTGGCGAAAGAGCTGCGGCGGCGACGACTCGTTTTCGAGAGACGGGGTTTTTGTCCAGTCGGCGAGCAGGCTGCCGGCGGAGCCCGTGGAGGCCGCGGGCGTGGAGGCGCCGGTTGAGGCTGGGCTGTCGGACGCGTTGCCAAAGGAGAAGCCGTTGACGTCCGAGTTTTGTGTGTAAAAGCCGAGGACTTCAATGACGGCCTGGGGGTTTGTGGCGTAGTCCTCCTGGGTGATGGCGGAGGCGCTGAGCAGCTTTGACCAGGCCTCGGGGAGGCCCGTGAAGGCGCCGGAGACCTGGTCGTAGCCGACGTGGACGCGGTGCGTGAAGTTTGTCGGGGAGGAGACGCCGGTGAGGGGGCACTTTGTGTAAATCTCGTCGATCCACTGGTAGAGCTCGGTGTCGTTTTTGACGGCGACGTAGATGGACTTGAGCGAGGACGAGTTGCGCATGATTTCGAAGCAGTACGGCTTGAGCTCGGTGCGCGTCACGGACGAGATGGACGAGAGGGCGATCGACTGCTGCGAGGAGGTGGACGTTTCCGACTTTTGAAAGATGAGGGCATTGTCCTTGAGCACGAGGTACTTTTTAGTCCAGATGAACTTCATGCTGCCGTCCTCCTTGACGGACGCCCAGCTCTGCTTGATGACTCTGCCGGACGTGGACGTTGCCGACGGCGTGCGCAGCAGCTCGGGGGTGTTTGCGCCCGAGCTATTGCCGATGGATGCAAGCGACGTGGCCGAGGGGAACGACGATGCGAGCGAGAGCTCGGACGGGTCGGGGATGTCGTTGAGCAGGTCCTTTGTGTTTGATCTTTGCAAGTAGTTGCCGCGCTGGTCGGGGGGCGGGGCCGGCGCCGGGCCCGGGTTCAGGAATGCGTTTTGGCTAAACACGGCGGTGGAGTACGACATCAGTGTTTGCAGCGTTTGTAGTCAAGTTGCAAGAGCGCGCCAGTTGCAAGAGCGCGCCAGTTGGGGCCGGTGTGATGAGGGTTTTGGGTGTTTGGGACTGGCCGCGCAGGGGGCTCGCTTTCCGGGCAGACAAAAGCGGTACAGGCTCTTGGAGAAACGGTGCTCGCGGGCTGAATTTGACTTGGTAAGTGCAAACTCAAACGCTGGTGGATGTCAGGTTGTCAGGTTGGCGGCCGAGCGACACAACTGGGAAATGACAAGCCCGTGTGCTGCAGGTTTTGGTGTTCAGGGGATGCAGGCGTTCATTTTGTCCAGGAGGTTAGCCGTAACTGGGCGCCGCCAGCCGAGCGGCAGATCGCGGTGAAGCCGCCAGGCAGGCCGCCAGGGCAAGCCGCGCGAGGTGCGAGTCGCTCGGCAAGTCCCTTGGCCCAGAAGTCAGCAGCGCGCGCTCTGGCCCGCCAGACGTGCCGCGCCAGGGCCCCGGAGGCCTTTTGGCCCGCGCACCGGTGCGAAAAAGAAACACCCAAGGTCCCTATAGCGTGTCCGCAAGAGGATGTGGATGTGAAACACGAGATTAAAAGGGGCGACCAAACAGGCAATGCTCTGGCAGCGGCCTCGAGCTGCCATTAGCGTCTCAAACCCAATTATACACGCCGAGCGACAAAGTTTAATAGCTGGAAAATTATGTAATTTGGCCGCTGCGAGCAGCACGCGCCCCTTCGGTACTCCCGCTCTGCCCACTGCCAAAAGGTGCCGGGCTCGCTCACCACCCGGCCGGCTGGGAAACGGTCGCGGGGCCACTGTCGCACCTGCTGTCGAACGCGTTCAGATCTAGGTCCCGGGCCGATTTAGGAGAATCGTGGGTGTTGCAAAGAAACAGACCTGCACCCAGAGTAACTCCGAAATTACAGCCCCAAACCGCACTCAAAACAGCACCGCTTCCGAGCAAGGTTCCGCGCTTGAGCACATGTCACCGCGGCCCGGCGTGGGCTCAGGGGTGCTGAGCATCCTTCCCGCGCGCAAGAGATGCTCTGCACCCCCGGCGGCCAGCGCTGGCGACCTGGCCGTGCGTCCGCTGGCGAGCATTTGCTGCATCCAGCTACGCTCTCTGCCCGCGTCGAGCACCTTTTGGCTAGCTTTTTCAACTTCCTCCTTTCAGAACCCTGACCTGATCGCTGACCCACCGCTGCCCCACCAACGAGGCCCATCATGCGCTATTCCCGCCATTGAAGATACTCCAGCGCCCATGTGCATGCACGACATCATCTGCACCGCGCTGTGAGCTAAAAGCACACGGGCAGATCAAGGGCCCGGACACCTCGATTTGCATGTGAATCAGGGCGCTCAGTTTGCTAGCGGTTACAGCCCTCCTCGGTGTGCTAGTACACAAGCGCCCTCGGCACCGCTCGCAAGGCAGTCTAGAATCTTTGACGCATCAGCCAGCGGCTTTCATCGCTGTTCGCTCAGAACCATGTAATACAAATTCATAATCTAGTTCCCTACATGCTACCAATGAAGAGCACACACTTGCCAACACTGGCAGGTGAGACATGAGTGGCCCTCCCCCGTGACTACAGGTTGCCACTAGAGTGCCCGAGCAAATAACAAGTACTAATGAATCATTTTGGCCCAATTTTGGCCTGTTTCCACTATGAGTGAAAAAGGCTAGCCTCCTCAGTCAAGATCAACTCGGACCCCCAGACCCTTTTTCTCAGCAGACTCAATCAGTTTTCTACCGACCGCAACGTCCATGATGCTTAGTCCGACACATTTCCAAAGCGCATACGGCTTGGGGCACACAAACCGTCCCTCGCCGCTGGAGATCCTTCCAACTTCCACCAGCTTGCTTTCGGGGATCTTTGCATCTATAATCTCCCCGGCCTCGTCGAGGACGGCCTCCTTCGAGTCGACAAGAATGTCGCCCGTCAGCGCAAGTTCAGCCACGTCGGAGCCCAGCAGTTCGTGCATCGGTGGCTTGTAGGAGCCGATCAGCGATACAAACCTGGCCTCTCCGTTCGCGAGCCAGTCGTGCTTGAGCACGGGCTCGAGAGAAGGAATGCATCCAAAGATCATCTGGGACGAGCGCACCGCCCGCTCCAGCTCGTCCACCGAGTCGACAATGGTAATCTCGCATTCCCCAATGTTTCCGTTTCTCAGATCGTCCCTGAGCTTCTCGGCGTTGTGTGCGGTTCGATTCCACAGGTAAATTCTCTGCAGGGAAAACTCTTTGGCTGCTAGCCAGGCATGATAATACGCCTGTAGACCGGATCCAAGCACTGTTATTTCCGTGACATTGCATTTGCCTACCTCAGGCAGACTGCCACTCTCTGCATCTTTGGGCTCACTCGGTATGCTACGCACACCACTATCATTTGCTTCCAATGCGACGCTCCATGCAAGACTTGTTGCGAGGGCTGTTCGAAAGGCTGTGGTGTGCAGTGCATCAATCATGCCCCACGGATTGCCTGCCTCGTCTTGGACAATGGTAATGCCATTGAAGCCATTTGACTTACCGCCGACAATCATTTTGAGACCCATGCTGTCATTGGCGCCCACCAGCGAGGGCATTACAAGATGAACACCGGCAGCGCTTTCGTAGACTGTCCGTTTTGGGAGTCTCTCAGGATTGCTGGAGTACTCTGCGAGCGCTGAGGCCAGCGCCAGTGCATAGTCTTTCAGGCAATCAGTGTCCAGTGAGTGGATAATGTCTTTAGATACTGTTCTGTTTACCACATACATTGCTGTACCTCACACTGTGGGTGGTGAAGATAACGCTTTTGGCGGCAAGCTCCGAAACCCAAAAGCCTACTAGCTAGCGCCAGCGGCCGGCGATGAGTGTATCGCCGGCGGGCCAACAAGGTGCAAAAACAGTGCAGCAAAGGACGTGCTGCGTAGTAGCAGATGGACTGATGCTGACAGCTGTGCAAATCATCACATTGTCCTACATCTTGCGTTGTTTTGATATACACATTATATAAACATCGCAGGCGCTGCATGCAACCGCGTACCAATTAGGCAATAGCCTGTTTGACACTTGGCTGGCATGAACGAAATTGACATCTCAGGTCTGGTGTTGCCACGAGGTGCACGTTTTATTTTACACTCTTGAATGAGCTACCGCAGCGGTATAATGCTTCGTTTGCAGGGCAATGGCTTATGCTCAAAGGAGATGAGTTGGAGTGCACGTTTTGGCTGGTGCCGAGAGCGATTGGGATGAAGATTTCAGATGGTCGTGGGGTTGTGGCAGCGCAAGTAGGAGAAGTGTATAACTAACAAATTTGCCATAGAGTGAATATATTTGCTGGGTAGCGGCGATCAGTGGGTCCAATTTACATTATTAGCTGTGTCTGACAAAGAGGTTTTGTCTGACAAAGATGATTCCGCTCAGGTCCGGTCTGTGAACCGTTTGCACAAACGCCAAGAACCCAACACATAAACAAACATTGACGCATTTCCACTGACACTCGGCAGGATCAACAATCATACAAAAGCCGGCTGCAATTTGCATCTAATTCATTTGCGCGGTCAGCTGCCGTTTGTATGACATCATTGGCTCCTTGTGTAGCTTGCGTGGTGAGCAGGTGAGCGGCGCCGGGAACGGGTCGATGAGGACCCACGCATGACACATGGCAGGAATGCGCGCCGGCAGGGGAGCGGGATCCAGTTGGCAAAATGAGCCTGGGATTGATCGCTGATGGCGGGCCAAGCCACAGCTACATAGCATGGCGGCCAAACTGCAGTTTGAATGCCATCGGACTCTGCTGGCAGAGGTGATTGCTCGAGTCGAGTCGCCGAGAAACATCGCCATGTTTGGCCGATTGCAGGGATAGGTGGGTCGTGACTGCCATAAAAGGCAATATACATCCCAAAGAAGCAGTAGATTCAAGGCGGCCTGGCTGTTGTTGGCGGGGACAAACACAAGACTTTTGAGAATGCTGGGCTCGCCAGCAAGCGACGGCGACCGCAGTCGAGGAAAACTTTGTAGTGCAGCATGTGAGTGAGCTGTTTGGCGCAGCGGCACCAAAGCAGACCGCAACTGCCAACTCCGAGTCTGTGTTTGCAGGCTTTTTGCTGGCTGCGGTGAGGCCATGACAACCCCGTTTGGGGTTTCCTGCAGGGTATACATTCCGCCATAGCGACGCTTTGCTAATGCCGTCTGGAAGGCATGGGGCACTGGCACTGGCTGCAAGCACAGCAGCATTCTGGAGGGCTGCCAAGTGCACGCAGCGACAGCGAGCAAACTGGAGTACCGGCCAGATTCCGCTGCGCTGGCATACCGTTTTGGCCCATTGTCCCAAAACAAGCGGGTTCACCCGCCAAGCTAAATTTAGCATCTCTTGGCGTCACCCTGACTCGCGAGGCACTGGGCTTAGCCTGCTCGCTCTGCCGGCTGGCGACGCTTAGCGCCGCGAGCGCTGGCCAATCACACAAGAAACACAAGTCCACTGCCGGCCAGCGGGCAGAAAAATCACCGGGTGTCTTGCCGCGTCGCCATCGCTGTGCGCACCGCTATGCACTGCCAGCACCTGCAGGCATGTTGTGTGTTTTTTTTTCAGGGCTGCCCTGTGTGGTAGGCAACCTGTGTTTATCCATGCGGTTGGCGTATAAATATCAAGACCCTGCCGCGCCTGGCGTGCAGCAACTTGTCGTTCGTTGACCTATTTTCCACCTTTGTACAGTAATGAAGTTCTCCACCGCCAGCACCGTGGCCGCGCTCGCCGCAGTCGGCTCTGCCACCTACAACGGCTTCAACTACGGCTCGACCGACTCCTCCGGCACCCCCTACGACCAGTCGGGCTTTGAGTCGCTCTTCAAGGAGGCCCAGTCCGTCTCTGGCCTGTCGCCGACCTTCAACTCGGCCCGTCTCTACACAATGATCCAGGGCGGTACCACCAACACCCCGATCTCGGCCATCCAGGCCGCCATTGACACCAAGACCAACCTGCTGCTCGGCCTGTGGTGCTCCGGCGGCAACTTTGACAATGAGATTGCCGCCCTCAAGTCGGCCATCTCCACGTACGGCTCTGAGCTCGGCGACCTCGTCGTCGGCATCTCTGTCGGCTCGGAGGACCTCTACAGAGACTCGGAAATGGGCATCCAGTCCAACGCCGGCGTCGGCATTGGCCCCGACACCCTCCTCTCCTACATCAAGGAGGTCAAGTCCACCATCTCGGGCACCGTCCTCAGCGGCGCCAAGATTGGTCACGTGGATACCTGGACCTCGTGGGTCAACGGCACCTCCACCGAGGTCATTGACGCGCTCGACTGGATCGGATTCGACGGCTACCCGTACTTCCAAAACACCATGGCCAACTCCATCGACGACGCCCTCACCCTCTTTGACGAGTCGTGGCAAAAGACCGTCGGCGCCGCCGGTTCCAAGGAGGTCTGGCTCACCGAAACCGGCTGGCCAGTCTCGGGCCCTGAAGAGAACCAGGCCGTCGCCTCCACCGCAAATGCAAAGACCTACTGGGACGAGGTCTTTTGCAAAATGGTCGGCACCGTCAACCTCTTTTGGTACACCCTCTACGACGGCAACTCCTCTCCCTCCTTCTCCATCGTCGACTCAAAGGGCGCCCCTCTCTTCAACCTGACCTGCTCGGCCACCTCCTCTTCCTCCTCCTCGAGCGCCGCTGCCTCCTCCACTTCGTCGAGCGCCGCTTCCTCTTCGGCCTCGTCCGTCGCAGCCTCCTCCACCGTGGCCTCCTCCACCGTTGAGGCCTCGTCCTCGGCCGCAGCCTCCTCCGTCGAGACCTCTGCCGCCGCTTCCTCTTCTGCCGCAGCCGTCACCTCCACCGCCGCCACCTCCACCGCCGCCGCAACCACCTCCGCTGCTGCCTCCACCTCCACCGAGGCCTCCGTCGTTGCTGCGTCGTCGTCCACGTCGACCTCTGCCCTTGTTCAGACCGGCGGTGCTACTTTTGTCGGCTACTCCTTCACCGCCGCTGTGATTGCTCTTCTCTCTTTTGTCATGTAATTGCAAAAGCGGGAACAAAAAATATTTCAGAAACAGGCATTGCATCATATATAGATACCCTTCCCTATATACATTTTTGGAAAATAAAGGTTTACAACTATTCTGGACTACCCAACTGACTCGATTTTGTAATCTGTCATCAGTTTGTAAAGTCGCCCTGTTTGGTATTTGTAAAATCACCCTGCAGGGCCACGAGTACAAAAGTGTCTCGCAACAACAACGATCAGCTGCGACCATACCAGGATGGACACAAGGTTTCCCGTCCGATCAACCAATTATTTAAGCATCCTAGGGCCTAGATCAGTATTGTCGTGGGAGACCAGACGAGAACGATAGGTGTTGCAGTTTTTTTTGGCTCTGCTGGTGACCGTTTTGCTGGTGACAGCTGGTGACACATGCGTGAAAAATCTCGAGCCTCGACCACGACGTACCAATTGTCGGATATCGGGCGGGCGCCGAGGACGGTTAGAGCCCTGGTGCCCGGAACAAAGCTAGGGACGTCAGTAATGGTGCACCTGTGCCCTCGCATTCCATCGTTCTGTGGTACGGCACTTGCCCAATTTGTTGCTGAGCTGTAACAGCAACGTTTGACAATTGTGGTAATTTTTTGTACCGCTTGAAAAAAAATTCATGATAAAGCGGAGAAAAATAATGCTTCCTTTAACCTAACACTCTTGGAAACAAAAATTTGCCTTTGATATAGTGTACCTTTCAGAAACCTCTTAATTGGGGACTTTCAAGGTCCTTCTTTTTTTTTTTTCTGTGCCAGTTTGTCGTTTTTGTTCGTTAGCTCGCTAGCGACCTAGTAATTAGTATAGACCCTTATATTGCCTGAAGGGTTTCACTTTATTAGAAAACTCGTGTGGTGTAGACATTTGCTTTGCCCAAGCGATATCTACTCCTTAGCTAGACGAGATGCCCACTTTGGATTTCGAACCATTTGGAAATGGTCCTTCGGCTGTAGGTTATTCAGACCGTCTTATAGCCCAGGCCTTTCGCAATCGCCTCGAATCCATTGATCTCGACACTTGTTTTGCTGGTTCTGAAGACTCCTTCTTTGTGTGTGATATTGGTACTGTTGCAGCTCAGTATCAGCGTTGGAAGACCTCTTTGCCTCGAATTGAGCCCTTTTACGCCGTCAAATGCAATCCCGACCCAAAAATACTTGAGCTGTTCAAGAGCCTCGGAATGGGCTTCGATTGCGCCTCGAAAAATGAAATCCAGGCCATTCTCAAGTTAGGAGTAGACCCTTCTCGAATTGTTTATGCAAACCCCTGCAAAACTCCCTCGTACGTGCGCTTTGCAGGACAAGAGAACGTCAAGCTCATGACATTTGACAACGGCGAGGAGCTTCGTAAAATCGCCCGCAACTTCCCTGGCGCTCACTTGCTACTGCGCATTGCCACCGACGACGCTGCTGCCCTGTGCCAGCTCTCGGTAAAATTCGGAGCGTCAATGACATCGGTTCCCTCCTTGCTGAAACTGGCCCATGAACTCGGGCTCAATGTGGTCGGATGTGCGTTTCACGTCGGATCCGGTGCTGGCGACCCATCAGCATTTGTTTCGGCCGTCGCTGATGCCAGAGCAGTATTTGATGAGGGTGACAAGCTAGGATTCAAAATGCAAGTCCTCGATGTTGGTGGTGGATTTTCCAGCGAGTCGTTTGAAGTATGCGCAGCAACCCTCAGATCCTCTGTTGATAGCTTGTTCCCGAGCAGTGTTCGCGTCATTGCTGAACCTGGTAGATTTTTTGTGTCCAAGGCTTTCAATTTAGCAACAAACATTATTGCTAAACGTGAGGCTCCCACTGCCGATGGTAAACCAAAAATCTACCTCAATGACGGTGTCTATGGAAACCTCAACTGTATTTTGTTTGATCATCAACAGCCGATCCCCAAGGTTTTGAAACATGATGGCCGCATGTACACTTACACTATTAATTCAAAAAGTGACAAGGAGGTGTCCGTTTGGGGGCCCACTTGTGATGGTCTTGACTGTATTTCGGAGTCTTGCTATCTCCCTGTCGACTTGGAGGTTGGGGACTGGCTCTTCTTTGATGACGTTGGCGCCTACACATCTTGTGCGTCAACAACCTTCAACGGGTTCAACACGGCCTGTGACGTTATCTATGTTGATTCTCGTGTTGAATCATCTCTTCTCCATGCCAAATAGTTTGAGACGTATCGTGAACGGCATGGAGGAGATAAAAGCTTATAGATTTGTATTTGGATTTCGTAAATGGTATTTGTTCGTAGATGCCCTTGGCCCTTCTTCACCGTCGTATGTAGTACTTTCCGTCTGTTCGTGAGTGCCATAGCATCAACTCTGAAAAAACAGCAGCCATCTTCCTGACCCCAGCTATATGGTCCTTATCTGAGCGACCGGTAAAGAAACGAACAACTGGCCAACAGTGAATCATATCTGCGGATGCTTCTATGAAAATCTTCCCAGATGGTTTTAAAAAGTAAAAAAACTGTTCAACGTTCTTTGCAAAGGACTCATTCTCACCATACGAAATGTATAGGCCTTTCGGAGGGAGCGCCTCCATCCACCAGTCTCTATCTTTGCACGATCCAGGATCGAAATACACCGGCTGTCTAGTGCTAACGTCATCAGCCATAATCTTGCGGTATTTTTCTACCGTTTGCGGGGAGATTATGTCGCTAGCACTTCCTGAGCGAAGGCTATTCATATCAATATACGGAGAGATCAATACTACAGATTCAGGAGTGGGTAGCCTTATGTGGGAAGATTCAAATGCCGCGCTAGAATTAACACCTTGACAGCTCAGACTCAATTGAGCTGGTCGGGCGATATGCAGCAGGAGACTGAGAATTAATGTGGCACCTGTACCGTCTCCGAACAACGCAATTGAGGTACTAGGAAAGGTGCTAGATAAGTAGCACCAGCAGGAAGCAGCTTCGGCAAGATGATGGTAGAAAGTACCAGACCTGCTTAAATTTAAGCTACAAACGGCCGGATTTTTGAACCCTTTGATCTGAAGTTCACCCATCAGTTTTATGATAAACTCTGTGTAAAAATAGACCGAGGAACAAGTCGAGGATCCGCCATGGACGTAGTAGATGATAATGTCTGGGCCCAAACCTCGTGAAGGGGATCGGTACCAAACAGCAGAGAAGTCCTCCTGTTGGAATCGTTCAAAAACTGTATCGCCCAGTTCAGCACAACCCAGTCTATATCTGCGAAAGTTGTGAAGAAAGATTGACGCGGTAGGAGAGGCAACAGCCGAAGAAATTGTAGAAATTGGCGCTGAATGTAGCATCCAGCGGACAGTCAAGATTGCTGAATACTCAGAAACCGACGTGGACCTTGCAATTGCAGTCAATCCGTCGTGAGACTTTAGCCATCTGTGGCGAAACAATATCCAGGGAAGACGAAAAACTGCGTTAGTGTTGTTATTTTGTATTAGAGCTGCCTGTTGTGGTTATTTACGCAAGAACGGAAGAAAGCTCGATAAGAACAGATAGGTCTCAAAAATGCCACAATCATGTATCATTAACGACAATGACGCAATGGTGAAAACACTCAAGTCAACCGCATTGTAGTACATGTCTTGAGTAAGGTGAAGTGTAAAATCATGAGCACGCACGGACATATGCGGGTTGTGATTACAACTATTATGTGTCATAAAAATATATTAATACATAAATTTTTCAGAGGCTTACCGTTTGGAGTCTAGCCAGTTTTGTCGCCCTGCTCAGGAGTTTAAGCAGAAGCCTTTGGAGCCTTGGTAGAGATCTCGCTGGTCTTGAGTCCTGGTGGAAGAGATTGAATCAGTTTGTTGGCCTTCTCTTGGTCCTTAAGAGTCAATGTGTAGAGCTTCTTGGAGCCTCTGACCTTGAATTTGGTAGATTCAGCATTCTTCTTGATGACAGCAGACTGAACGTCCTTTCTGCGGGCAAGTTCGAGGAAAACCTTGATGTCTTTGAGTTCGGATGGCATTGTTGATGGATAATGTACGTGATGTGGTGAGACTTGAGTGAATGTAGAACTGCGATTAGGGTTATTAGCAGTCACATTATCCGATGTGATTGTCTTGGGAAGCAGAGTTGTGCGGATAGCTTGCGGATACGGTTGAAGCAGGCTGAAAGGGTGTTGATAAATCCCCTAAAAAACTGCTACTGTGCCTGTGTATACTTTATAACATGTCGTTACAGCAACACGATACAGCCTAGATCGTTTTTTTGGAGACTTGGATTGCATTTGTGCTTGATGTTGAACCAGCATCGCGTGTGCGTGTAGTTCTGGGTCTAACGCGTCTTGGAGATGATGGACAATCAGGCAAAAAGGGTCATTACAAATCGTTCGTTGTATTGACTTTATTGCACCATATAAGGTTGTTTTGTTAAATGAATTGTATTTGCACCTACTTATAAGGTCTCCATGTACCATCGCTTCCTCGTCGCACAGTCGTAATCAAGTTTCCCACTACCCGTTGTCAACCTGTCGAAGACCGCCAACTTATTTATTTTGTCTGACTGATGACGCTCTCAGAGATTCTCCAAAACCAAGGGTTTAGTCATTTGCAGTCTAAAATTACATCGTCTATACTGATTGATACTTCGTCCAGAACAGTTATTGCTAATAATCTAGGTAGACAAGATCCCCAGGTGCTCGCGGCGAGTATCGTGAATCTTGTCAATAGCTCACTTCCGCTGGTGCAGTTTGAATCGTCAAACCCAGGAGATCTTAAAGAACTGAATGATACTAAAGGCTCCAAAAGTTCAGAAGATTTCGAAGAATCGCAGAGTCAAGTAGATGAATCCCAACAAACAAGTAGTGCCAAGAGCGTGGACGACAAGCCTTCCTTATTGCGAATAAGGAGCTCTACTTCAGAGCGGTATATATTTGTGGAAGAGAATCACATTTTGATGATTACTTGCAGTCTATAATGCGATCTCACGTAGTGATGCGATAACCTCTTTGTTTATTTGAACGCTTTGATCCTACCATTTGGCAATCAATCAAGTCACTGAATGAATCTCGGACTCAACAAACAAGTGCTGATTTGTCCATGCATCTGTATTCAGTAAATCCACTTGACGAAACAGGGAGTGCCGATCTTAGATTGCGAGATTGCATACTGACGTGTGTTTAAGACTTCTTACAGCCAACAAGGTCATAGAACTAAATATATTTCTTAAATAATGGAAAAGAACAGAGGAATAGTTGCTAAATTGATCATTTCCTAATTCTTGTTCTTTTCATTCTCCTCAGCCAGCTTAGCGATATCTTTCATCAATTTAATGGCGTGTTTCAGGCCGTTGAGCATATTGACATCTTGGCCTTGGTTTGGAGTAAAGTGTGCATGCGCCAGATCTACTAATCGTCCGAGAACAACCGGCCGAGGGATATAACCATCATCGCTCAAATCATCGTCCACTACATCGTCTTCTTCATCCCCAAGCTCTTGTTCCATTCTATCATCATGTTCTTTTTGATGTATTAGTTTTTCTCCGAATTCTTCCTTATCTCCTTCATATATTATCAGTATCGACGAGGATATCATACGTGTTTCTCGCTCCGCTAGAAGGTCATACAAATGCTGAATATAAGCAACAACTGCCATACAAATGGCGACTTGCTTCTCTGCATTCATGTTCGGTAGCCAGTCCCTCATCAGAGATTCCGCAATGTCATGTTCTGTGAGGTTGCGACCGTACATTTTGTCATATGCTAATCTTTCGCCGTCACGAATAACAGACATGCCGGCGACTCTATAGCCCAAAGAGCCAGAGGTTGACATCTCTGACACAGCTTTCAGTCTTTTAACTTTCTCTGCACTAGCAGTATCATCCCATAGCACTTTGCCAATCTTAAGATCTAAAATGGTCGGCGACTTGAAGCCTACGGTTAAATTTTCTAAGACAAGTGCGATGGGTTGCTTTTTTGTCAATAGAGAGTCCATGTCAGTAAGATTGATAGAGCCCGCATTGCCACAACTGAGCACCTCGTTCGGTCTCACGCTCGTTTCGCCCAAAACACCCATAAAGGTAGGCATCATTGCCGCCAAGTCAGGGTCTGACTGTGTCACCGTCTCATAGAATGATAGTTCAGAGGGGATTGTGTTCTTGATAAAAAGGTAGCCAGATGAATCGACCATAGCCCCATCATGACCAGCGGCTACAATGGCTGGTTGTAAAGGCATGAACAAAGAGGACAGAGGCGAGAGCAAACACACCCAGTTAAATCCGTGTTTGTATTATGACCGGCTAGAGAGCCAAAAAAATGTGCACCAAGCTTGGCCAGATAAAGCTTCGAATTGCCTTTATTTCGTGAATAGCTCTGCGGGTGCTGTTTGTGCAATTCACTATATTGGTAATGAAAACAAGCCTTCACGCAATGGGAACGAATTTTTTCGAAAATGCTAGCTTGACGAAGACCCTTGAAAAGAGCAAAACAGCCGATATATAGCCGACTGGAAAGCAATGGAAACCGCGAATTTGATCTGAAGATTCAAAGTCAGTACGAAAATATGCGTGCGGTAGGTGGAGTAGCAAGGACACGCTCACAAATTTCTGCCTTTCCTCTAAGGGCGTAACGATCAAAAAAAGGCAACTTTTGCCTTATGGTGGGCGAGCTAGCCAGTTCAAAATGTTGAGCGGAAAAGAAAACAGCAACGTGCGGCAGAAATGGCAGGATTTCCAGAGCAATGTGAGAGCTGGGGTTCTGGATGAAACAGGATATAAAATGACAGAAATGCTTGTTTCTTGATGCATAAATGCTGCTGCTCGGATTCATGCACACGGCAATGCAACTTCACTCCGTTCTGGACATTACGGTTGCTCTGGGGCGGAATGGAAGGATTTGGTTGGGCTGCAAACGAAATCGGCAGTAGTAAATGTCAATTCGATTGAATCGTGTGTTAGCGGCTTGTGAGGGCCTTTGAGGTTTCCTAAAGCTGATCTTTTGGACGTTATGGTCGGTGTGGCGATTTCTCTGAGTTTATCACAGCCGTTGCTCGAACACGGCTCGGCTACGCTTCGTTTAGCAAAAGCACATATTCAGGAGCCTAGCTCGGGGAGGTAGAGCTCTATGGCCAACTAGAGGCTTACATCATGACTGTAAGTTCCAGTTGCTGATTGCTGACTGATGCTTATGTCATTCGACCACCAATTCGCAGCCCCCGTATGGATGTGTTGTTCGTCGCCCTTCAAGTGTCTCATATGCGTGTTTCTCGTCGTGCCTTGGTTGCATATGGCAAACAGAACGGAAATTGTGGAGTATAATTCACTGCAGCGTCATTGCATTTTCCTCAAATTCGCAACGACGAGTGTATTGCTAGATCACAATAGCTAACCAAAAACATAATGCCATCACATGATTATTAAGTAATATTTGTTTCTATGCTATATGAAGATTGTCTATAGTCAATCAAGAGTATGTATGGTCTCAAAAATGAATGCAGTAGGTTTGTAGGTTGTTAATCGTTAGACAGGTAATTTGTTCAAAGTCATTCGTTAGAGTGAGTGTCCGCATGAGCTCGCTCAGGCTGGACGCATGTATCATCGTATCGTAATTTGCCGACAATCAATATCTCACGGATCGACTGCGACCTCTTGGGCTGGGAACCAAGGCTGGTGGTGTATTTGGGGGCAAAGGAGGAGAGAAGTCTCTCAATAGCGGCGGTATTTGAGAGATGCCTCGTTGCAGCTCTCGAAAGGCCACTTGTCCACCGGGATCATCTGATACAACGTGTCGAGTTGGAGGCACTGGCGAATTTGGCTGTGGGTCGTTTCTATGTGTCCTTTTGGTCATCATTGACTAAAGATAATAAGATTTAGACTACCAAGCCTAGTATTTATATTAGCATGTCGAACGAGCTGGGAACGTATCAAGGGCAAATCTCTTGCAGATGTATCACTGGTCTTGTGTCCATGCTCCCTCGAATTTACGCTAGATAGAATAGCGCGCCAATCGTTGCCACTGAAGTTAAAATGATAGGGCGGAATTACCAGGGTATGAACTTATTGAGAAGGAAGGATTTGCAAACGGCAAACGTCAATGTGCCCCGATAACCATCACGTAGATCAAAGCAACTGATGGATATAATGCTCTAACGTGGGCTAAAGGGTGGAGACTGAAGAACGGGTCAGCGCAGAAGGGCCTCGCTCTCGTTGACTATCTTGCCTATAGCCAGCTAGCAAGCCAACTTATGCGGCAAATCAAAAGGTCCCAGGGACTAAAGGAACGACATTCGGTCACATTGTCCAGCAAGGCTTCCACAAAGGGCGGGGTGCCTGACTCATTGTAGGATTGCCGAACGTTGTGTGTTTGGTCTAGATCCACCTCTTACTATCTCACTGGGTTGTTTGGGGGAATTTGTAAAATAAAGATAGGCTCATGATAACAGTCACACTATCCGATAAGCCAATTGAAAACAATTTTGCGGTGATAACCTGTATGAACCGCGGAATCCGTCGTACATCGCGCTGATGGACTATCTTATCGGTTCCACGTGATGGGACTGTGAGTCGGTTTGACTCAAAATAACATCGGACAGATTCGGCTTAGTGACATTGGGGCGCTGTTTGATGTAGGGTCAACGGCTCTTATTCACTATGTTCTTTCCTTAACCTTCCGCAAAGACTTACTGGGCAATAATAATAGGGTCATCTGCACTTGTATCTGCGCCCTCAAAGCTGGCAGCTGCCAACTTGTACAGATCAAAGAATCATCTTCTGTTTACACGCTGGTGGAGCACGTCAGCGCGAAATTTCGCCACCGGCACCATAATTGATATGAACAATTGAGTGCAATTGTGTACGGCCCCCTGCCTCAGAAACTGACCCCCCGGGTTGACAGCTGACTAGCGTTATCAATTGGCCAATTGTGGCTGAAAGAAAATTGCCACATGTGGCGGAATGAGAGCACTCCACGTGATATTGCAGCACTAGGAAGAAAACCAAACTACGATTCAGTACTCTACTAGACAAAAATGGTTGCTGAAAAGGTCCGCGAGTCTTCCAGAGCTCAAAAGCTGATTCTCTCTTTTGCAGGTCTGGTTGCTGTAGCAACAGTTGCCAACCTCTGGCTGTCGTCGTGCGCCACGAAGCGCACAGTCAATATTCCAAAGCCAGAGAAGAAGCTGCCTGGTGACGCGGAGGGAGATCCCGTTAATTGGACTGAAGAACAGCTGCGAAATTGGCTGCAACGGGTAAGTAGTTTGAACAGCTATTCTGTATACGATATTTGCTGGTGGCCAATATCACTGTTTCCATCAAAGACTAACATCAGCGTTACGTTTTCCCGCCTAGTGATGCCAATCGTGATCAACTGATTGATTTGGTATCTGCTATGAGTGCTTAGACTATATTTAATGTTGTAGAGAAAAGTAAAAACTAATGGTTGCTTTAGCATGGGAGTGCTGCACACCATGTACCTTGAAAGTATCGCACTCATTTGAAAGGTGAGACACTGTCAAATACTGAACGGTGATGGACACTACACACGAACTCTAATGACTTTCTTTTCTACCACCTGTACATACCTACGCAACTTGGGCGCAAGACAATAGTCTACTAATGCAGTTCTAGATAGCACCACCATACACATTGTCGTGCACATGTGTATTGGCCCTATAGCAACATCTGAATTCTCCTTCCAAAAGTTGTTCTTAAGCTCTAAATCGGGCATGAAAAGCTTTTTGCCCCTTCTAACAACTTAACAGTTGCAGTATAATGAAAATAAATACCACCAAATACAGCCACATGCCATATATTATGAGACATACAAAAGTAGTCAAAGATTCCACCGGGACACCAGCGTTCGGGAATCAGCAGTCCATAGACTACCACCCCGGCCGAGTAACAAAGAAGTGACTTCAGAACCGGAAGATAGAATGCAAATGTGGCTCCAAGGCCATGGTAATAAGCAGCATGGAAAAAGCCAACTACCCCAGCGATTGCAAAGGAAACAAAAAATAGAATTCTCGTCGGTCGATGCTCTGGTTTGTCAAATTGCGGTGTCCACGTGAAAATAGCTCCGCCGGCGCCAAATAATGCTGTGCACGCGAGATAAATGTTTCTTGGCGTCTCTTGACAATACAACGCAGTGTACTCGGTGGTCATAATTGACGCTCCAATAAGTAGTGCGATACCCGTGTAGTCAAAGCAAGCAAATGACTGTTTGGCCTCCAAGTGAGAAATTCCAGAAAATGTGTGCCAGACCGCCGACAACACCAGACATTTGCAAGCAGCAACCAGAAAAACCGACATGAAGAAAATGTCAGCATTCGAGTTTGCTTCCAAAAACGATCTTGTAGAGGGATAGTGCCAAAAGCCAATTCCTGCCATCACAAGAAACCCAATCAGATGGGTCCAAATGTTGCAGGTTTCATTATGCAGCTGCACCACAGAATATAAACAGTCTTTGTAGGTCTTGCAAAAGCGGTAGCCGCGCAGAATATATGGATTTTCTCTCCACGGGACCGGCAGTTCCTCATATGTCAACAAACGGTTTTTGGCCACGGAAAGTGCAGACTGGACCGACTGCTGCAGCTGTTCTGCATGTTCACCAGCCCAAGAGGCAACTCCATGCTCCAGATCGGCCAGTTTTGCTTCAAGAAGGCTCAAATTTGAGCCATCCAACCAGTCGATCGTTGAATTTCCAGCAACGACGTCGGCACGGAGTTTTGACAAGCTTTGATATGCAGAATTCATTGCCTCGGGCAAAGACTTGAGTTTCTCATGTGCAGTTTTCTCTAATGTATCGAGCCTTCTATCCAAATCAGCAAGGAAGGTGTCTAATCTACTGTTGAGAGATGAATCGAGAAGAGACTCGATGGACTTTTCGTTGCTAGAATCATCGTCCAGAGTTTTCTTCGCAAGTCTATTGCGAAGGTTCGATTCCGCAAAGTCAGCAGATTGCGCAGAAATGGCAGTAGGCTCTTCAGTGAGTGTCATTTTGGAAAAACTGGTTCTGGGGAGTGAATGGATTGGCTACAGTTACTGAATAGGTTTCTCTTTTTTTAAATCTCTAGATGCCTAGTCACTTTATCGGTAAAGTACACCTTGTGCCAGAACTCCTGGTCTATAGAGATTGCTCTGCTTCTATCGCTCACAGTTGAAAGGCAAGTTGGAGAGGGAGCCTGATTCAATCAGATATGCTTGACAAAAAATGCTACGCACGGCTGTGCAGATAACGCGCAGTCTCAAGTGGACCTATCCGGTAGGTACTACAGACATGTGGTGGGCGTTGTCACCACATGAAGCCCAAAGAGAACCGAGCCTCGGTGGTTCTATTTGGCATTTCCCTACTCTGCAAAAGCTCGTACTGTATACAAGACTCTGCCTATTTCAAAATACACTAAACATCCGTCAGACTTTTTGGTTCCAAGGCGTTGGAATACTAGTACCGCTTATAGCTATACAGGAGGGTTTGTCCTTGACAGGCACTAGACAGTGACATTCAATACGAAAACAGCAGCATGGAAGAAAACTGATGAACGTTTTCATCGTGGTGACTGTAGACTATATAATAACTGCTATTTCGAGTGATTACTTCTGATTAGTTGAAAGATTCGTGACTGCACATCCAATTGGCCCATAAGAGGAATAGTTGTAGTGTAATTGAAGTACGTTTCTAGGCTGAGGAAAATCTCAAAAATGAGTTCTCTTGCAGCGACCCGAGCTCAGCATGGCCTTAGAGGTGCTATTCGTGGCCTATTAGCGGTTGAAGTGTGTGGCTTGTGGGGAGACAGACGGCGTCATCACGCCACAGCGGCGCTAGCACCTTCCAAAAAATTGGCCTCATATATCTCCAGATCATTTTATTTTACAAAGGTGGCTAGTTTGTTTGGTTTAGGACTACCTAGAAGCTACCATTGAAGGCTTCTAGGGATCTTATTATGGCGAACAAGAACTCCAAAAAAAAGAGTAAGAAGGGTCCCTCTACAGGAGTGAAGTCAAGGGAAATTTCAAGTGGCCAGCATGAACTCGTGCCAGGGTTGTCCGTTTCTTCTTCGGGCCCTAATGGACGCGACCGCGAATCTTCTAGTGGCACTAGTCACTCCTCGGCATTCAACTTTCAACATACTGAAAATAAACTCAATAGCTTTCACTCATCCATGGTGGAGTACCTCAATTCATTGTATACTCTCTCTGGAGGTTCAACGTTGATTGATACTAGCAACGATGAAAAAAGCGCATCAACAAATAATATTCACAACTTAAAAGAGATACCCTCCATCCCCATCCCCATAGATATGATAAGTGATGAAACCATTATTGAACATGGTCGAGCTGCCTCCGACACAGAATGGAATGATAGTAATTCTTTTCGAAGATACGACTTACTGGCTGGAAGGGAAACAGATCTCAAGTCTATACTGAGCAAGCAGCCAAGCCGACGTCCTCGAATATACCACTATTTACTGGAGAAGTTCAACTCCTGGGTTGAAGAGAACGTATATCAATTTGATGAGCCTGTTGATGATAAGAAAGAATCTGACAAAAATTTTTACCACCCTGACAGCCAGAGCAAAAAGGAGATGATCGAAGAAAATCGCCGCAATTGTTTCGAAGTTTTTTCGAGCTTGTCTGAGAAGGGCTTGGCTGAGGAGATGCGAAACGAACGGCAAGACAGGGAAACTGTAGAAGAATTGCTCGATGAAATGTCAAAAACGCCTTTATTTTCTTCACTCATTAGGGAGATCAGGGATCCAAAATCTACTAACCAGGTGGATCCGCAGAAAATGATTTCATTCACAAGATTATTGTGCACGAAATTTGCGAGTCAACAAGACCAACTCAAAGAGATGGAGTGGAATCTTCATCTTTATGAAAAACGTGATAAAAGCCATAGGGATCATATTTCGGAGCTGGTTGCTGAGAACGGCAAACTGACAAGCCAAATGATCATTTTGCAACAAATCTGCAGATATCAATCCTCAGACATTACCACGCTCAGGTCGCAAGCTACCGCTTCGACTAATATGGAAAATGGTAGCTTTTCCCAAAATTCACAAAAGCCAGTGAACGGTGCGTCAAACTGTAATGGCGGTTCTCATGTCGAAGATAAGACTGACAGGATCAATGATTTAAACATTGCATCCACACATCACGAGCCAAATGCAACTAATGGAATTTTTCTTGCCAGTCATGATGAAGATACTCAAAAGGCGCTAGATAGTTTGCTAACTGAGCAGGATATCTCCAAAGTGAGGCCAGCCTTCATGAAAGTTGTGAAATCACTGTGCGATCAGCACAAAAATCTCGCAAAGTATACCTTTGAGGTTGTGCGAAATAAAGATTTGGAAGCGGCTGTTTATCGGCATCGCTGTGAGAAAAGTAAGCAAGAGACTAATACTTTCAAAAACCGTGCTACTAGTTTACAGGAGGAACTCGATAGTAGACAAAAATCGGAGCAAAATTTTCGTCGCATTTTTGGAGTAGTGACAGCTCACCTAGAAAGCTGTAGTAAATTGTGCTCCGAAATGTGCGATGGCCGCAAACTAGACATACCAACTACTGTCATCAATTCTGAAGATACCCCTGAAGATATTCTTGAAAAAATAGGTCTGCTTCAGAATGTTCATAATCTTGCTCTACATGATTGTCAAGAGAGGTGTGTAGGGCATGCCAGACTAAGAGCCAAACTAACCTCCCTTTGCAAAGAATTGATTGGTGAGCGATCAAAGCTAACGAACCAACTTGCAGAGCATAAACGTTTCATGAGCCAAGTTGTGGGAGATGTCTTAGAGCATTCAAGGAATATGTATACAACTTGCGTAAAAGCTGCCAATGATGATCGGTTTGGAATACAGGGGGGAGGAGACGAAATTACTGATCTTGCTTCTTTCAAGCTTGAAGAAGTACTCAAGAAACTGGCAGATAGTTCGACAGCCGATAAGAGTGTGGTGAATGGCAACCCCAACTATGATGCCTCACTGAGATCATTAATAGATGCCTTCATTAACTTTGACAAGGATTCAGGATTTGAAGAGAACTTTGATGATGATGGCAATCTGAAATGTGATTCCTTTGCATTGGGAACTGCAATGGAGTTGGTTTTTTTGATGATTAGCATTACTACCCGTACAGTTGTGGACAACACGGGTATGGAAGTGGACACGCAAGAATCCCAAGCTCTGGAAGCTTCATACACAAATCTCGTTGCTAGTGATGCTAATCTGATGAACTTTGCTGAGAAATATTTTGGCTCAGCAGTGGAAATGCCCTCCAAGCTCACGCAAAAATCATTCAGTGATATTGCACAAATATTAATATTAAATATGGGTTTATACCTGAAGCTCGTAGACCTGGATGATTCACCTGAAGCACGTTTGTTCATTGGACAAGTTTTCACGTTTCGTGACAAATTTATGGACAAGTTCCAAGATTTGCTAGCCAGTTACTAAGTGCATGATGCAAAGTTGAGATGTAACAAAGAGTGCAGATGTGGTGTGGACTCTCTTGCCATCGTTCCTATACCTTCAGCAGATGTATTACCATAGTAGAAGGTGATCATCATCAGTCAATGTGAAAATCATCCGTAGCTGTATGTATCCAAGATCCAAGTAAAGTGTAAACATTCTGCTTCTGCTCATTTCGTTGCAAATTTTTCTTCAATGCTAAATAGGTTTGGTACTCTTTGAGCTCAGCGTGCCCCAACAAGCACCTGGCAATCGCGCGTCGAGATACTATTGAGCACGTCTTTGCTGAAGGTAGCCCGCCCATTCGAACTCCTTTAACAAGAGCTTCACCACCTAAGCCAGCTACCCATACGATTGATGTCGGACACGGTTTGGCATTTTCGGGTAGCTTGCTACGAGCAAACTCTGGTTCTTGGCTGCAAGTCCAAAATTCAAATGGATGAGTAGCCTTATGCATGAGTCTCCCTCTAAAGGCCCTTTCAAAATCTTCTTCCACAAATTGATGATCTGGTACTATAATGCTCGTCAGATAAAGGTTTCTTGTGTCCACCAAGTTTGACACTGGCCCGCTGACCATCGATACAAATTGTTTCAGAGCCAATTTATCTGAACAAGACTTTGATAGAGTTATGGGTGAATCTTTTCTCCCAGGTTTAGTTCTAACAATCCCTAAAGCGGAGAAGTTGGCTCGTCCTCTAATTGTACTCGACTCATTGCTGATTGTCTGAATGTCTGTCCAGGGCAAATCCCCACAAGCAGCTTCAGCTCTTTCCCTCATGAGAGCCATTGACGAGTCACCGCAAGGGGCTTCTGAAATATAAAGATGCCATCGAATGCCATTTTCAACTGTAAATGGAGGGCCATGTCCACTGGCGTTCTCAGCCTCGCTCGGCCTGAGAATCGCTGAATTTGGATTACGAGTTTCCTCCACTAGCCATCTATTAAAGCCCCGCAGAGCCAATATCTCAGCATGCATATCATGAAGTATATTGCCTTGACCTTTAGCAACTATAGAGTCAGGGGTGGCACGCATTCCAGTAGCGAGAGACACGCACGACAGTACGCCATCAGCGGCCTCCATTACCACTCCGGCCAAAATTGCCCATTCATGAATCCCATTTGACTTGACCTGTGGTTTGCCCTTTTTTGGTAATTTGCTGAATTGCTTTATCACGCAAGCAGCAACTGCATTGGCATCTTTGTCTTTTATCATGATCGGTTCACGGTATCCAGCGATGGTAGTGTGCTTACAAGTCACTAGCGGTGCTATTTAGCATCAGCAGCAGACGAAAAGAAGAGTGGTGAGGTGATTCTTTCTACTAGCCACTCCAATTTCAGTATCACAGTATTTAAATTAACAGAACTTACTGCATCAAGCCCAAGTCTGTCCTCCTCGCGTCTTGACTTATCCGCGATCTGTGAAAAAAAACCTGAGTGAGATACGAACCGACATTTCTGTCAGTGAGGCTCCCGCTTTGCCTTGACAATGTGTATTTGTACTTTGTTGCATTGTCACTGCATGTAAACGACGTATTCTTGCATGGTGTCGACGTCAAACATGAGCTTTTCCTTCTCGTTCTGCTACACTGAAGTTCAGGTATATTGCCCGATTAGGTTGAAATTTGAATGCGCCATCTTGTGTTCCAACAGTGACAACTTAACAAGCTGCTATACTATTCAAAATGAGCCAGGCTGGTTCAGATTCAGAGCCAGAAGCAGCAGAGCTATTAATTAACACAAGGCAGAGGCGAAGCAATGCGGGAAACAAGCTGAAAGCTCTTATAGAGGCACAAGATTCCTTGGAGGATGAGGAGAACATTTTCATGGAGATCGAAGGAGATGAAGAGTTCCGAGAAAGCTCCAGCGAAGAAGAAGAGAGCAGTGTTGAAAATTCTGACCGTGACAATGCTCGTGATGGTGGTGAAGATGCAGCCGAAGAGGGTGACTCTGACTTTTTCAGCTCTTCAGACGATTCAGAAGCTGACGCCGACGATCAGGAGGCTGAAGATGCTGGCGAAAAAGCTTTGCAGAAGGAAAGCCGGGAAAAGCGCAGAGTTCAGCAACAGCGTAAACGTGATCGAATGCTTCAGCTGCCAAAGTTCAGTCAGCCACAGAAGAGGGTACACTATGCTGAGGAAGAGGAAGAACAGCCTAGGAAAATACCCAAGAAAAAGTCACTAGCGTCAGCGTCTTTGATAAGTGAGCAGCGAAGAAGTTCTTCGCGTACTGCCACGATTCAAAATACACAGGCAGTTATTGAAAGACTCCAGGAAGAGGAAAAGAAGCAGAAAAGATATGTTGCACCAAGACGTAAACAAGTTCAGAAAATGACACAGGAAGAAAAAATGGCGGAAGCCTTGATCACTGAGCAGCACAACCTTGCTTCTCTTAATTACTATTTCGAACAAGAGCAATTGAGGAAAAGAAAGCAAAGAGAGGCAATGCTTGCAAAACGAGTTGTGTTGAAAAACGTTCTTCGTTACGTTAGTAGCACAAAATTCTACACACCAATCAGGCCGCTTGTTGAGGAAGTAAAGGAGAATGAGCCCACCGAAGGCACGGAAAGCGTCAAAGACGAACAAGGGGAAGAAAAGCACGATGGTGATGCTGACAGCAAAAGCCATGCCAACGGTGGATTTTCCAGTGTGTCTCCAAGGGCCTCTGTCACACCGGGTCCCGAAAAAGCCTCAGAAACACCTGCGCGGGGTCGAAGTTTGTCTGAAACTCCAGCTCCGGAGACACCAGCGACAGCCGGGAGTCCGTTTGAGTCACCCGGGCCTGAAGAAGCATCTGAATTGCATAATTATGGGGAGTATGGAGCAGAAACAGTCCGAGAGTCTTCCCGGGATCCTAATGACGACGGCTACGGAGGCTCTGAGGATGTTGAAACAGACAAACCTTTGGTAGCATCTAACGCGGACGAGGCCTCGTTTTTGGAGGGTCAAACTGGTGAAAAATCGGCAGAAACAACGGTTGTTGATGCTGAACGCGATACCACCCAGCCCGATTCTGTCAAATCGGCAGATGATCCCGATAAGAACGAAACAGAGATAAAGGAAGAAATTGAGAAGGCTGTAGAAGAACTTGATGACGAAGAATTAGAGGCCGAACTTTACGCACCCAAAAAGCATGTCATTGAAATCATTGACGAAAGTCCTTTCCGTCGCACACGGAGAGGCAAGCGTATTTACGAAGAGCACGATGATGTCATGTTTGGTCCCTTGGCGTGCAGGGAACGCAATACTTTGTCGCTGCTCAACTTTCCTCCAGACTATTACTATACCAAGATGGAAGTCAAAAAGACACTTCTGGGCCGCCAGAGCTTGGATGCATATCCCACGTTGGCAAAACCATCGTTTTGTATTGTCACTGGAATGCCGGCCAAATTCAGAGATCCAGACACGGGTCTCCCATATGCAAATATGAATGCATATAAAACCATTAAAAGGGTCAAGGAGGGAGAGTACGTTTGGCATCATGAACTTGGTGGCTTTTACGCTTCGAGACGCGAAGGGCAAAGACATGCAGCTGGCGTTCCAGCTGGTTTTGAGTAGCGTCCTGTCGTCATCTGATCCTAGCATGGACATGGGCGCGCTGTCACGCAACTGACACTTTAGCATTTATCAATAATTTATTTATGTACACAGGGAGTTACAGTACGGCTCCAAAGCCGAATGTGATTTTAATGGATCTAACATAGTACTCTTCAAAGTTTCGCTGGGTAACTTCTTCTTGACCGATTGGAATGCCAGACCAGTTCACTCCGAGTTTTGTTTCTCCAGATCCTTCTGTAAATGTCAAAACTAGCTGAGCATAATGTTCTGGTTTCCAGTCTCTAAGACGCCAAGACATTTGAATAGTCTTATTGGGAACAAGCTTTTCGATCTTTCCAGTAATGTTGCCTCCAAACAGGGAGTACTCAGATCCCTCGGTTGGTGCAATCTTTGGTTCGGATCTTGTCCAAGCTCTTACACGCGCTGGGTCAATAAAGGTTTGATAAAGCTCGTTAGCCGGGGCAGTGAACACAGGTTCCAGATGGAGAGAAGTTGTATTGTAGGATTGAGTGCCCTTGACAGAAGTGTCGGAGGCAGTTTTCGAATTCGCCGAAAATTCTCCGACCCTGTTCTTGGACGCCAACGTCTGGTCTGGATGCTGAATATCTGAACCGTGAACCTTGATCAGATCTATTCCAAATTGCTGAAACGCTTCGCGCAACTGAGGAATAATTTTTTGACGCACAAGCGCCTTGACTGGAAATTTGGCCGACGTTTCGTTTGCAATTGTAATGGTGAACTCATAGTCATCCAAACCAGAGTCGTAGGCAATTTCAGGGACAGAAATGTCGCCCTCAACATCCAACTCTTCGTCGGCTCCTGGAAGTTTTCCAGCATAATGGAGCGTCGTTTTCAGGTCAAACAGCGAAATAACTTTTCCTTTACGTTGACAAACATCAACGTCACCGTCGACTGACTTGACAGAAGTGATTTCAACGCTCGATGAGCCGTCCTTTGCAGAAATTCCCACCAACTTGTCCTTGAAATAAGCACGAGTCCAATCAATGCAGTTCTTGTCGACCCAATGCCAGTTGTTTGGATTATGGAGAACCATCGTTAATGTTACTCGTAGTGGTAGTTGCGCAGTTTACACAATCGTTGTTGACTTTTCCAGAAGCTAACAATGTGCAGGAGATGGGCCAAGTCGAGCCTTTATACTAGTTCGGATTTTTGCTTAGATAAGCAATTCACACAAAGATGGAAATTTCTAGACGTTCGGAGATGGTGGATAGTGCAGTTGGGAACGAGAGGTAGCTGTGAGTAGCATAAATAGCCACAAATTGATATTCAAAAAAAGAATAGTCAGGCACTAGTAGAGTTTGCCTTATCTCAGGTTTTGGGCTCTGTCGCGCATTGGCTTGTCGATAGCGAGCACAGTGTCGTTCTCTGCGCATTGGGCTGCCACGAAACACAATCAACCCTCTTCTTGTCAGAAATTGAAAATAATACTACCCTATATACAATTCGTTCTCGCCGTGACATAGCTCAATAGTCAAGGTCGAATCTGCATTCTATAGTCTATCCAAATTTGGCTGGTTTGAAATTGTGCTTCCCGAAACACTCGACTCGTCGAGATATAGATTTTCCATTTCGTCAAGTGCGACTCGCACCGGCAGTGCTTCTGTAATAAAGCCAAGACCACCATACTGTGCATCTAAATCAATGGGCAGTATTTGAGCGACTCCTTCCAGAAACCACACAGAGTCTTTCATCTCAGCCGTGAAGGACTTGACAAGTTTGTAGTAAACTTTGATAATTCGCTGTGCATAGTCGTCTCCTCTATTGAGGAGCTCCAATATTTCGGTGTCTAGCAAAGCTGGCAGCGAGAAAACCCTCAAAATAAAATCCGATTTATAGCGTTGATGAAACAGCTTGTCCATAAGTATCAAAGCATGCAAATAGGGCGACTCTAGCGAAACGGGGTATAAATCAGCGAGATCGTCATCAAAGCAAACTAGCCTTTGTACTACCGTTGCCAACTCCAAAGGCTCCGGAGTGGACAACGATGGACGTTCAGCCAAGTCAGATAAATCAAGTGATACCATGTGGTAAAATCTAGAAGTAGGTGGAATCTCTCCCACAGCAAGCAGAATGGTAGCAGCCCCTCTAACATGCGTTAACCAAGCCGAAGGAGGCAGTGAACCAGCATGCATAGCTTCTGGAGGTGCAGCATTTGCAAACGCGTCGAGAATCAACAGAACGGATGCAGCGACCATTGCGTCAACGTTGTCGGGAGTGACATCAAGAATGTATTGTGACATTTGAGCGTACGCATATGAGCGGTGTAGAGTTACAGCTTCGGGAGGCACGTTCAAATCACCAGCGTGGATTAGATGAGAAGCAGAAAACGTCAAGATAGCGTGCATCAAAAAAGGAAATTCGAATGCCAGCTGAGGAACATCCACACCCCATACTTGATCGGTTGAAATCCCCGCAGAGACAATTGTTTTCCACGATGCGCATGTGTAGTGATAAAATAGGCGAATATCCATAATGTTGAGATTGTCCAGCGATGCAGCATTTGTCTGTTCAAAGGAACAAACCAAATCAAGATGCTGACAGTTGTTGCACTTTGGATGCGTCTCATCACATTTCACTCTGCGGCGTTTACATGTAAGACACCCTCTTCGAGACTTTGTATGCGACTTACGCTTTCCCTTTTTGGATGTGTCCTCGCTGCCACCGGTTGTGCCTGACGACGTATCGGCCGCTGTGCCCATGACAGCTGCAGCGGCAGCCTGTGAGTTTGCTACAGCAATTGCATTTGCACTGGCGCTGGCTGCTCTCTGTGCCCGAGCGTTGGTAGTGGGGATGCCATTTGCCGGGTTGAAGTCTAGCAAAGAAGAAAAGTCTTCCTCCTTGATCCCGGTAGGAGAAACATTTGAAGACATTTAGCGCGTTGTCTTGTGGATAGAGTGCGTTCTCGAATTTCTACCACTTGAGAGCTATCGATTGCCGAGGGCTAGCGAGTTGAGTCGTGCCAGTATTTGTAAGACCGCAAGAGCTTTGCTGAATCGTTGGTTGGATTGCAGATAAATAAAATGAAAACGGATTGTGGGATCACTTTGTAGTAAGTATTTTGGTTGAACAAAATGTCTCTTACAGGGGAATCTTTGATTCTCTGCTATGTATGCACCAAAGCAATTTAAAGCAATTTATTTGAGTGGAGCTCGCCCTAAAATGGAAGTCGCTAGCTTGGCCTCGTTCGCTACGGCTGTTGAGGCGTGAGCTCCAGAACACTCGCTGGAATGTCAAAAGATTTGGCCTTGAAGAGAGTATGCACAGTTAAAAGTGAGTCGAATTGTGTGTGCAAACTATGTGACTGCAGTTCGGTAGACCATCAACAATGTCAAGCATTATGGGGTCATATGTGGAGTCATCTGGGGTCAACTAACTACCTGACAGCCCAACTGCCATCTGAAGGCCGTCAAGTAGTACGATAGAGGCTCAATTGCAAAGCCTGCAAGAGAACAATTGAGTCAATCCTTTTAGAGCGATTGGATTATCTAATTGTTGATCTACTTCCCGGTAGCGAGTCTCCTTTCTACTTGCCACTGACATCACGTGTTATTTTAGACACTTAGGTCCGAAAGTATACGAATCAATACGAGGTGCGTGACATGCCTCTCTTGCGTTTCCTGAGAGTGTGAAACGTCTCGTCAGCTGGCCACGGAAGCCTCCACTGTTCTCCCGGCTAACAATGGTCTTAGATATGATTTAGCTTATGTGATCAGTTGCTCCAGTGATTGATTGTCCAATGTTACTCAAGCACTTAGTCTCATCGTGCATGATACAATTTGTCAACAGCTAAGCCACCAAGATGAGCCAAGTTTAGGCGTGAGCCTAGAATTCACCAAACTCTTCAACGCCGTACAGTCTGGGCCGCAGTGCGGATAGCGGGGCATCTAATATGCCGTAAGCATCTGTGTACTTGTATCTGTTAGTAATTGAATCTGTGAGCATCTGTGTACTTGTATCTGTGTAGTACTTGTATACGTCTAACATGGCTTGATCCCAATCTTTATTCACATCTACGGAACGTGTGACCGCTTCTAAGCGTCTCTACATATGGTCATGGGGATCTTCTTTTGGTTGTTCAGGATCAACCTTAATCATAGTGTCGATTCTCAAAATAGCAATGCATGCTTCAACAGCACTCTTGATAGATTTAATTTTTGAAACGGTTGGCTCCAGAACACCAGCAGCCACAACATCAATAATTTTACCGTTGATCAAGTCGAGACCGTAGTTTTTATAGTTTCTGCGCTTTCCCTCACGAGCATTTTGGGAGGCAGCGTGATAGGAGCGCAATTTGGCGACAAGATCTGACGAATCTTTGGCTGCGTTCACGGCCAGGGTCTTTGGAATCACAAGTAATGAAGATGCAAATTCAGCAATAGCGAGTTGTTCACGGGATCCAAAGGACGTGGCAAAGTTTTCCAGATATATATTCAGAGCTGTTTCGACAGCGCCTCCGCCGGGAACTACGAGGCCACTTTCAAGCGTGCGCTTGACAACCGACAAGGAATCATGCACTGATCTTTCCATTTCATCGAGCTGGTAGTCGTTAGAACCTCTCAGGATAATGGAGGACGCCGAGTGGACCTTGGGAGCTTTGACAATAATACACTCATCGTCCGAGATGGCCTCTTGGACAACGGACTCGGCGTTGCCCAGATAAGAAGGCTCAAAAACCTCTTCGCCCTCGAGGTTGGAGAGGGTCGACACCATGGTGGCGCCAGTTGCTCTGGCGATGCGTCTGAGGTCCTCCTTTTTGCAGCGCCTGACGGCCATGACACCAGCCTCGACAAACAATTTGAGACATGTATCATCTATACCCTTTGTAGTTAAAACGACGTTAGCACCGGCCGAGATAATCTTGTTGATTTGCTCGACAATGATTCCGTATTCGCGCTTTCTGATGGCTTCGAGCTGCTCTGGGTCGTCGATGGTGATGTTGACGCCGAGGGCCATGCGGGCCTTTTGCAGATTCATGTCCAAGACGGCAATCTTTGCGCCTGTCACTGACTTTTTCATTGCTTGGGATGCAACTGTGCAGTTGAGAGCGTAGCCCTTGATCAGCCTGCTTTCAAGAGACGACTTGCCGTGTGCCTTGAGAATATTAACTGCCTTGACGGGGTATTTTGTTTGGCCCTTGCCGTTTGTGGTTTTGACGGCGAGCATTGCATCCACCACCATCTGCGAGAAAAACTCAGAGTCGGAGCCGATGATTTTGGACGACATGGAGGTTTTGGCAATGTTGACGAGCGTTTCTTTGCCGAGCGATTCAACGCTTTGCGACATGACGTCGTCAATGTACTTGACCGCCTCCTGCTGCGCCAGTCTGTATCCCGTGATGATTGTGGTCGGGTGGATTTTGTTCTTGACGAGCTCGTTTGCACGTCTGAGCAGCTCTGCGGCCACAATCACAACCGAGGTGGTGCCGTCACCGACTTCGCGGTCCTGCTGCTGGGCGAGTTCCACGAGGATCTTGCCTGCGGGGTGCTCCACATCCAGGAGCGACAGAATGGTGGCACCGTCGTTAGTTACAGTGACGTCACCGATATCGTCCACCAGCATTTTGTCAAGACCCACGGGTCCGAGGGACGATTTGACCACGTTTGCGATCGCCTGGCAGGCCAGCGCGTTCTGGTTGCGCACGTCGTCGCCGGACGTCTTTTCTCCAGACAGAAACAAGGTTTCAGATCGCGAGCTTGAATACACCTGAGACATTGCTTTGTAAAACTGAGTGGTTGTGACGAGAGGTCAGGTTTTTGGCGAGCGTTGGTTTTTTTCGGCTTGTGAAGTGCCTTCACAGTATTATGTAGGATAATCGCAAGGCCCAGCGCGGAAACTCAGCACGGGCACTTGTAATGGGGCTCGTTGTAATGGGACTTGTTGTAATGGGACAATCGTTTACAAACTCGTTTACAAACTCAAAGGGCGCGGTGGCCGGCTGAGCACACGAGTTAAATCGGTTGCAGGTCGACAGCCCTACCGGCTGATTCAACAAGTATATTTTTACTTGGACAATACATAACCAGATACCACATCGTTATATTCATGAATTAACAAAACATCAACATCTGATCCCTGCGCACCCGCCGCGCCCTCGCTCTCTACATAATAATAAATACTCATAGTAGAATACACTTCTTGCTCTTCTTGACCACCGGCGGCTCGAGCGCGGCCACGATGGCCTCGTCAAAGACATTCTTGAGCCCCTTCTGGGTCAATGCGGAACACTCGACGTACTTGACAGCACCCACCTCCTTGGCGAGACGCTCGCCCTGCTCCGCGGTCACGGGACGGAGCTTTTGTCTCGCGAGCTTCTCGAGCACGACGGGATCGTCGCGCAGGTCGATCTGCGTGCCCACAATGAGACACGGCACGCCGGGGCAGTGGTGCGACACCTCGGGCAGCCACTTTTCACGCACGTTTTCAAACGAGGCCGGCGATGTGGCTGAGAAGCATACCAAGAAGACGTCGGTTTGCGGGTACGACAGCGGACGCAGGCGGTCGTAGTCTTCCTGGCCCGCAGTGTCAAACAAGCCCAGTGTGTACGGCTCGTCGCCAATCATGACTGTGACGGCGTAGTTGTCAAACACTGTCGGCACGTACTCGCTTGGAAATTTGTTTGTTGTGTATGAGATGAGTAAACAAGTCTGCGGTTAGTGGTTGCCCTTTGGCAAGCGCCCCGCGGCACACCTCAGATACTTACCTTGCCGACGGCACCGTCTCCTACTACTACACATTTTATGGTCTGCATCGTTTTGCAAATGGAATTATCGTTGAAAGAGTAAAAACAGCGTCCAAGCTAACTGTAGTGGGAAAATGTTAGACGAGAGGTGAGGGAGAGAGGAGACGAGAGGTGTGAAAATGACCCAAAGCAGGGCCATTAGTGGGGCCCAATTTAGTGACCCTTGGGAGGCCGGCGGACACTGGGCAAAGTGGAGAGAGAATAGCAAAGGGAGCTGGCAGCGGACACCAGCAAAAAACAAGGTTAGCGGCAAAAAATGCAGCGTTGGCGCTGCCTTGCGCTGCTCCGCCAACCGGCTTTGCCGACCAGCGCTACCAACCAGCTCTGCCAACCCTGCCGCCGCATTGTCCCTGAGCCCTGCTCCGTCCCAGCCTCGCACCCTGACCATCACACCCTCCACGACCCCCAAGGATTCCAACCACAATGATAAGGCAGGCAGGGCCGCATCTCGCAGACGCGTAAAATACTGCCAAAATTGGCAAGTGTTAGACGAACGGCTGATTTCGCAGCGGCAGCTGTCCAACGTGGGAGGCCTGACAAGCGTCGATACTGTCTGTGCTCTCTGCCCCTGACCCATACATACGGTGCACAAGTCGCGCACAGGTCGCACTAGATGCGCCCCTTATACAACATCACCGCATTCAGCCAACCTCGTTGCGGATATTTTCAAATTCTATATTCATCGTTCAATCATCATACATAGTTCAATACATTAGCCATCGGCAGCTGCCAACACTGGGTTGAGCTCGACTTTCGACTCTACCTTCTCCACTTTCAGTGGCTTGACACCCATCAACACCGCCGCCAGATCCATCGGCAAAATCGGCTTCACCAAATAGTTCACCATGCCCATCTCTAGGCACTTTGCACGATCATCTCCCGCCGCATTCGCAGTCAAGGCGATAACAGACGGCCGCACAGACGCATCATAAATGTCTGCAAGCTCTTGGGCAGCTGCAATACCATCCTTGTTTGGCATTTGAATGTCCATCAGAATGCAGTCGTACATTGGTCGCCGCTCACGCACTTCCTGTGCACATTTCTCAATAACTTCAACACCGTCCTTCGCATGGTCGGCGTTGTACCCCATCCTCTTCAAATGCTGCAGCGCAACTCTGGTGTTGATCTTGTTGTCTTCCGCCAGCAAAATCTTGAGCGGATGCCTCGTCGCCAGCGATTCAATCATGCCACTGCTGAACGCAGACTGCGAATCAGGCCGCTTAGCCGGCAACATACTCCGCAAGCTGTCCGACGTCATGATCTTCTGAATAATCTGCACCAGTTTCGATCGCTGCACTGGCCTCAAAAGAATAGCTGCAATGCCTTTCTCCTCAGCATCGTCCGGAATGGCAGAACCAAATATTGTCATGTACACAATCTGCGAACACTTGGAGTGGCGCTTGATAGCCTTGCTCTCCTTGCCATTTGATCCGTCAAGCAATTTGCCATAAATAAAAATTAGGCTGTAGTAAGTAGGCGGTTTGTCAAGGCACAGTTTCATAGCTTCCTCAGCATTGCAACATTGGTCAACTTCAAAGCCAAGTCTGGTCAGCTCAGTAAGTAAAGATTCCTTAGCCGTCTCGTGACTATCGGCAACCAGGCACCTCTTTCCCTTGTATGCAATAGTGCTAGCGTTCTTTGGCTTCTCAACCATGGCCACAATGCTAAACCAAAACTTTGAACCTTTGTTCTCCTCAGACACAAATGATAAGTCGCCTCCCATCAGTTCAGCCAGCTTCTTGGAAATCGCAAGACCAAGACCGGAACCCCCGTAGATTCTACGCGAAGATCCATCCACCTGCGAAAATGCCCTGAATATCTTTCCGCGAGCAGATCTCGGGATTCCAATGCCAGTATCAGAAACTGAGATAACAAATTCGTACATGTTATCACCAAGAACCTGCTCGGCTGTTGTCTCCACCACAATATGACCTTTAGATGTAAATTTAACTGCGTTTCCCACCAGGTTGATGATGATTTGTCGCACTCGTGTAACGTCTCCATAAACAATGTCCGTTTCCCCGCATCTATTGAGATGTACCAATTCCAAATCTTTCGTAGCCGCTGGCTCCGCTACTAGTTGCAGAGCACTTTCAACGCACTCTCGAAGTGAAAACGGAGAATTGTCCAGCGTTATTGAGCCATGCTCGATCTTTGAAAACGCTAAAATAGCATCAATAATGTTGAGAGTAAGCACAGCACTCGACCTAATTGTTTCAACATATTCCTGTTGCATCTCACTCAAATCAGTATCCAATAGGAAAATCGCACACGATAATAGTGCATTGAACGGTGTTCTGATTTCATGTGACATGTTGGCAAGGAAAGAAGCTTTTTCTGCAGTGGCTTCTTCAGCTGTCTTTTTTGCAAGATCCATTTCATGGTACAACTTAGCCTTCTCAACAGAAACAGCGGCCTGGGTACATAGCAAGCCAATCAATTCAATTCTTGCCACAGAAAAAATGTTAGTAGCCGTTTCGTGCTCAAGGTAGAGCGCCCCAACAACTTTCAAATTGTTGTGAATTGGCATTGCCAACACCGACTGAGATCTTCTCAGTTGGAAGTAAGAATCACGGCCATAGAGTTCGTCAAATCTTTTGACATCATTATTCCTGTATACAAAAGAACACGAAGAAATAACCTGCTGAATCACTGATGTGGGAGCAACGTCTGTACGCGTGCCCAGTGGCTCATGATCAACAATTGTCACCGTGGAAACGCCACTTCCAACTGCCTCAATAAATAAGTCACCCGCTTCATCAGTACTAACAAAAACACAATATCCGGCTCCGGATGTTTTCATAACACTTTCCACAAGCTTGGAAATCACAGATTCCATTTTGAATGATTCAGAAATTTCGAGACAGGCCTGTAAAGCTCCTTTGAGCTCAATATCCTGCGAATTCTCTGAGTTTTCATGAGAACTACCATTCTCATTCGCAGAATTATTCACGTTTTCACTACTCACTTCATTCGTAGCACTTATCTCTCCCATTTCATCCCTAAACAAATTCGACAAAATCCATCGAAGTGGGGAGGCGTTTTGTACAATCAAATTACGAGCACTCCCCAATGACTGCTGTCTCTGTCTCAAGTCAGAAATCAAATTTCCTCCTGTAGTTCCAAGCTCATTGGAAGACAATGTCAGCTTCGGAACATCAAATGTTAGATTGGTAAGCTCAGGGTGTTCAGCAACAAGCAGACTCACCTTATACTTTGCACCCCACAAGTCGTAGAGTCTGCACGCTTCTTTATAGTGGACTATTGCTCTTGTTCGAGAGTGGTCAACAAGGAAATTTGCACATCGCTCATGAATAATAGCTGCCTCTTGGATAAACCTTTCACTTACTGCCGCTGCAATGGCAGTCTCATAAGTGTCAAGAGTAGCAATAGAGTTTGCCGTGGGCTTACCAATTTCTGCCTTGATAAGAAGATACTTATGCAAAAACATTGACGGGCAAGAATTTTGCCAGTCTCCCAAATCTTGAAAAAACCGATTCAGCATATCCTGGTCTTCCTCGCTACGATTGTCACTATCAATCATTGCAAGCGCACCATAGAATGCCACCAGCGTATGATACATTGTCACCGGGACAACACGCATCAAGTTTGGAAGTGATCCGGAGATGATACTAGCTGCAATGGTCCTGTTACCATAAATAACTGCATTCACCAGCTTCAAAATGTAATATGTGTAGATCAGTTCACCAGATTCAGAAATTGTAACTTGTCCCAATGCACCATCCAAATACTTGCCTTCTAAGTTACAAGGATCATCCGTATCACCTCCACAAATTAAATTATTGAGTCCTTGCTTGTGCACTTGAATCCAAAGTCTACCACTATCGTCTCCACTTTGTAACGCAACTGGTTTGATGTTCATAAACATTTCAAGTACACTGTCCAGAGGATCTCCTGCCAAAAATCGGCATAATGGTCTAAAATCGTAAGACAGACTCAACATACCACAATGATCTTCAAACGTTTGACCAGAAGATAGTACAATAGAATAATATCTGGTCACTTCCGCTAGAGGCTCAAAGAAAATTGCAAGAGTAAGCGCATAGTACTCGTAAATATTAATACCAAAATCAAGTCCTACTGCAGTGTCACACTCTAGAGTTACAATTGCAAGTTTTGAATATTCATAAGCTCTTGTCAAATTGGCTGATCCACCATCTTTTTGAAATAAAGACGCCAGAGACAGAAGTGAAAAGGAGCATGAAGCTGACGAACCATGGTCAATGAAAGCAATCACTGACGTATATACCAATGATCTGAAAAGATAGCTTCGGGTAGAAAGAATCAATGGGATTGTCAAGATTGCAATAATTTCTTGCGCTAACAAATAATATTGGTTGTTTGCTGTCCGCAAATCAACAAACCCTCTGATTTCATTGATTGAAAGCGGGATTCGCTGCTTCAGCTTCTCGTTATGCGCCTTGTTCCACTCCTCACCCTCTTCAATATCGAAACCAATAAGCTTAAGAGCAGTCAAGCCAGCAGAAATAGCTTCATTTGTCCTGCCAAGTCCATAAAGTGCTTTTGTCTTCGTTTTCAAAATAAAGGCTTGATCCAAAGCATCTGGAAACTCATCAAAAACATTCGCCACAATTTCTAAACAGTGATCATAGTTTTTTCGATTGTACTCCAATTCTGCTAAATTGAAAAAAATGCCCTTGGCCTGAGAACGAGTAATTGATTGAAAGTTACGCGGCAGCAGCTTCCTAGCAGTCTCAAAGTAACCAAATGCCATGTCAAAATCTGACATGCCATACACTGTAATTCCGGCTCTGATATTCAGGTCAATATAAATCGATTTTTCCTCATCCTTGACGACTGGAACAGCATTTTTCAATTGAGAAGCAATCTCAAGCAATCTATGCGTCACAATTTTTCCCTTGTCATCGCCTAGCAGACGCAACCCAATAAGCCTGTGTACGTTTTGGGCCTCACGCTCTTCCATCAGAGAGTATACAGCCTGTTGAACAAGATCGTGATAAAATTTATATGTTGACGCAGCAGCGACTTTGCGAATTTCATCCTCGTATACCTCAATGTTTGTTGTACCTGCGGGATCTACAAAAGGGAATTTGTAGTGTATTGTTTGCGGGATGATGAGTTGAATTTCAAGAGCATAATTAAGAGCCATGGCAGCTACAGCAAATGAGACGTCAGCTCCAATTGCTAAATCTTCCAATGTAAAGGAATTGGAGCAAATACAAGCAGCATAACACAAAATAGAAATTACCCTCTTTGGTAACTTCTTGACCATAGTTATAACCACGTTAGGAATATCTGTAGGAAGCTCCGTAACCTCTAAAGCACCGAAATCTACTTTCCAACTACCAGTGCCATTATTTTCCTTTTTCAAGCTTGTATCAAAATAGATGACCTGCTCATAATACAGGTAATTAAGAATTAGTTGAACAAATAATGGGTTTCCATTAGTGATTCCATAGACTGTTTCAGATAGCGCTTGTGCCTGTGTGTCGACAACATCAAGCACTGGTAAAATTTCATTTGCCGGTGGTGGGCCAATATTGAATCGAGCTTTACTGATACTTCGTCGTCTTGAAGCGGTGGATTTCTTTTTAGGAACACATCCAATCGCATTTCCCACGATTTCACGTACAGCAGAAAATTCTAATGGAGATAGCACAAGCTCGTCATAATGCAAATCCAAGTCTTGTGCAAGCTTTTCGAGAGATATTTGTTGGTTGGTGGGACTCAGGGTAGAAGCGCACACAAAAGTAATATGTGTCTCATGTGCGTACTTTTCGTTTGCAAATGTAGCCAGCTCACGAAACAATGAAAGTTCCGTGTAAGGACACCATTGTATATCGTCCAAAAATACCGTCAGCCCTTGACGACCAAACAAACAAAATAATGACTTTACAACAAATTTGAAGCGCAGCTCACGAGGCACAGGACCTAGAGGGGCATTTTTGGGGAGCATTTCGAGATATGCACGGCCAAGAAGAAGTTTGAGCTCAGGGATTGGAGAGAAAAGCACGCTGAAATCCACACCAAGGTTAGAAATAATGTTTTCTCGCCATTGTCTGATAGAATACTCAGACCCTGACATGATTTGATGTACAATGTCTTTCAAAACAGTGACAATGGAGTAAAATGGCGATCCTCTCTGATACTGATCAAATTTGGATACCAAGAAAAACTTGCGATGAGCAATAGACAACCTTTCCAACTCTAAAATGAGCTTGGACTTGCCTGACCCTGGCTCACCTCGCACAAAAACAAATTGAAAGCCATGCTGATCTGAGTTTTTGAAGCAAGATTGAAGCACCTGTAACTCAGCTGATCTACCATAAATAAGCTGAGGGGCCATAAAAGCTGGACAAGACGTCAGCGACGTGTCGGGAATAAATAATGAATCGCTCGGCTCTTCGGATTCGATTTGTTGGAGAATCAACTCCAGGTCTGAGACGACACATCTGGCTGATTGATAACGATCGTCTGCATTCTTTTCCAGAAGTCGCCCAACAATGACACACAGGTTAGTGGGCAGCCAGTCGGCGACAAGAGATGGAGATGGAGCTGGACGTAGTGCTTGCATATACGCCAGTTCCAGTGGGTCAGTAGAGCGAAACGGTGTTACGCCAGTGACAAGTTCGTAAAGTATACAACCTACCGAGTAAAGATCTGCTCTGTAGTCAACTAGCCTGTTCATGAAACCGGTCGCTTCCGGGGCGACATATGCAAGGTCATTTGCAATTTGATTAATGTGAGTTTTGAGGTAGCCATGCGAAGCGTCTTCACCACGAAGCGAAAAAGAAAAGTCCCACCCCGCTATCACAGCACGGCCCTCATTGTCAACAAAAACAGTCGACGATGTCAAACCGTTGTGAGTGATTGATCGCTTGTGTATTTTGTGGAGGGTTTTGAGAACAGAAATGACAACTTGAATAATGGCAATCAGCTCCGACTTTGACCGGCGCTTCGTGGGTGACTGCACACCTACTGATGTTTGTGCTGACTGCGGCGAGGTTGACATCTGTGCTGGCTGTTGCTGAGACGAGTCGGTAACGTCTGGGGCAATCGAGGATATGTAGCGTTCGCGCAGCGTTTGATATCCAGAAGCATCGTCATAAACCAGGGCCACATGACCATCTGCGGTTCTCAAGCATTTGCGCGGACGGAGGATTCCTGTAACATGGTCAATCAATCGGTACCGTAGTGGGTAGAAGCGCGGGCTTTCGACCGGCGACTTTGACATTTGATTGTCGACGTCCATGACAGCCGCGAGCTCGGCTTTCCCAGTTGAATCATCTGCGTCGGGGTTTACAAAGTTCCACTCGTGGCGTATCCGCGTCAAGTCTTCGAGCGACGGTCGCGCAGACAGCTTGATGAGAACGGGTGTGTTTGACTCTTGATGCACAGAGCGAAATAAGCAGACAGAATGACTTCGAAATGGATAAATAGGTCTGAGCGGACCATAGCCGGGTATGGTAGGCAGCCGGGTCGGGCTGAGATACGGTTCCGATGGTGCAAAGTGCGCGGTTGAAAACGACGTTGGTAAATTTGTTGCTGTTGTATGCGACACCAGCTTTGGCCGTTCGCTGGCTATGTGTTCGTCGGCAGACCGCGAGTGTATCGAGGATGCTGACGACACTCTTGAAAATGTAGGAAAATACGATGCACTGAGACCTCCTGCGAGCAAATGCGTGCTTCCCTGAACCGGCTTGCTTGGAGACGGCGAGTCAATCACGTTGACCAGTGCGCTGGGCAGCTCTCCAGAAGAAGACTGGTTCAACGGGGTAGCATTCAAAGTCATTCGCTGCGAGATGTGTGTAAAGGTAGTGGAGTTAATAGCTGTTTGAATCAAGAAGCAGCTTCTTGCGTGTCACGTGTGGTTCCTTTTGGGCCAACACGCCTGCCCCTTTTTCTTCCGTTTGAAGTAGCGAGCAGGTGTCTATTCAGGAGAGCCTAATGGCCGGTCGGGTGATTATTGACACATGATGGTTACTGGCGTGAGAAAATCATCAAGACGGCCATAAATTGGGTGCATTCCGAAACACTGAGCGAGCTGGCGACGGCGCTGTAGCAGATAACGGGCTACGTCCATGACGTCATGGGGTGCTGCAGCCTCCTGCACTCCCCTTGACGCAGCATATCTGACAGGGCATCACGAGACGCAGAAACTTAGCGATCGCCGGCCCACGCGAGATGTGGCCAAGAGCCACCCCCGGGCCTCGGATCATTTTGACAGTGTTTGTCGTATTACGTCATATCTTTTCAATATACTACTTTTCTCTAATTTCCAGCGAGACGGACACTACGCGAGTGCCTCTTCCAACCTCACGGCTGGGTTGTTTTCAATAAACTCGAGACTGACCTTGTGGCCAAGCAAGTCACGAATGTTGCTGACAGCGTATTTGATCATGGTAGGTCTCTCCAGCGACAGACCAAAGCCATGCACCCTCATGTCTTTTGGAAGACCCATCGACTCGAGCATTTCTGGACGGAACATGCCAGAGTTACCAATCTCCACCCACTTGCCAAGGCCCTCGTGGTAGCCAAAGATTTCTAGCGAAGGTTCGGTGTAAGGATTGTATGCTGGCTTGAAACGCAACTGGTCCACACCCATACGTCCAAAAAAGGTCTGCATGAACCCAATGAGATCGCCAAGTGTTAGGTTTCGGTCAGCAATAACACCTTCAACTTGGTGGAACTCTGCCAAATGGGTAGCATCGACAGCCTCGTTACGGAAAACGCGGTCAATGGAAAAGTAACGAGCTGGCGCTGGATCTTGTGCAAGTTTGTGAAGCATCTTTGCAGAAACAGCTGTGGTGTGAGTACGCAGGACCAGCTTCTGAGTCTCCTCAAGCTTCCATGGATATCTGTACCCAATGGAGCCATATTTACCGTTCTCGTGGACAGCCTGGACGTTTTTCAGGTACTCCTTGTCCTCGGGCAGATCCGCAACAGCAGGTTCTTTAATATAAAAAGTGTCTTGAAGATCTCTCGCAGGGTGTTGCTGCGGGACATACAAGGCATCAAAGTTCCAGAATCCAGAATCAACGTAGGCATTTGTAGGCATTTCGGTAAATCCCATTGAAAAAAATATTTGACGGAACTCTTCACGGACTTTGTTCAACGGATGGAGAGCACCGTGCTCGGTAGGGGCTCCCTCAGCATCGAAGTTATATGGCTTGAAGGAAGCGGTCTTCCATGAACCACTTTGCAGCATCTCAATAGTTAAATCAGCCTCGAACTTTTCAATTGTCAGAGCAAACTTAGGACCCTTGGCAATCGAGAAGTAAATCACTTTGGTCTTGTTGACCAACTTGCGTTTCTTGAGCTCTGCGTATTGGCTGGCGCTCAGTTCTTTGCCGTTTTTCACATCCAGAAGCTCCTGCTTAGTGGTGTCTGCAGGAACCTCGGCGACGTTTGGAACAAGAGCGTCACCGTCCTTCTTTATCCATCCTGATTTGAAAGCACGTTGTTGACCTATTTTACCATCGGCGCCAAACTTTGCTGCAACGTCAGCGATTTTCAGCGATTCAAGCTTCATAACAGCCTCTAGCAGTCTCATCTCATGAGATCCGTTGGCAACGATATCCTCACCTTCTTTTGTAAGAGTCCAGATGTCAACGTCATGAGAGGTGAAAGTGATCATCTCCTTCGCGGTGAGTGATGTAACAGCAGCCTGGACAGTGGCAGACGATTTGCCAGGAAAAGCTTTGCGGGAATCCGCAATATCTCCTTTGTCCAAAATCTGGAGCACTTCTAATTGAAGGTCTTGGCTCATTTTTCTATGGCTGTTTGGTGGTATTGGTGCGTTTGGCGATGACTGAAAATTTCGGTTAGGAGTGGTACAAGTGGGGCAATGTCCCAACTATAATTTCTAGTAAACTTGGAAATGCTCGATGGTGATCAACAGTGTCTAAGAAATGTTATATGATGGGAGGCACTATGCCTCTGTGCGCTCTGTATGGCAATTGCACTCTTCATTCTTGTTTTGCTGTGCGCGCGCACATATAACATGAGCAGAGGTGAGAGGAGATCTTGTGCGTCTGGGTTGTCAAGATGCAATTTAAATATGACCATTGCTAACTTCTCTAACTCCTATTTGGCTTTTCTTATGATCGTGGAACACTTACACTTTCTTGGCATATACACCACAAAAGGTCCAGTTTGTCAGTGAAATCGCATTTAGGAAAGATTAACAGATTCATGTATTTCGTCTAAGATGGTAAACGGCAATGAATTTGTTGTACAAGAGCCAGTAAAATTCCGTCGTCCTGATGCGTTGAATGCTGAGGGTCATAAATTGTGTGACTTCATCAAGATTTGAACGTCAGAAGTCAAATTGCATCCACCAAGATAATTTATATAATTTTTTAACAATAACGAAGTAAAGGATGACAACAATAATCCAATCCATCTGTTTCTTTTCAGGAAGAATTAGAATTGATAACGGTCCTGAGGTTTTACAGCTCTGATTCTCATCCCGGCTAGTGAAATTTTATATTCCAGAGCTGAGAATAAGGCCAGACTTGTCTTGAGGCGTAATTGCGCTTAGTGCATAATTCCTTGTGCTATCCATGTTTATCAAAATGAAATATCTCTTGCAGCACAAATGTGATTTCACTAGAAGCAGTGCAATACTTCTGATCGACACTTGATATAGTCGGGAAATAAGATATCACATTGATTTATGATATTTCTATCTAAAAAATGCTCAAGTGCCTTCATTTACACCAATTTGTGATCCGTTCACACTTACACTAAAAAAAGCTATAGAAACCATGAACCCAGGGATAGTTTCTATGAATTGCAGGTAGTGACGTCTTTCTTTCAGAGAATTTCCATCCTTCATTTTCCCAATCGGCATTTTCCAACGCTTCAGGAGCATCCTGCTTCCACATGTATACGGAATTCAAACCAAATTTAATCGCCTCATTTTTGGCAGCTTGTAGCAGCTTGATGGTGGCTTCCCGCTTTTGTGCCATGCTGAGACGACTCGGCATAGCAATTGCAACAACCTTCAGCACCTTGTTCCCAAAGTCATAGAACCACAGAATACCTGGAGCATCAAAAGCGTTCGACAATCTTGCGCCACTTGTCATGTTATCGGAATTGACATGGTAACACTTTCCCCTCCAGAGAAAATATCTCAAAACATCCACGGTAGGGAGGAGAGCGGTTGCACCCTCAGGTCCACTCTGTACACGGCTCAAAATGTTTTCCGTGAGAAGATGAGCAATTGAGTGGAATTGACTGCTGTCGTCAATCAAAATATATTCAGTGGAATGGTCCGCCTGCTTTCCAGCTACCGAATACTCTAGTGACGTTGCATCTTTCAAATGGAACCCAAATTGAGCATAAAAATTGCCCACATCTGAATACAAAATCACGGCCTCGTCATTTTTTACCGTCTTGTTGACAACTTGGCTCAACATTTCTTTGGCGTACCCCTTACCTCTGTATTCTGAGGGAGTGTAAACTCCACCCACAGTACAAAAGTCAATGTTGATCACTTGATTACCGACATTTCTAATTCCTGGACGAGTCAGTATCTCACACGCTGACACAATCTGATTGTTGTCATCGAAGAATGCGTAGTACTTCATATTGTTTTCCCCAAAGATTCTGGCAATACCGCGTTCTCTTTCAACGTATTGATCCTCCGTCATTCCACGGCCCCATGAAAGAAAGTTCTTACGATGACACTGTTGAATGTATTTCGGGTCGCTGCTAATATCTACGAGGGTCGGCATATTATTTTCTAAACAGCACACACAAGTTCCTTAAAACGGTCAAGAGGAAGACTCATCACAGCTGGCCTTCATTTATATATTAAGCGAACCGCGGACGAATACCGTACATGGTAGTAATAAACACTATTGGCATGAGCTTTACCTCTCCATTAGCCGTCCATCTCCCAACGTTAAGAGTCGGCGATAAACTGCCAATTATAGAAAATATGTCGCGTTTGTATTGGTAATAGTAGATAGTGTTTAACGGCAGGTAGAGGCGAAAAAATGTAATTCGCAAGTACTCTGGTGTCGCTTTTGTGCAGACATTGAGAAAAACTATGGGAGTTCTCGGTATCCTTCAACTAGTCCAAAGTGTGTAGTTGGGGCTGTTAACTAATAGTGCACTTTAAGGTTAAAGTTGCGATTGGGAAAGTCTTGGCAAGTAACTGCCATCAGATCGATAGCCGTTTATAGCGTGAGGCGTTTTTCCCAATTCAAAGAACTCAAAGGGAGAGAAAGAAAACTTCCCAACACACTGAAATTCTGTATGCTTATGTAATTTTTTTCCTCTCTCGATTAGGCTGAAATTTTTTTGACTGTGGATAAAACTTCGTACAAAAATGTCAAACTCAATGTTGGCTAAGACAGAATTGTTTGTCAGATCGATTCCTTTGTCTGCCACAGAGGAGGAGCTTTCTGACTTCTTTTCGGAGTTTGCACCAGTTAAACACTGCATCATTGTCAAGCAGGCCGGCACTGATGAATCAAAAGGATTTGGATTCGTCTCGTTTGTTGAAGCTGCGGATGCTCAGACAGCTCTCGAAAAGAGCAGAAAAACCATGTTTCAAAACCGCCTTCTTTTAGTTGAATTTGCAAAGCCGCGACAACGTAAAGAGGAAGAAACTGTCAAAGAAGAAATTGTCAGAAGAAAGCCTAGAATCATCATTAGGAATTTGCCTTGGTCTGTGAGAGACCCTGCGCAGCTAGAAAAGATATTTTCTCGTTTTGGAAAGGTTTCCAGTGCTTATATTCCTAGAGAAAAGGGTGGAAGAATGAAAGGATTTGCATTTGTTACAATGAACAAGGAGGCTAACGCGAAAAGGGCTGTTGAGCAATGTAAAGATTTGAAGATTGAAGGTAGACAGGTTTCTGTCGATCTTGCCGTAGAAAAGGACAAGTGGGAGGAGTCAACCAAAGATTTAAAAGTTATTGACGATAATGAGAAGACCGCTGTTGAGAGTAATGATGAGGATGGCAGCGAGGACGAGGACGAGGACGATAAAGATCTCAGCGAGGACGAGGACGAAGACGAAGATGAGGACGAAGATGAGGAAGAAGATGTCAATGAGCAAGATGGCAGCGATGCCCCAGTCAAACCCAAACAAAAGGCAGCATCCAATAACTTGACTGTCTTCATTAGAAATCTTCCTTATGATGCGACTCAAGAGTCTTTGAAAGAACATTTCGAGAAATTTGGTCCAATAAATTATGCGTTGATTGTCATGGATCGACTGTTGAACCGTCCAAAGGGGACGGCATTTGTTGCATTCAAAAATCAAGATGATTGTGATTACTGCGTTGAAAATGCTCCATCTGGTGGATCTTCGTCCTTATTAGTCAGTGATAACGTTGACTTGAGGTATGTCTATCAAGGTCGTACATTGTCAGTCACCAGAGCTGTTGAACGAGAGACTGCTGAGAAGCTCACAGACAAGAGCGCTAAGGAAAGGGCAAAGTTATTGGGATCTTCTACTGGAGAAAAAATGGACAGAAGAAAGCTTTATTTACTCAATGAAGGTCGGATCAGCCGCGATTCTCCTCTCGCACAGCATCTCACGTCTGGTGAGCTTGATCTTAGAGATCAGTCTTATCAATTGAGAAAAAAGCAGCTGGCTGCGAATCCATCTCTTCATTTGAGTATGACTAGACTGGCCATTCGAAATCTACCTCGCTCGATGACTGAAAAAGGACTTAAAGCCCTTGGTAGGAAAGCGGTAGTTCAGTTTGCTGTAGAAGTAAAGAACGAGCAAAGGAGACCTCTTTCAAAAGAAGAGTCCACGCGAACTGTTAAGGGTGCTGTTGAAGAGGAGAAGAAGAAGAAAAATAAAGGTGTTGTGAGGCAAGCAAAGATTGTAACTGAAGAAAAGGGAACTTCCGGGGGAAGATCCAGAGGGTACGGTTTCTTGGAGTTCAAAGATCATAGAAACGCGCTAATGGCACTTAGATGGCTCAATGCCCACCGAGTGACCATGGAAGAAATTGCGGCTGGTTACGACGACGATGAAAATGCTGAGAAGGCTGCAAGCGATGATAGTAAGGCGAGGAATTTAGTGGTGGAGTTTGCAATCGAGAACGCAAACGTTGTGAAACGTAGAACTGAAGCTCAAATGAAGGCTATCACTTCCGCAAAGCGTAAGAGAGAGGAAGAGGATGAGGCTGCTGAAGCTGCAAAGGAGGCTGCAAGAGAGGCTGCTGAAGCAAAATCTCAAGAGGCTACTCAGGGACGCATTATTGGCAAAAAGAGAAAAATGAGAAAACTCAGAAAGTAACGTATTAATATTTAACAAAAGATTATTAATTTCATTCAAATTAGGATAATGCATGCAATAATTTATGTATGAGAAAGTTGGTATTAGTGTGACCTTGGTAACTTGGCTTGAAGTTCCATAGTGGCAGCGATCCACCCCTCTGCTCCACCTTCACCTTTAACAATCTCTGCCACCGGTGTTGCATCTTGCCCGCTTTTGACTCTACCAATGATGGCAATATTTCTAGTGCTGGGAATTCTAAGGGCTTCTTTTTCAGTTTTCCATCCCGCTTTCTGTGCCAACTGTTCGGCCTTCACCACCAATCCAGCATACGTAGACAGCGAGGGACCACAAAATCGATGACGGGCACCCGAGAGTGCATGAGAGCAGCAGGGTATCACCATGAAAGGGCAATTCAGCAGAGGAATCCAGAGAGTCAGCTCATCTGAATGGTTACCAATAACAAAGGTGGTTTCAGGAATGTCCAGAATCATAATTCGCGGGTCCATGGAAACAGCATATCTATTGACATCGTCAATCAAAATTGGCGGGACCAACACTTTTTCCTGTAGCTGCATTTGAACTTCCGGAGGATAAATAGCCCACGATTTACGTCGACGAGCATCAACTCCGTAACCCCAGTATCCCTCCATAATCAAGATATACACCAGCAGGCCATTGCCACACCCCAAGTCTGCAAAGAAAACTTGAGATTTATCTTTATACATCTGGCCCCACAGTTCAATGAGAAAGGAGGCAATGGCCAAGTCCTCAAACACATGTTTGTTAGGATCGGTCGATTCTGCCCATCTTGAAACCAAATCCTTTGCATATTTCTGTTTCAGCTCAATGTACTTCGTCTGAAAGCGAACTTTGTCAACCACCAAATCGTGGTGCACTCGTTTTTTGTAGCCAGTCGAAGCACCTTTGGAGTGCTTGAAAGCTGTTTCCAGTAAATGCAATGCCATCCGCTGAGTTCTCAAGTCTTGCAAATCATCGTAGTCATAGTAATGTATAGAAATAGACTTTTTATGGTACAAGATGGCAATTGACTTAACGGCTGGTAAATAGAAAGGATAAAGGTCGCCTTCTTTGAAATGAGCAGTATAAATAACAGCCATAGATGGCTCAGAGTCGTCTGTAGGCTCGGACTTTGCAATTTGACAGGTCTGGTTGGCAACGGGGTCTCTTTTTGGAGCTCTGGGGACCAATCGTCTAACAATAGTTCTTCGCTTGGTGAGGAGCGAACAAGGAACAGCCCTCGGAACAACATCTGACAGGTCCAATTGAAGTTGACCTTCAAACACCCTAGGATCAATATTTGTCGCTATGTTCAACAGGTTTGCATCGTCAAACAATATGTCTGCTCGCAGAAGCACTGTGGAGTTGATGTTGGGCTGCTGAATCACATTAATCATTGCGGTTTCAAAGTTTTCCCCGGCAAAAGGAACATTCTCTTGAAGATAAATACACGTCCATTTGTCCCCTAAAATGGACTGATCATTTTTCAACTCAGGATCGAACTTGCTCATGGGTTGATGTTGCATCAGAGTTTTTTTTTTCACTTTTGACAATTTGGCACCAGCGACTAGGCGGTGTGGGGAGGAGAAAAATCACAGGTGCAATGGAGCGAAGAAAGAGTGACAGAAAAGGATAATAATTGGAAATACGCTACAGGGGGATTCTTCAACTCGTTAGTAATATCCGTATTTATATGACTTCAAGGCTATGTAGTTCTTTCCTCGGCACGCCCGTGGTCTGAGTCACAAAATACCACTGTCCAGCACTCAGGGCACTTGGGCTGTTGCATTGACCCGATACCTCTCACAGCTTTAGTAAACTTAGCACCTGCCTGTAGTAGTTTGTTTCTACAGTTTTCCCAGCCTTCTCTCACTCATTACAGGAGCGATATAACTCGCACCACTCCTTTGTTTCTGTCATCACGTGTCTGGTGGTTACACAATTCCAATCTTGGATAGTAATTAACAACACCCATCTCACTTCAGTTTTGCAGGAGGGTAGTGAGTCGGCCATGAGCTCTTCTTCACAGTAAGTCTTTTGTTCCTAGTGCCTCGCTGAATGCCGAGCACTGGTTTTTGTTTACCAAACTAACCAAGATTTCAACAGTAAGTAATGATTACCGGGAAATGGTTGATGCGAAATGAAGTGATTTTGGCGCCGCGAGTAGCTTGAGCGAGTGGTAGATTTTGAATTCAAAGCATAGTTATTGACCACTCCAAACTGAGTACCATGGTAAATGACTACTCTGTTTGGCTCTTGCCGGACTATGCATTGACATGTTGAGACAATTTGTGAAAGAAATCCGCAGGAGTAACTACCAAGGAATTGACAGTTCTGACAATCCTTTGCTACTACTCGTATTATTTCATAGGATCTTATTCATCCTATCGGTGGTTTGTGTAAATCTCGCCCGTCCGTTGAAAGAACCAATTTCTTTGTGCGACTCTCGGTGCCCCACGGGAGCATCTATGGACACGCAGCTCAACGTCGCATGTGTTGTCGCTGTTGCTAACCCAGACTCGAAAAGCTTGGAGAAGGTACATATGCTACTGTTTACAAGGGTAGAAATAGAACTACTGGACAGTTGGTTGCTCTCAAGGAAATCAATTTAGATTCCGAAGAAGGCACACCTTCGACCGCTATCCGTGAAATTTCTCTCATGAAAGAACTCAAGCATGAAAATATCGTTGCGTTGTATGATGTTATCCATACTGAAAACAAGTTGAATCTTGTTTTTGAGCACATGGACAAGGACCTGAAAAAGTATATGGATTCACAGGGCAATGGCGGAGCCCTTAAGCCGGCTCAAGTCAAGTCCTTCATGTACCAGCTTCTTAAGGGTGTTTTGTTCTGCCACGACTCGAGAGTACTTCACAGAGATCTCAAACCTCAGAATTTACTGATTAACTCGAAGGGTCAGCTCAAACTTGGAGATTTTGGTCTCGCAAGAGCGTTTGGTATTCCAGTCAACACCTTCTCGAACGAAGTTGTCACCCTCTGGTATAGAGCTCCAGATGTGCTGCTGGGTTCGCGAACCTACTCTACTTCGATTGATATCTGGTCAGCAGGCTGCATCTTGGCAGAAATGTTCACTGGGCGACCGCTCTTTCCGGGGTCGTCGAATGACGACCAACTGATTAGGATATTCAAGCTGATGGGTACGCCAAACGAGATGACCTGGCCCGGAATCCAGGCACTGCCGAATTACAGGAATACTTTTGAGATGTACCCACCACAGGACCTGAGAGTGCTCATTCCCCAATTGGATCCACTGGCTCACGATCTTTTGGTCAACATGCTTCAGATGAGACCCGAGTCACGAATTTCAGCTAGGCATGCTTTGGCTCATCCTTGGTTCGATGAGTTTAATAACGCCACAAGGCCAATTGCTTCCAATGCTGATGTCCAGCAGCAGCAACAAGTAGCTGCATATTATTAGGTTTAATATATTTTTAATTTTTGATGCTAAATAAATAGATGGTTTCGGCAGATGGTGTGCCCAATGCCTGGGTTGATGCGTTGACGCATCAACGTTTTGAGTGAATAAATAGAGTTGCAAGGAGACAGACCTAGAGCAACTGTATAGCTGGTGTAATGCCCAAGCCGGTCAAAAATGAGAGCATTGCTGAGTCCTTAGTCCTGTAGACATCGTGCCAAAGTCTCGGATCGTTCAAATTTAACGAGCCCGAGGCTAGTATCATTTCAATGATTGACGAGTTGTTCTTTTTGACTGCCAGCATAAACGACGAATAGTGTAAACGGATACCGACGTCAATTAGTATCCTAACTCTATCGGTGTCGTTTCTGGCGACCGCTGCAGACAAGATCTTGGCATCCTCTTCTTCCGAGGAAGTAACACAGTTGCGCGATTTTAAGTAGGCAATCAAATCAAGTTTGCGATCTGTGATGGGTTCACTGGTGAGATACTCGGGTATCGGCGTCGGCTCATCGTCTGGGCTCGTAGTCACTGGGTCATAAAATTGTTCAATATCAAGATCAGACAGTATCTCGCTGGAGACGAAGCGATAAAGACAAATGGACGTCGGCAGCGATCTCTTGCCACCCTTCAGCTCAACCTTATGGTCGAGCAACTCGCATCTGAGGTAACGCAAATGGGCCGGCAGTTTTCTATATAGGGTTTTGCTCACAAACGGCAGCTGCAAATTTCCTGAGCAAACAAAAATCTCTCGAGTAACTTCTGGCGGCAAGTTTTCGAGGGACCGCAGACCGGCGAATGGCGATGGCGCTCTCAGGATAGCATTTTGCACACGCCTGTTGCTCTTGCTTTTATTGAGCCGCTTCCTTTTTACCAGCTTCTTGATCGGAACTGGTCTGTTCACGGACAGAAACCCCATGTGGTGATAAGAGTGAGGCTCGGAAACTTTTCATGGAGTCAAGGAGCAACAAAGTACAGAAAATGCCAAAGCTTGCAGCTCGCAATAAAAGAATGAAACTATCGATCGCTATATGACTGACAAAGACCACGCATGATTTGACATTTTAGTTTGATGGTACTGCTGTAGCGCCGGTGAGGAGCCTCCTGCGCGCGCTCAGAAGTGTGACAGACTTTAAAGACGCAAATCTTTGTGGGCCGCGGCAGCGACACGCCGTAGCGTACGTCGGTTAATAAATGCACAAAAGAAGCTCTCCAGAACTGCTCAAGAACTCTGCCATCTCATCGATCTCGCCTTCGACGGCTATCCAGTCTCTGCTATTACCCTGCCGTAATTTGTCGCAGGAAGGGTATCGCGCATTTCAGGTCCAAAACTGCAGGCAAGTGATAAACTAATCCTGCCATCTTCATCTTCATCTTCGAAGACTGCTCTTTTAGTGTACTAATTTCAAGATGTCTGACGAGAAAAACGCAAGCACTCCTCCCGTTGAGAAAACGGACAAGCCCTCTGAAACCATCAACATCAAAGTGACAGACTCCTCCACGGAGGTGTTTTTCAAAATCAAGCCCACTACAAAATTGTCCAAGGTCTTTGATGCCTTTTGCAAACGAACCGGCAAGTCTCTTGACCAGCTGCGATTCCTGTTGGACGGCGAGCGAGTTCACGATACACAGACTCCGGAGGATTTGGGCATGGTGAATGATGACATCATTGAAGCGCACAGCGAACAGGTAAGTATTGTGTGGCGGCATAATTTTATGGGCATTTGCACTAACTCAGATTGGCGGCTTGTGAATAGTCACGATAGACTCAGAATGATATGGAACGACGATTATGTAGAAATGCCAAGTTGCTAAATAATATTTTATTGTCTACGGGATAGACTGTTAGTCTAGACACATGTAAACAGCAATTTTCATAGTTAGTAGTGTTTGCCTTTACAAAGAGATGGTTGCTGCCATTTATCCTGAGTCGCTAGATGCAAAGCTAAGCCATCACCCGACATGACCACGCTGTCGCCCCTTGAGCCTGTGGGCGCGGCCACGCAAATTATCCAATTGAATCTTTCTGCCCATAATACAAAAACATGCTCATATCGCTAGCCGTTAACTAGGCTGGACACATGATGGACAAGTGCTTGCTCCAGCTACTGCAATGCTCCCCTGCTGAATAATCTGCCAAAAACAGAATTCAAAAAAGTCACGTGAATAATTTTTTTTTTGCCAGAGGTGAAATTTCTCAAAGCCTGGAGAACTCTTTGAAAGTACAGACAGGAATACATCACAATGGCGGACGCTTCTCGTTATTATCTGGAGCGCTCTCTTGATGAAATCAAAGATTTGGAAGAGAAGAATCTATTTACCAAGAACGAGCTCCGAATTATTTTGCGAAAAAGGTCTCAGTTTGAGCGCTCAATCGCAGGAACCTTGAAAAACTCGTTTGATTTCCAAAAGTACGCGGAGTACGAAAAATCTGTCGAGCAGCTGCGAAGAAAACGATTCCACAGACTAGGATTAGCGAAAACTGCCTATAAACAAGGGCCCTCTGACACTGCTGGTCCTCGACGCATCCTCTTCATCTACGACCGTGCTACTTCTAGATTTCCCTCAAACATTCCCCTCTGGCTGCAGTATTTGGAGTACGCTAAAGAGACCAAGGCGTTCCATGTGATTACCAAGATATTCAACGACATGCTCAGGCTCCACCCGACCAACACGCAGCTGTGGATCCTGGCTGCTTCGCATGAGGTCGACTTCAACTCCTCGATTTCTACTGCCAGGCACGTAATGCAGCGGTGCTTGCGATTCAACTGGGACGATCCGGTGGCTTGGATTGAGTATATCAAGCTGGAACTCATCTACATTGCGAAGGTTCTGACGAGACGTCAACTGCTTGGGCTGGTGACGCCAGAACAGCAGCGCCAGGACGAAGAGGAGGAGGATGACAATAACAAAAACGTTCTTGTTCTACCAGAGTTTGACGGAGACGAAATAAAGGAAGAGCTCAAGAGACTGCCTGAGGCAGACATGTCTATGCTTGGCGACGTCGATTCCAACCCAGCGTTGCGAGGAGATGTTGCGCTGACTATTTTTGATGCAGCTCTGTCATCCTTGTCAGACAAGGTTGAGCTCTGCACCCAGGTGCTTGCCATCATTGATGAGTTTACAAACCTGAAGCGCGAGTACCTGGCCAATCATGTGCTTGAAAAGCTGATTGTCGAGAAACCCACTGCCGAGTACAAAGTTGCCAAGGCGATGCTGCCTATACGCTACACGGAGCCCAACACCGCCGAGTTTGTGGATGGACTGAAGGTTGTTGTGAAGCAATTCAGGACGCTCCTGAAGAGCAACGCAGAGGAGAGTGCGCAGCTGAAGGCTGCTTTCAGAGATGCCACGGCAAAGTACTTGGAAGACGAGAGTCTTGAGGATAACTTGAGGCTGGTCATCACCAAAGTCAGCAGCTGAGAGTATTTATGCTCGAGCAAGTATATTTATCAATTAGTAGACATTCTAATGTAGTTCTAATGCATGTAATAAAAATATTCCAACCAGTAGCAGTGTGGTCAAATGATGCAGGTAATGGAGGCTAGTCCAGCTTGACAAAGTCCCGGTGCTTCGGGACGAGATACTTGAAACTGGCCCAGACAGTGAGCATAGCAGACAGTGTGGCAACTACTGTGCAAATGAAGGCCATTTGTGAATGTGAGTAGAAGCTGGCATATGGCGGGGTCGTGCGGGCGTTGTACCAGTTTGTGTGGATTTGGAGGGTGAGCTCGTCGCCGATAATGTAGCGCGACGTCGTGGTGTTTCTGGTGCCGTAGGCCACGGCTGTCGACGACTCAAAGTCCGGGCCCACCACCAGGACTTGCAAGTCGCCCGAAATGTCCAAATGTGACTCCTCTGTTTGGCCGTGGAGACCGATCGTGAGGGGCAGCTTCACATCCTCGTTGGGCGTTATTAGCCGGCATGAAAAGGGCACGTCTTCATGCAAATAGAGCTGGAACAGATGGTAGACCTCGTCGTGGAGGGTGATGGTGCAGTTGACCGCCTCGTCTCGGCCGTACGGCAGGGTGAGCGACTCGCGAGTTTCCTTGCATATGGGGAAAGCTCCGAAGACGACGTTGCCTGCGTCGTCGAATTTGTGTTCGCCAGTGTCTATTTGACGCTCGATGCATTCAATGGTCAGCGGGTCGCCCTTTTCGAGCGGGCCGTAGTCGTTGGCAATTGTGGGCTCGGCGGGCTCCATCGAGATGGATGTGCACGCGACTGAGGAGACGACCAGGGGCCAGATCAGCGTCAACTTCATGGTGAAGGTCGAGTCTGTCCAGCGCACGATAGGGCCGGCAATGTGACGTATCAAATCTTGGTTTACCCGGCAGTGGGGTCCAATTAGCCCGAAGCGGCTAGTGCCTTGACGTCAGGGCCGGCCGGTGAGACAGCCTGGGGGCGGCCAGGGTTTTGCAACTGAGGTGTTTTGCAACTGGTTTCTAGTCACTATGAAATAAATAAAATAAATAGCAGCTGGCGTGTGTGCTCAGCTGTTGCGCCCGCGTGGCACCAGGAGCACGTCGAGGCGCATGGAGTTGAGCACGCTCATGCCGTACTCGGTGATGCAGCAGCCGCGGACGGCGAGCTGCCGCAGCGAGACGAGGTGCACAGCCAGGTTGTGCAGCGAGCGGTCCGAGACGGCGCGCGGGCAGTAGGAAAAGTCGGCTGCGAGGAGACGCGGACACGACATGGCGATGACGTCGAGGGCCATTTCTGTGAGCGAGGTGCAGAACGGCGCATTGATAATCTCGAGGTTGGGGGCGGCGCGGCAAATGTACATGAGTGTGAGGTCCGAGAGCAGCACGCACTCGGCGAGGCCGATGGACTGGAGCTGGGGGAACTGCCAGGGCCCCCAGCTGAGAAAGCCGCGGTCGGTGATGGCGGAGCAGCGGGCGAGGTCGAGCTCGCGCAGCGACATGGACGACGACTCGACGAGGTACTGGAGGGTGGCGTCTGAGATCTCCTTGCAGAAGCGGAGTTTGAGATGCGTCGTCTGGGGGCCGGCGATGGCGCGGATGGCGCTGTCCGTCACGTTGCGCGTGTACGACAGGTCGACGCGGGCGGCGCGGACGGTTGCAATGGCGGCCGCCGACACTGTCCACACGTTGGTCATGCGAAACGTCTCAAGCTGGTCGAGCTGGCCGACGAGCGCGAGGAAGCCGACATCGGTAATGTGGTAGCAGTGCGAGAGGTCGAGGTGGGTGGGCCGGTTGCCGACGAGCCGTGCGAGCGCCACGGCCGTGCTGTCCGACACGCGGTTGCGGTACGGCGCCAGGTTGACGTGGCGAAACAGCATGCTGGAGGTCTGCGCAATGTGCGCAAAGCGCTGGCACACCCGCTGGTTGGCGAGCTGCTCGGCAAACGGCAAATGTGCAAACACCTGCTCCAGCGCCGAATCGGGCAGGTCTAGCAACTGCACAGCTTGTTTGGGCGTGGGCGTGGGCGGTGGGGCCGGACTCGAGTCGAACGGGCTTTTGGGGTCGAGCTCGGGCTCGTACGGCGGCGACGGCGGCGGTGTGATGAAGGCCCGCGTTTCAAGGTTGAGCGCCGCACAGGTAAACGACTGCTTGAACAGCGAGGGGGCGCCAAACTCCTCATCAAAGAGGTTTGCGCTGGAAAAGAGCTCTTCCTTGGGCGAGGGCAGCTGGACAATGGCTCCCTGGCGCGGACGACGAAGCGTGCACTTGGAGACCCTTCCGCACGACAGCCGGCGGGAGTCCGCGGCGGAAAGCTGGAACGACGAGTGGCGGCGTCTTTGGATTTCGGCCATGGTCTCGCTGTGAATTCGAGAAAACCCTTCTCAAGTCTGTGCGGGTCTGGCCCGTTATATATAACGAGCCAGATTAGGGGAGAAGCGCCGGCCCTGGAATCGGGGGGCACGCAAAAGCAATAAGCGCTCAACGGTTTTTGCCAAACTTGGCATGTGCTTCAGCGTCAGCGCAAGGAAAAGCAAGGCTGCGGCGCAGACTAGAAAAAAAAAACGCCCAAGTCTAAAACGGGTTAGTGCACAGGGGAATGCATGGCAGGCTGCGTAATGGGCCAGATAATTGGAGTGTTGCAGCTTGCCATGTTGTTGGGGTTTGCAGCTGTTTGCACTGGCACTGACAGGTCACTGCAGTGGCACTCGCGCCAGTGGCCTTCCAGGTGACTAAGCTTCCAGCTGGGCCGTGGCTCACTCCGCCAGTAGGCCAGGCAGAGCTCGGGCTGCATAACATCACAGTGTACATGAGGTCATGCACCATGGCAAATGTATATCTTGTCATGCATAAATTTGGGCTGGGAATCAAAACCTATTATTTCGAGTAAGTTCCGCCTAGTCGGCTTCTGCTGCTGCTCAGCAGACCGTCCAAGGGCAAGCAAACAACTGCTCAGCACTGCTTGCCCTTGGACCTAAGTGCCAACCACGTTGCAGCCCAGTATCGGCGACGACCCCGACGGAGCTGGCCCACCTCCTTGCCAACCCGCATTTAGCCAGCGTTGGTCTGTGCAGCTCTTCGTCCCACAGCGCAACGGTTTTGGCCCACGCAATTCGTGACCCTTTGGGTACCGTATGATCTAGACAAGCGCGGAGGAACCTGGAGGTACCCAGGTGTACCGACTCCACTAAATGCCTAGACGGTGAGCGCTAGCAAATACGAGATGATTGGTCACGATTTGTCAGCCCCGCGCAAGCATTATCTAGCCCGGGGTTCTGGGGTTGTGCCGAGCTTGTTCGCTAGCTAGCGGGCCAATTGCAATGCCCAGGTACTTATATCGGAGGCTGGCCGGCCAGCTTTGTGTAATAGCGCTTGTTGTAGATGTGGCCTCGTAAGCTTGCCAGTCGACTTTACACAAACTGACACATCTCATCCTGCCAGCAGCAACCAGTGTCTTTGGGCACGTCTAGCAAAAGGACTGCGACAGGTTGGGCCGAGAGTTTGCCGCTGAGTTGGCCAATGATTGCGCCAGTGATTGCGCCAGTGACTGTGCCAGTGACTGTGCCAGTGATTGCGCCAGTGACCGTGCCAATGATTGAATCAATGACAGTGCCGATGACCATGCCGATGCACTGGCCGTCAGCACAGCTGAGCCGTCCCGGTCCGAGCTGAATCGCGATCTCCGTCGGTCGACTCCATTGCACAAGTCATTCCAGGCGTCCTGTTTTTCAGCCGGCTATGACATAAATGACCCACTTCGATGGACCCTGGCCCTGAAATTTGCCGTGCGCAAGCGCCCTCTATCTCTCTAATCGGGCCTTTTGTTAGGGCTTGCTTGCAGTCTTGCCACAACTAAGCTTTGGACACTTTCCCTTCCAGGGCAAAGAACCCGAGACACACGAGCTAGCGACACAGATGTTTAGCAAGCAAGAAGCACTTCCGACACTCCGCCGGCACGGGGTCTGACACTAAATGCTCGCCTCATGTGCTGTGAGCAAATTTGGCAGACATTCTCTATGGGGCTGCGTCTTCTCTGTTTGGAATCGATGGAATTCTTGCAACCCTGGACTATCTGGAATCCTGGAAGCACCACCCCAGACAGCTTGCAACTCAAGGAAGCAGAAACCCAGCCTCTGGAACCTTCCTAAAGCCCCCTGCCCCTTACGCCCCTGAGTCCTGCCCTGCTGTCGTGATCGTCGCATCAATGACCAAACAACCTTCGGCACTGCCTGCTAGGTTGCGTCACGGTCAGGCTCCTTGTCCGCGCGCCATCAGCTGACACGCCAACGCTTTCTCGGGGTGCTGGCAGCCTGCTCGCTTTTTGCGAGCGCTCGCCAGCAAACAGGGCGCCCTCTCAGATCTGTCCCAACTCTGCTTGCGGGCTTTGATTTTTTCCCATGTTTGCTTTTGCGTGACGAACCTTTTTGGGCCTACCCACAAAATCGCCGAAATTGTTCAATAATCACTGACTTTGACAAAAAAGTAATTCACTATTTTTTCTACAGTGATGAGCCTCACTTTGCTATCAGTTGCTTTTCCAGAACCCTTGTCGATGGAAGCTATGATGTGGCCACCACAACTCTGCACCTGGATAGCATTCTTCGGGATAGCTCGTTAGCAAACCTCTTTTACAACGCCGACCCACTACGCTCACTATATCCCCCACATGTGTCACTGGCTGTAAAGATGGCCTGGTCTCAACGGTAATGCGTCAAAACCTTTGTGGAAGTTTTGCAAAGCCTATTGCGGAAATCGCGCATTTGCTCCACCAGCCGACTTTTAGAATCTAGAGATCTGAAGATCCCAAAATCTTCTGGCTGGAGCTGTGCTGTATTGTGCTGAAAACGACCGCTGGCGCACATTGGTCGTGTGAGATCGCCCACGGATGGATCCCACCAGTGCTACGCACCCACGCCGATGCCAATTGCACAGAAGACTACCGGTAATCACGTGGACTCAACAACCCCGTAAGAACCCCGAAAGCAAATGTGGTTCCAGCAATTACATGGCTGGTCCTAGGCTATAATTACCATGCATTGGTATTCACCAAAGAGAGGGAAACGGTGGCGGCAGTCTGTACTGCTCGTGATGCATCGTTCAACGTCTCATGCAAGGCGAAGCGTTGTTATCTGCATACCAGCTCAGTAGACAAACTATAGATTGTAATAGGTTCTCACTACTTCATTTTGAACGAAAACGAAAGCCCGCGCTTCTTATCCTTGCTGCTGGCTCCGTTTCTCACCTTGGGTGGTGTGATGGAATCAGCGTAAGCAGGCACAGCCACTGTCGGTGGAGATCCCGCAGAGCCAACGGTCGTGGAAGTAGCGGCAGTAGCTGTAGTATTAGCTTGAATGTGCAACGAAGGTGTTTGTGAATTGAGCTCAGTTGCAGACTCGGCATCGCTCGACAAATCGTCCTCAACAGTGTTGACAGTGAACTCAGTAGCTGACGAGGCAGAGTATTCGCTGTTTGGCATCAGCGCAACATCAGACTCAGGCACCTCCTGGTAGAATAACACATATGCCGATGCCATTCCCTTGTTGTTGCCAAAAAAATTAAATACATAGTCGTCGTCCACAGACTCTACCATTTCGTCGTCAAATAGCAACCACCCAGCGTGCTCAGTTTTTACTACCGATACATAGTGACCGTGGTAGGGGCCGCCGCCAATGTGCACAACCACAGACGTTAGTTCATAAAGCTTGTCAGGATTCGGTGCATCGTACGTCGTATTGAACAGTCGCAGGTGTTTCGGGTACAGCACCTTGTGAAAGAGTTTAACATTGCGCTGCATGTCCTCGGTGAATTTAAAACGCTTTAAATGAAGCGCTAAAATCTTTGGTAGCCGCTTTACCTTCATTCGCTTCTGCGCCTCCTGCAGCCCACCACACTTGTCGCAGTGAAATTTGTTGCGCTCGCAAAGTGTTTCCGAGGCCGAAAATTGGCGCAGACAGGAGGTGACTGATGAATTGCGATCGAGGTCTATCGACAGGTCCAAAAACTTTTCGTCTCGGCGCGAGACGTTCTCGCAAGTAAGGCAGCGCGTTTCTGAGGTGAGCTGGCCCTCAAACAGATCGTGCACCCACTTGGGATTGTTCCCCGATTGTCGGTCCACCGACTCGATCACTTCGTTCAGCAGAAAGTTCAAAAACTCGTGTGCGTCCTGATGCATCGACGATCTAAACAGCTCGTTCTCCTTCTTGAGCACATTGATGAGGTTGTTTGGTGAGACTACACCCACACGCGACGAACACTGCGCCATGGATTCAAAAATATCTTTGAGGGCCGTGAAGAGCGATTCCGGCATTTTGTATTCGTCTGCGAACGACAAATCAATGTTGAGGATCGGTCCGCGAACTAGCGCCGCCCTCTTTTTCTGGTCCGAGGTAGAGAAAACGTCCTCGTTAAAGCCGACGACGGACATGTTTTGGCCCGGCAACTTGATGCCCGTTTGTATGCCCTGCAGGCCCACCGGCAAGGGGGTCTTGCGGTCGGCAGTAGCACTGGCAGGAAGAGCAGAGCTGACCGCAGCACTGTTGCCTGTGTTTGCTCCCAGCGGCGACGACACCCCGTCATCGTCTATCGTGCCGCTTTGCGCGTCTTTGGTCTCTGGAATATCTCTAGTTTTTGTTTTGAACAAAGACATTCGTCTTGAGACCTTGGACTTTGGAGCAGCGCTGTCCGCGCCAGCAACAGGGGAGTGAGCACTGCTGCTTGCGCCGCCTCCGGTGACTGCAGAGTTCACCACATTCATCTCCTGCTGCGAAATCGACGTGGATATCTTTGCCCCCGAGGGGTCCACTGTGAACGGATGCGGGGTCTTGCCTGGCACAGCGGTTCGTCGTTTTTGGTTCGGGCGAACACCTTCGGGAAAGCCTAGCACTTGCTCGCGAAAGGGCTTTATGTAATAGAGGCACTGGAGGATGGAGTTGCAATAACAAGTGTTGCCAAAGTTTTCCATGCCAAAGATTTTGGCAGAGCCATCGGTGAGCTCGTCTAGCTTTGCTACGGTCATGGCGGCAGACAAAAGTACAAGTACACGAAATACAGCGCTTAGCTAGAGTTCACCAACGTGTTATTTTTTTTCGTATTGAGACAGAAGTGAGAATTAGGTCCAAACCACCCCACATTGAAATTACTGGGGAAGTTTGGATTGGGGCATGATCGGAGAAACAGTCGGCAAAGGGCCCGGTCGACTGACGGCCGGCAGGCCACAAGCGCCGGCAGGCCGTGTGATTGGCGGCTATGTCAATTGAAATTATAGTTTAGTTTACAAAATCGCGGCTGCCCTGCTTTGCAACAAGGCGTCGCATGCAGCAGTCCAGCAACCGTCAACAGGAAAAACGACAGTAGGGGGCTTGCAAACGCAAAGGGTTGTCGGCGAGCGCTTTACGGCAGCTCCACGGGTCTAGAAATCACCCCTAGCTCCACTCCCTTTCTTCTCATCCACGGAGTCAGCCACTCCTTGGTCAGCATGAAGAGGCAACCACACGCTATCAGGGCAAGAACAAGTGTCTAGGTTAGTCAAAGCGCTTCTCTGGTGTCCAAGACGCCATACGTACAAAAAGCAGTGCCCACATGTTTACAAAAGTCTGCTTGACTGGGTGCTCTGGTCAGTAAGTGTTATCTACTGTTGGTTCTGCGTGCTGCTTGGTGAGCTGGGGGGCGGAAATCGGGAGGCTGTGAGGGTTATTTACGGAGCGTAACAAGAAAGCACTTAGCAGGCAGCAAGCGTCCAGAGTGAGACTACAGCCAGACACGTCGCACCATATCTACCATTCTACGTGTTACACAAAGACAGATTACCGCGAAGATTGCTAGCTCAGCAGATACGGGTTGGCCAGATTTATAGTTCTCAGCAAGGAAAATGTCAGCAGCGCGATCGACGCTGCAACCACGTGCACACCCTGCTGTGGGGATGCACCGAACCACGCCGAAGACAACAGTACAAGCGTGGCTACGTGCCTGGCGGTTGCACAATGGGCCTTGTATGCTTGTACTGTTGATTTCTGGCGGAAGCCTTGCTTTGGGCATCGCGAAACATCATGAGCTGCTCCTGCCCCATTGAGAATACGACAAACTAAGGATGCATGCAAAGCATAAATCACGACAGCGCACCACACCCAAGCGGAAAGCGACGGCAACAGAGCAGAGCTGCTGGTCTGGAGCAAACACGATCTGCGCTGCACTCGAGCTTCACCAGATCCTAAAATCCACCCGGTTCCCCGCGCGCTCGTCGTCGCTCTGAGACCCAGCCACATACTGCCCGTCTCGTCGCCAGTCCCAACCCCTTGCTTTTTGGCTCCAGAATTATTTTTGGCACTCATCTGCCGCTCCTGCTTCCTGACTCCAACAAACGTCCAGCTGCGCAGACACAATAGACAGCCCGATCCCACACCTGCAAATCTCTTGCAACCGCGTCCTTCGTTTTCTAATCCCGTTTTTACTTTCAATCACTCTCACAAATCGGTGTGACTGCAGCACCGCCGCTGTCGATCCCTCCCTCCATCTGTTGTTTTCCAACCCACTAGTTGCAAACTTGGCCATAGTTGCAGCGCTTGTGTTTTCTCCGCCAGGTTGTTAGTTTACTACTCACCTGCAACTTCTTTTCACAACTCTGTGATTTGCCAAAGAGCTCCACGGACCAACGTTCGCAGCTGCAAACGCATCAGGGCGGCAGCATCCATTGTCACTGTCGATCCGGCCTTCCTCTTTTGAGCTTACAAAATGAGATCGTCTCTGTCGCAGCCCCAGCTGGCCAACCAACGAATCGTTTCTCCCGGACCCAGCAGAGTGTCTCCCGGGCCAGGAAGAGTGTCACCTGGGCTCGGCCATCTGCGGTCCGCTTCGGGGCCGATCAACGGCAAGATGGGCTCGCCGGTGCCCGGCCAGAGGACCTTCTCGCCTCGTCTGCTAAACGTTCCCCCGACCGCTTCGCAAATCATGCGTCCAAACAGCAGAGGATCATCCATTTCCTCTTTTGATGCGATTTCCAATCGCACGTCGTCTCCTTCTGTCAAAGAGTCAGACGCTGCTTCCTTTACCCCGCCCAACTTGCTCCCGCGCAAAAAGACCATCGAGCTCTACAGACAGAACCTCAAGAGATCGGGAGACATCACCGTGCAATTCGAGTTTGCGCAATATCTACTTCAAACAGCATTAATGACCAACCCGTCAGACAACCCCGCGTCCGACGACGCCATGACAATAAATGACGGATCTGCACCTAACAGCAGCAGTCCACGCAAAGGCAAAGGATCCAACAAATCGCAGGAACAGTCGGCAAGAGAGACACGCGCTGCATGGCTCAAAGAATCTATCACTGATCTCAAAAAGCTCTCCGACCGTGGCTACCCGGATGCTCAGTACCTACTGGGCGACGCGTACTTCTCTGGCGCCCTCGGAAAGCCAGACTATGAGCGTGCATATCATCAGTTTTCACTAGCGGCCAAACACTCTCACGGAGAGGCCGCCTACCGTGCGGCCCTGTGCTTGGAGGAAGGCAGGGGTTGTCTCAAGGACTACAAGAAAGCCCAGACCTTTTTGAAGATCGCCGCCAATAACAACCAGCCCGGTGCAATGTGCAGACTTGGTATGGCAATGTACAACGGAGTCATGGGTTTCTCCAACAATGTTAAAGTGAAGCAGGAGGGAATCAAATGGTTGTCGAGATCGACCGAGCTTGCAACAGAACAATATCCAAAAGCTCCCTACGAGCTGGCAAAAATCTATGAAATCGGCTTTCAGGATATTGTCTTCAAGGACAATGGATATGCAGTGCAGCTCTATGCTCGCTCAGCGGATCTCGGATACGTTCCTGCTGCAATTAAACTCGGCCATGCATACGAATACGGCGAACTTGACGTTGGCCAGGACGCGGCTCTCAGCATTCACTACTACACCTTGGGTGCGCTCAAGGGAGAGCCGGTCTCCATGCTGGCAATGTGTGCATGGTACATGACGGGAGCCGAGGGTGTTTTGGAAAGGAATGAAGAAGAGGCATACGAATGGGCTCTTCGTGCCGCCCAGGCAGGCCTACCGAAAGCGCAATTTACAGTTGGATACTTCTTGCAGCAAGGGATTGGTACCGAACGCGATATTCTTCAGTCGTCCAACTGGTACAAAAAGGCAGCCGCAGCTGGCTATACCCCAGCCCAAAAGAAGCTCGATGAAGGTGTTGCTAAGATGGATTCGAAGCACAAGGGTGATTGTATTATAATGTAGTGGGCATTAGAGTAGGCACGCATGCTATGTGAATGCCTTGGTCCCACAGATCAACATGCCCGCGAGTTTACCCAGAATTAAGTGTACATTGAGACTAGCCGAATACTAATAGAGTACAAACATTAAAAAAAAATCTTCCACACAATAAATAAAGAGCAAAACCTTTACTCTTGGTACTTTTCAAACAAATAGAATGATCCAAAATAGGATTGTTCGTCGCCTCGCCAGGTTTCATTTTCATATGAATAAATAACAGCAGGAATAATCCCTCCATTTTCATCAATGGGCGACAAAATATCCTTCATTCCAAGCGCTTGCATCCTCTCAGTGTTGCCAGCAATGGCCAATGGCCAGCCTGTTTCAAGTACCACCACCGGTTGCTGCGCTCTTGCCTGTTGCTTCTTGCTTGATGACTCCACAAATCGAGATGAACAGACGTGGCTAGCCATCTCACCGTCGCGCTGCAAAGCCTCTTTGCAATTACGAAAGTGGAGGCCCTCAAAGAATGGTTGGGTCACTAAGCCAATGACGTCTACACATCCACAAAGATCATCATCAGGGTACTCGCCCTTCTGAATGCCATCCAGGTAGTCTTGCAGGGTAGGAGCATTATACTTGTAATCCGAGATGTATGACTTCACAGGTTCGGCTGTGGAAATCTTGACGCTTGTGATTCCCTTTTTGGCTAATGATTTGCGAACGTATTTGATCATGTATACCAAGTGCTCTTTGGTGTATTCGCGAGCAGCGACTCCTGACGATCCAACCACTAGCATCTCAATGCGGTCCCAGTGGTTCCACTCCGAGACGATTTTGATTTGAGAGTCCAATGATTGAGCGAGTAGTTCCGTATCGAGAGACGATCCGTGACCAAGATGGGGAAGCAGTCCTAGAACAATCTTCAGGTCGTTTGGCGCAGCATCAAGAACTCCACAATCGGCAGCAAATATACGAACAGCCTCGCAACCCACGCCAGAGATTTTACCCAAGTCACGTTGCATTTCAGCTTTGGTTTTGCACTCTCCTAGCTCGGTATAAGGTGAGTACGAAAAGGCCCATGGAGCAGGCAGCGGGACATTGTATTTGGCCTCGGCATAGGTCGTATATGCTAAGGGTTTTCTAATTTGTAATTGGTCTAGCCCGCCGCTCAGTCCCGCAGGCGAGCCAAAGAACAGCGACGACGATCTCAATATGAAGAGTACTAGAGCAATCAACCCCAGTCCTGTGATGGCACTGACAAGCCGGTGAGACATGTTCATATGTATCCGTGAGACACGAAACGACGTCTCTTTATATAATCTGGTTGACTGGCCAGACATTATTCTCAAAGGAGAAGCTGTGCGAGTAAAGGCCATATGCAGCGGAAGCTAAACGGGACGGTGGAGATACGCAGAGGCTAATTGGGAAACGACAAGGATAGTTTCACAGAGTAATTCGGGAACCAGGAGGAGCTTGCAAAGATGATGATGGCAGCAGTGATGTGCGCGCAAGACAGTACAAGCCTTATATAGGAAAAGCCTAGCTGCTTTACTACCGCCTTCCGGGCAATCTTGTAAATAAGGACGCTTAATATTGACCTTGCGCGTGAATGCAGGGCTACATTTTTCTCTCAAAGCGGATATCTATTAGGCTTAAATGGGCGCGGTAGGGTTCAAATAGGCTCATTTTGAACCGTGCTGGTGGGTCTCATTCTCAAAAGGGTACGTCACGTGACAGGTATATACAAGGTATACTTGACCCTGAATATGTTTTAGAGAGCGTTCTGTTTTTCCAGGGCCTGGAATTAACTCTCAATTTCAAGCTTGCTTGTTGTGGGCTGCTTGTAGTGTTTGTGATAGACCCGAGACCTCTGCCATTAGCATGTCATCAAAGTCAATGGTCGTTTAGTGGCCGAGGTGCCCGCAGTTTTCCTGCTGCATCTTGCGACAGTTGAAAGTGCCAGCAGGTGAGCGTTTCGACTAAATGTGGAGAAAATGCACGATACGCGGCGGCCAATTATTCACGTCCTGAGCGTTGCTGGTAATCAAAGGAGGCCATGCAAGGCTTCAAGGGTCTTTCAACTAGTTAGTGCCAAGGATGACGAGCTCCACTATGGAATGGGGGCGAGCTAAGACATTAAACAAATAGTTTTAAATGGTTTCCATATTAAAAAATTACAAAAAGGGCTGACACTGTTTATTTTATTGCAGCATTTCGGCACGCCAGACGGGCTGGTCATTGTACAGCTCTCTATTATTGCCGCTACTTAAACGATATCGAGCTGTGCACAGTCGTTTCCAAGTCAGGGTGGACCGCCGGCAATATGCGCACTAGTAATTGTCCTACGAGCTCAAACCGCCGGTGCTCATGTGGCCCTGGGTGACACAATGTGGAGCACTCAGAGACTCCGGCGTTGCCGGCGGGCAGTTGAACTCGGGCTGGATGGTGACAGACTGAATTCCGTGTCCGCGAAGACATTTTCTAATTTTCGAACCCAAATCCATGAATCCAGCTTCGTCCAGGGATACAGAGACGTGAAGCGTAGCAACAAAAAGGTCTTCACGCAAAATCCAGATATGAAGATCGTGAATGTTCTCAACGCCCGGTAATGAAGCCAAATCTTCCTTGACTTCGTCAGCATCAATGCTCTCTGGAACACCCTGTAGGAGAATTGACGACGCATTGCGGCAGAGAGGAAGAGCAGACGAGAAAATGATGCAGGTAATAACGAGAGAAATCATTGGATCCATATAAAATCTCCACGAGTAGTCGGTTAACCAAATAAACAGCGCTGTCAACATGACACCAATGTTACCAAGGGCATCGCCCATGACATGCAAAAACACTCCCTGCATGTTCAGTGGTCTGGAGTTTTGTGCCTTCTCCTTGGGCTTGTTGTGGTAATGATTAATGTGAGTGAGAGAAGACAATGAGCGCGAGCGACGCAGAGTAGCATATCCAGCTCTAGTAACATCGTCGCCGAGCAACGTTGTGGATTCAGAAGGCGATGGAGAAGGATCGGCGATGGTTACGGTAGCAGTGTTTGCATGTGCGTGGTCATGGTCATCGTGACTGTGCTCGTGCTCTTGGTCGTGACTATGGGTTTCCTCGTCATGGCTGTGGCTGTGGCTGTGGCTGTGACCGTGGCCATGGTCGTGATTGTGACCAGCATGGCCAACGTCATGGAAAAGCACAAGTCCAACAATGTTGGAAGCTAATCCTGCGGAACCAACAATCAGAATCAGTTTCGGATTACTAATCTCTTGTGGTTCGACAAAACGCTGGATTGCCTCCAAAAAGATGGTCATACAGAGGGCGACGAGAAAGACACCGTTGATAAGGGCGCCGAGAATTTCCGCTCTCTGCCAGCCGTAGGTGTATTTAGAGTCGACGCCACGAGACTTTGCTACTCTGACGGCCCACAGCGCGACAATCAGCGAAAAGACGTCGTTCAGCATGTGGAAGGAGTCGGCGACAAGCGCCAGCGAGTGAACGGCATAGCCGATAATGAGCTCCAAGAAAAAGAAGGCAGTATCGATGGCCAGGAGGGTTAGAATGCGAATTTCTTTGGTGTTCATTGTGGAAAGTAGAGTCACAGGCAGGGAAAAACTTGTGGGACTGCGCTGCTCAAATTCAGGACTTTAGCAAGCCCGTGCAGTCAAGTAAAACGGAGGAGCAATGAGCAATAAGATGCGTGCTCGGGAGCGGGCCAGGGACAACCGGGAAACGTACTCGGTGCGGTACAGTCGGGAAGTAAAGATAGTCACAACTATAGTCACGAGCGAACTTAGTCAGTCTGCGTTTTCTTTGTTTGATGTTGTGAAACGAGAAAGATTACCTAAACTAAAATTCAGACAAATAAAATGGTAGTCGGGGTGGTGGGTGGTACAAAATAGGCAACTCTGTACAAAGGGTAGGTCCAGGGCCGGGAGCGTGTGGACGGGAGGTGAGAGCTGGACATTTATATACAGAGCTAAGCGGTGGAAGGAAACTTTGGGGCACTAAAAATCCGACGCAACAGGCACACGAGCAAGTTTTTCCCACCAATCTCTTGCAGTTCTACTTTTCAAATACGTCCGTGATTGCCCCTTTGGTAACGCTCCACCAAGGTATTTAATGCACAAGCTACCAGATGTGTGCTGAGAAGCAAAACGGGATGGCCCTAGAACCATGTCACAGGCAGATGGGCAAATTTTTCCGGTAAAGAGAATGCCAGCTGGTGGGAGCACACGCAGGCATGTTTGGCCGCTGGAGCTTGGCAGCAGTTTGGCTGGGGGCCGGCGATTCGGTTGCGATGAGCGAGATGGCTGTGAAATGAGGAGCGTCTAGGAAATGAGCCCAGTGGCGAACAGTGCAATTTTGCCGTTCTGTCAATCCTGAATGCTGTATAAGCAAAATTTAGCGGCCGTACCTTTTGCGAGAGCCTCGCGCTGACATTCATGCAGGGACAGATGCATATCCCGAGCAAATTTGCCCTGGGGTGAAAATGTCAACGCAAGCATGGCAGCTGTTTGGCAGTGTGCCAGCGGAACAGTTTAAAATAGCTGCCCGTTTGCAACATGCTGTGAGCGCATTGACAGCTGCCACGGCGAGCGCGAGGACCCTCCTGCGCACTACGCCCGTCTTCTGCGAGTCCTGGGTGTCGACGGGGTGCTGATGGGGCCGTCCATGGCGAGTCGTTCGGCCTCGAGCTCCGTCCACTTTCTCTTCAACTGCAGCAGGACCCGTGCGATTTTGTCGCTTGTTGTGTTCCACGCGCGCTCGTCGTGCAGACTCGTTTCGTAGAGCTGCTTGATGGCTGCGCGCGCAGCAAACGTGTCAATGTCAGTGCTGTTCTGGACGTCTTTGTCACCTGCGGCAGATCCGCTGGCAGCGTCCGGCTTGTACTTGAGCACCACATCGTGGAGGTCGAAATTTGGCTGCGACATTGTGTCCGAGTCAGGAGGGAGCGCGGCGTGCAGGACCTAGCGGGACCAATGTGGAGGCCAGTAGAGGTGGCTCGACAAGAGCTGGAAATACGCATTTGCGACCCTGCTGCGGTCGATCTAGCAACACGCAAACCGTTGTATGTCTGCCGCTCAGGTCTGGCTCGATACTGCTCGGCAGGGAGCTGGCACGCTCCCCGCCGGCGTCGGCTCGCTGCCGCACCGACAGCGATGGGTGAGTATGGGCGAGTATGCTCTGCGAGAGTCTGTGCGTAGCATTGTCTGTGCGTAGCATTTGCCAAAATAATCTGTACCCTGTATATAGCTGGTTGCCGCTCTCTGCAGTGCTCTCCAAACGCTCAAATACTTTTCCGGTTCACAACCGTTTCGCCCGCAAAGTGGTGAGACTCGCTCGCGAGCGGCCAAAATGCTGCGCGCGGTCCGCTGCGCCGGCCGCTGTCGCGCCAGTGTGTTTGCTTGCGAGTCGCTGGCGCCTCGTGCTAATTTTTTGTCGCGGCTGCCTGCCAATTGGCGCACAGCACCGCCATTTACTCCCCCAGCAGCGTTTCGCCCCCGGCCCGCCGCTCCCCGCAGAAATCCCAGTCTCCTCCTTCGAGACGCTGGCGAAATACGATTCTACAAAGATCACCACATTCTTTAGCCGAACCAACGTAAATTAATGCCCGAGAAAGCGCACCGCGGATTGGTCTACGTGCTGGGCTCTCAGAAAGCCGGCGCCGGCGGCGGCCACTCGCTGGGCGTGAACGCGCTCGCGGTGGATGCGCACCCGCCAGAACACTCGCTCTCGTCCTCGTCGTCTGGAACGCTCTACTCCGCGGGCCGCGACGGCGTGGTTTGTGCATGGGACCTCGAGTTCCCGCTGGCCGGCGGCAGCAGCGCCGGCAAAACAGAGTTCCGCTCGTCGACGCGGCTCCACACAAACTGGATCAATGACATTTTGCTCAAAAACAACGCGCAGCAGGTCGTCACCTGCTCCTCGGACCTCACCGTCAAGCTCTGGGAGCCGTACTCCGGCGCCATCAGAAACGTCGGCACCCACAGGGACTACGTCAAGTGCCTGGCCACTCCGTCCGAGGTTTCCAACATTCTTGTCTCTGGCGGCCTCGACCACCAGGTGATCACATGGGATCTGACAACGTGCCAGAAACTGTCCTCGGTCGACATTGGCGCGATGGTCAGCCCGCCGCTGCCCCCGGCGAGCGGCTCCGTGTACGCGCTTGCCGCCAGCCAGTGGGCGACAGCCGCCGGCGGGCCAGATGCCGTCGTGCGCCTGTTCGACACCAGACAGGCGCCCACGTCGCCGGCCGCGCGGTTCGTCGGCCACACCGACAACATCAGAGACATCTGCCTCTCCAGCGACGGCCAGTGGCTGCTGTCGGCCTCCTCAGACAGCACGATCAAGCTGTGGTCCATCACCGCGTCGCGCCTGTTTCACACATTTTCCATGCACGACGACTCGGTCTGGTCGCTGACGCCCATCTCGGACAATCTCCAGTCGTTCTACTCCAGCGACCGCTCGGGCAACGTGCTCAAAACAGACTTGTCAAAAGCATCGTACTCCGACATTGAAAACAACATTGGCATCTGCGCGTCCATCTGCAAGGAAGACAGCGGCGTGTACAAGGTGGCCCACGGCGGCGACTACCTGTGGACCGCCACCTGCTCGTCCAACATTCGCCGCTGGCAAGACGTCTCGACCGAGCCGTACGTCGAGGCGCTGGCCGACGCCGGAAACTCGTCCAAGAGCGACATTGAGCATTTTGAGGTCTGCCATTTTGTCAATCTCGGAGGCGGACCCTCGCTCATGTTTTCAGACCGCAAGGACGAACAGGTCGTGCCGTTTCGCAAGGAACCGCTAGAGGTCTTGTCGGGCTCCATTGGCTTTATCAAGCACCGGGTCCTGACAGATCGCCGCCGCGTCTTGACGCTCGATACGGCGGGCGAGGTCAAGGAATGGGACCTCATGAAGTGCCAGGTGCTGCGCTCTTTTGGTACCGGTATTGACATTGACGATCTGGCCGACGACATGAACAACCTCGAGGCCGTGGCCAACTGGTGCACAGTACAGACACGCACAGGCGAACTTTATATTGCTCTCGACCAGCGATCTGCTTTCGACGCTGAGGTCTACGCCGATGAATTGGACTTAGAGGGCACATTTGCACAAGACCATCGCATCAACCTGGGAAAGTGGGTCATTCGCAACTTGCTAAACGGTATTCTTGAACAAGTGGCCACTACCACCCCGCAGGCAGGTAGCGACGGTGCCGAAGCCGCTGGCTTGGCAACTCATCCTGGCAGACGCAAGGGCACAACCTCTGCCCCTACATCAGCGCCAGGCTCTCCGGTGATTCAGGCCGCTCGTCCAGATCCTGAAAAGACAGATGCGGTTCATTCGGAAAGCGTGGAGCAGCATTCCACCTCCACTAGCCAAACAGCGACTACCCACACAACGGCGTCCACCAAAGACACAGAACCCACTACCAAGAAGTCTAGAAAGTTTGGAAATTTATTCAAGAAGAAGGAAAAGCCTAAAGCCAAGGTTGTGATCCAGCCTCCGCCGGAAGAAGCCCCAAAGCCTCCTCCTGTGGAAAAGCCTGTAATTTACTTCAAAGATGTCTTGCGCGATTTGGAGTACGTCAGGTCTCCGCCCCAAGAAGAAGCGCCATTCATTGAAATCCCACCGTATGTGAGGCTCATGATCTCAGAGCAGTTGCCAAATTCCGGAAATTCCATGGATTTGTACAAGGGAACCGTTGGCGAGGTGAGGAGCGACTATGAAGTGTTACAAGACGTCATTCCCGAATGGATTGCTAACCTCCTACTCAAAGACGAAATTCCCGACAAGGATCTTCCCAAGATTGCATTTCAAATTAATCCGTTGGATGGTAATGAGGAAAGTGCTGCAAATCAGCTTCGACTCACAGCATATACAATGCTTCGTGCGCGTCGGATCGCAGGCTACGTAGCAGAAAAACTCAACATTCAAGTTCCCGAGGGGCAAGAGCCATGGCAGCTTGTTGAGCTCAGCTGCCAGGGATCGCCCGTCGACGTTACCATGACGCTGGCCCAAATCAGGACAAGGCTATGGAGATCTGGCGGAGATGTTGTTATTCATTACAAGTTGAAGAATAATGATAGGGTAAATGGTGCGGCGGTCTAGAATATTGGTCTGTATTTTATGTAAATTATTAAGTCTACGCAAATGACTAAGATTCATCGTTTTCATACATTCAAACCAAACGCGCTCTCCTAGTGCAGTGCCATTTCAAATAATCATCACGTGAAGAATTTGTAAACAGGCGTTGTGAAGGCATCGTTGCTCTCAATATTGTAAATGCATATAAGCAATGGAGTCTTAGCCTTTGAATGATTTCAAAATGCAATAATGGCCAATAAATTTCTTACCGACGCACAAAAGTACCAGGCACTCAAGGACCGCAATCCACACGCTGAAGGTGTGTTTGTATATTGCGTGAAAACCACAAACATTGTTTGTAGACCAACATGTTCCTCACGACTTGCGCTAGCCAAAAATGTCACCTTTAGGCCCGACGTAGAGTCAGCTATTCGAGATGGATTCGTTCCTTGTCGTCGCTGTAAACCAGAACTCTCTACAGGCTGGAACAAGCCACGAGAAATTGTGATCGCTGCATGTCAATATCTCGCAGCCAATTGTCACCATCAGGTTCTTCTTGTCAATATCAGTTCAATGTTTGGGCTCAGCAAATGGCACTTCTTGAGGATGTTTAGAAACTACGTCAAAATGACACCCAAAGAGTTTCAGAATGCTTGCATCAAGTACGGGACAAACAAGGCTCTAGTAACCATTCCGCTCATTGAAACCAAAAAGAATCTTGCTAAGCAGAAGCTGCAACAGAGGCCACAGAGCAAGACCTTTAGTCCAGATTTGCTGCCACTCACCCCGGCGGAAGAGCCGCTCAGAACACCGATAGAAACACAACAGTTTGAAGATTTACCAAACGAGACCTTCTATCCGCTCGACACTACTTGCGGGGAGCTGAGTATGACCAGTGAATCAAGTCTGGGACAACTTGCAGGCTCTGAGGTGTCATCTGATGGAAACAGCTTGTTGGCTAAACAACTAGAAGATTTTTGGACTCAATATTGCAAATACGAAAGCTTTGAACAAGACTTTTTGAAGGGCGAACTGTCACTGGACCTGTAAAAGTCTAGTGTGCTCTATTGTGTAATCTCTTAATAAAATTAGCAGCCCGAAATAGGGAACCAATCAATCGTTTTTCAATGTCAAACTCTCGCTTTCCATTTGTCATTGACACGGCTCGCTCAACACGTCCCTCACTAGCCAGCAGTAATGTGACGCGTCGACTGCCCAGCTTGATATGAACCATTCTGCACGCAGGATCAACATCAGCCAGTTTCATTAGCGGCCCAAGGTTATCCTCCAAAGAGATTTTGCGCGACACAAGCTGATCCAAGGCTTCCTTGACCTTTGCAGCGAACGTTGCAATTGTAGAGGATTCCTTTATCCATCTGCTCAGCGGAATAAATACCGGAATCGTATGACGAAAGATTACATAGTCGTCACCAGAGCGAGAGCGATCCAAAAGGACATAGTGAGGAGCTAGAAAAGATCCTCTTGCAAACGTCTCGAATCGCAAACCAATGTGCTTCTTGTCTGGAGTTGCAAAGCACGTGATTCCAAACAGTCTTGCCGCGTTTTCCAGCTGCAGAGCTTTGAGCCCTGGCGGCTCAATGGCATCCGCAGCATCAATATCTGCCACTGGTAGTTCGTTCATGACATTATCTCCATCTCCAAATAGGTTCCCGTATGGGTCGTCATCGGAGTCTTCTTCAGAGTCACGTGCTGTCCGAGTAGCATTGGCGCTTGGTGCAACGTCCTCTGTACCCAATGAGGACAGCGACCTGGTGTACAGTGTATCATACTTTTGGCGCAGCTGTTTCACGCGCTCCTCTAACGACGCCACTTCATTTTCGAGCGTTTGAACATCAGTATCATAATCTGATGGCATGGGTGTTGATGAGTTTGGCGCCCGTTGTGGCTAATGGGAAGCTGACAGGACGAGGCACCGCCAGCAAGCGACACCTAGAAACGGGATGGAAACTAGGAACAGCACCGATTCATTTCAAGGCCTCCAACCGGTTTATGTGAAACCAGCCAGTTTTGCATTTGTCCAGTTTTGCTATTTGTAGATAACCCTGCTCTCCATCAAACAGTCGTTGCCGGCTACCAGCGGCCTCTTCAGACAAGCTGCTTCTGCTCCCCACCCAGACTGTCAACGGCTTTACACCTAAAAACTCACCAACCAACAATGTCGTCGATGATAGACGCGGCAGAACGAAATGCAGTAATTGCAACACTGCAGGCACGGAGAGATACCACCACCAAGCAGATACTGCCACCGGAAGAGTACCGCATCCATATCCCCATCGTGGAGGATTCAGAATACCAGTCAACGCGACCCCCGAGGGATTCCAAACCGAGTAATAGGAAGAAGCGTATCGTGATAATATCCAAGCGAATCGGGACCAACGAAGTGTTTGTGCATAAGGGGCGTAAAAATCCTGATGGCAAAGTACAAATAGGCAAAACGTGGCCCTTGAAAGAACTGTCTGCTATCGAAGCAGATGCAGAGCTATCGGTTGGTTTCATCGTTACAATGACCAAGCCCTATTACTGGACGGCAGTCAATCCAACCGCTAAAAGGATGTTTGCTTCCGAACTTGCAAGAATGTTTTGCAATGTTTTTGGAAAAGCCCCCATATTGATAAACCTGCCAGAAGTCGAGCGGGATCTTAAGGCGGAGTTCCCTTCAATTTTTCAGCCGATTGGAATGGACGCCAGGACGTTCAATAGAAATGAAGTGAGACCACCTGATAGGTCGTCGGCACGACGCGACGGCAAACCTGAAAGCAAGCAAGACGCGCGAAGCGATCCCCGACAGGAAGCGAGGAGAATGCTACCCCAAGGTGGCATGGCTGCAGCCGGAGCAGCGAACACCATCTCGGCAGGAATGCCCACAGGAATGCCATCGGCTTCATCTGGCACTGCGCCTCTTTCGATGCGAGAATCCGCTTCCAACAGCTCTCAGGCCTCAATTCGTTCTAACTCGCCATTTGCAACCGTTCAGCCGACTCAGAACTCATCAGGATTTCAACAGAGAAGCGTGAATGTTCTCGATTCATCCCCCGACTTTTCCACTAACAAGGGTGCTGTACAGACTCCTCTGCAGACTCCGCTGCAGACTCCATTGCAAACTCCAGTAATGATGCAACCGGGTGCAATGAATCTTCGGGGATCACCAACAATGGATCGTGCATCTCCAAAGCAACCACCTACGACAACCAAGGGTCCCCCTGTCCCCATGGCGTCAATGGGTTCGATGTCACCAAGACCACAAATTCCCCCAACGACTCATGTCCAGCGATCTCCGGAATCTTTGAAATCATCTCGTTCACAACCGAAAGAACCAGTGACACCAAAAAAGATGTCGTTGAATTCACTGCCATCTTCTTCACCGAGAATACCCTCACTTCCGCAAATCAGCATTGATTCACCTCCGTCAGCTAAATCTTCTGATAGATGGAAATCCTCTCCATCTGTAAGTGACGTTGTAACCACAGCAGGACACTTGCCAAACCCCCCATCTTCAGAGGATCTCGGTTATTTGGAAGAGCAAAGAACGTTGTCTGATGATGAGATTGATCCCTCTCTTGCCGAATTCAATGACCGTGAGTCTGGAAAAAGTGAAGGAATAAGAGGTGGCGCACTTGATGATGTGGATGTAAGCATTGTTGAAGAGACATTAGATATATTTGGATGGAATGGCATTGCGGAAGTTGACGTGCTGCTCAAGGCAATGAAGAAGGATCAGTCCAAGTACGAGATGCAAAATGTTCACAATGTTGCTCATGTCGACATGATTATGTCAAATTTTGAATCTGCATTGACCAATGCTGTTTCAGAATGTGACAATCTCTCGTCTCTAATGGATGTGTGCTCCCTTTCTTTGGACTCATTTTCTGGAGACATTGCAGCCATCGAAAGTGAAGGCAAAGGTGTACAGTTGCAGCACAACAACCTTGTAGCCTTGGACCAAGAACTTGGTAAGCTCATAAAAACACTTCGATTTGACCCCAGCACTCTCCCAGTTGATAAACTCAACAATCCTCAAGAAGTGGCACAAACTGAGAGCATGCTGTTGGAAATCATAAAGGGAATCTCGTTGGTTGGTGCAGGTAGTGAAAGAGCGGGAATCAAAAATTTCAAAAACATGAGAGCTTTGCGAGAAAAGGCCCAGGACTATGAGAGCTGCGTTCAAATGTTTTTACAAAGGCTAAGAGCATTTCTCAAAGACTATTATCCTTTGTTGATGCGAACTTTGACAAACCAAGATTTTGGTAACGACCTTCCGAAACTTCCTAATGTTGAGCGTATCATTGTAGACAGACTTTACCTTTATGCAGGATCCATCTTATTTGCCAGGGACACTAATGCCGAAGCATATCATAATATCATTCAACAGTATGCCAACGAGGTGAGAAAGTACTATGATGATGCAATCCCATCATTTGCAGCCCGATGGACAAAGTTGCTAACTAATCTGATTGCAAAGCAAGGCTCATTTTCATTCTATGAGCAAATATCCACTACTGTACCCACTACAGGACCAAGTGCTATCAAGAGATCTGCTACTTCTATTGGTAGAATTGCAACTGTGTCCAAGTCTGAGACAAATATCATTAGGTCATCTTGGACAGCATCGGTGCCTATACAACGCAACTTCACAGAGCAATTGAGTCAGCTCTGGAAAGAATTTGTCAACTCACTAATGCGTCAGCAGGAGCTTTTGGTTCAGGTTCTCCGCTTATCCTCCTATGCGCCAGACGAATTTGAGGAGTTTATCAGTAACTATCCTGCAGTGAAACGCCATTTCGAAGGGAATCTCGAAATCGTGAGACCTATTGATACCAACATTGCAAATGCATCCGATATGAAGCTGGTTATGACTTCCATCTTTTCTTCATCAGTTGAGGCAATCAAGAAGCTTTCAACTACGATTGCCACACAAGGAGCAATGGAAAGTCCGCAACAAATGATGGTGATCTCTATACACATTGCTCGACTTGGCCGTTCAAACCAAGATTTCGTGGTTGCCTTTCTAACCAAGTTGAACGACGAGCTAGCGTCAAGGTGGCGAAAGTTTGTTGACGAGCAAGCAAAACATATTGCAAACACACCAATCTCTTCTAAAAAGCGTAATGGTGTTCAAAATTTTATCAAAGAGTTCCCGAGGTTTTGTAACTACATTTGTGAGGGCTTGGATTTGCTCGATGGTGGTGACAGAATGGTCGACTCCCTTGCATATACTGTCATCCGTGAATCGTTTGATAAGCTATCAAAAACCATTTTCCAACATTTAACAAGATTATCGAAAGGCACGACTGGAGACTATGAAGACAAGGAACAACTCAACTATCATATCATGATGATTGAGAATATGACAGTTCTGAGAAGTGACTTTACTGCTGAGGATGAGATGGTCGATGAGATCATCAACAAGGCCACCCAACTATACAAGCAGGAGCTTGGCGCTTATATTCGCGCCGTATTAGACAGGCCGCTGGGAAAACTGCTGGAGTTTGTAGAGTCAGTTGAAGCTTTGCAAGCTAAAAATCCAAATGAGGACCCGTCTAAAAAACCAACCATGTCGAGGAGCTATGTCAAGAAGCTTTTGAATGGGTATGACGCCAAGGAAATCAAAAAGGGAGTGGATACATTGCTGAAAAGAATTGAAAAGCATTTCAGCGTTGACGATGAAGTGCTGACGCAGACCTTCAATCGTGTCAGAGATGCTGTGAAAGCAGAGTACAAGTTTTTTCATAACAAGCTCATCAATATTGTTGATAAGTACTACAAGAAGGGAGACGAACAAACTTCATTGATTGAGTTTACCAAGAGCGATGTTGAAAGAGCGTTTGCCTAGTACAGACTACAAACCACATAGAAAGTCCATTATTTATTCAAGCGAATATACATAAACCTATGCAATTGACTATTGCAATTAGCAATTTTACAACTGGTAAATACCTCGAGATACTTTTTTCTTATTAAAACATACCTTTTATTCGTTATTAGAGAGACGTTATCAACACGAGCACTCACCATTTCCATCTAAATTTGCGCAATCATTTTAACCATTTTTTCTATTTTGCCCCCGGAACACCCACGCACGGCCCACTACCCATATTTGCTACATTCTGAGAGTGCAACTCGCTTACCTTCTGTCAACTCTTGGTAACCTTTCCATATCTGCTCCCCCACCTGGTCTCAACCAGTCAGTATCAATTAATTTATCTCTGGCTTCCCAGAGAAATCTATAAGAAGTTTTGATGGTTCCGTCAGTAGCACCACCGGTTTTCTCAGCGATTCTCGCAGCCGAGTAGCCGGCTCCAAAGAGCGCTGCTGCCATGTAGATGGCAGCAGCCGCGATTGAAATCGGCGAGCGACCATCCAAAGTGCCCTCCTCCTTGACGCGTCTCGCAATGTGCTCGGCAGCCTTTGTGACCTGCAGGGACAAGCCGAGTTGAGAACAGAATCTGCGAATCAAATCTTCAGCAGAAGTTTGACCTGTTGCATAGTCAGAATTCTGCTGAGTTTGATTGAGTCTCACACCCGAGTTGATTAGAATTTGCTCCATAATCTTGAACGTTCTTCCTATTTCCCTCTTTGGAACTCTGGTGAGAGCGCAAATTTCCTTAAAAGCACGAGGCACGTTTGAGATTCGGCAAGCAATGAAGATGGACGCTGCAATGATGGACTCCTGCGAGCGGCCCTTCAGCATCTTGTTGTCATGGACAACTCTAAATACATCCTTAGAGGCATCTTGAACAACACGAGTCAGTTGAAAAGCCTCACACATTTGCGTAATTTTGGAATAAGCGGCGTTCAAAGTGGTGTCTTTCTTGTCGTGAGACGAACGAGATTGCAATCTTTGCAGCTCTCTACCCAGGTTAGAACCGGGAGCACCGGATGCAATGATGGTATCAAGTTGAGAGCTGTCCAGCAGCGGGTTCCCAGCATCACCCACACGCGATGGATCATCTCCACCCTGATCATCATTGGAGAAGGTTCTCCATTCTGACCTTGTATCGACAATACGGTCACCCAACACTAAACCACAGTTTGCACACACCATGTCACCGTCCGCAAATCTTTCGATAATATCTGGCGGATCTTGACGGCATTCTGGGCAAATTACAGTGACGTTTAGGTTAACACCTCTCGGACCCGAAGGAGGAGTAACTTCAGTGTTTCTAGCAGCTGTAGCCAACATTCCTTCTTCTTTATTTCACCTTACTACGCAAAATAGTTTAGCAAAAAACTATCAAGGAGTGTGAGGTAAAAGGTGAAGACTTATTTGTCATGCGCACTCAAGATAAGTTTGGGAGTTGCGGTGTGAGCGTTAGTGCGGAGGATGACAAGCACATCTGGAAGCTTCCGGGAAATTCGAGAAGTAGATGCAGCGACGGGACAAACAAAAAAATTGATATTCCACACAGTTTGTATTACTCACACATTCGCTAGCCTCTTTCAACTGAACTACTGCTTAATCATCATTGGTGTTTTTACTGGTGTAATCTTAGCTAATAGTCATCCCAAACTAGGAGTAGTTCGTAAGCCACTATTTGCAACTGCCGAGTAGTGGATGGTGGGAGTAAAGAATTACAGTTTCTGGAGAAGGAGTTGCAGGTGATGGTCCTGGAACAGAGGAAGACAAGTGGCCAGCCTCAGTTCCAAGCGCAAAGAGCCCACAAAAAATGTGCCAAGAAGAAGTGGCAAATTCTGATAAAGTATCTGGAATATATGCCCATTACTTTTCAGTCATTCCTCACGAGCATACACGTCATACTAGATCTAGTCCGTGCACTCTCTATCGGCCTCAGTGACAGACTCGGATTAATATGACAGGTGAAATCCCACAGACACGACACACACACTACGTGGAGTAGAGAATGGCATCTGTGGATCCTCTTGTAGATATTCTCGGAGTTAAAACAGATGATGAAGAATACCTGACAAGACTAAGGTCCATAACCAACCTTGATGAAGAAGAAGCATATTTAAAAACATCGTACGAAGCGATCGAGTCACGCCTGGTGTCGTTAACGCAACATTCATCTGACTCTTTCATATCAGGGCACTCGGTATTGAGTCAGCTGTCTACACAATTTGAGCAGTTGAAATCTCAGGTGCAAGATCTTCAAAACGTATTGTCGCCCGCGTTTCAAGTGCCTCATTTAACAAACACTGAAGAAAACGAAAACATCATTGCATTGAAGCACATTGATCAGATTCAAGATGTTTTGGAATTGCCGACCCTATGTGCGTCTTGTGTTCGCAACGGATTTTATTCCGAAGCCTTAGATTTGTCAATACATGCAAAACGGTTACAGGTTCGCTATTCAAACATCAAGATGATTGGCATTGTTGTTGACCAAGTAAACGAAGTTCTGGTGGACATGGCCGTCCAATTGATACGGCTAATGAGAGAGTCTTCAAGGCTTCCATTTTTGATCAAATCTGTGTCATACCTCCGACGTTTACCACCACTCAAAATCGATGGCGAGCTAGTCTCCTTCACTGACTCCCACCTACTACGGCTCTTCTTCAACTCTCGTCAACATTTCATTAATGCGCAATTTGGAACACTGCGGCCACTTCTCAGTGTCTCATATGATAAATACCTCAAACGCTACATTGAAGTTTTCAGAGAACATGTTTATGCGACAATTACCTCTATAAAGTCTGTCTTCCCTGATTCGGGAAGAGCAGGTGAAATTTTGTCTGCGGAGTTTCTCAGACACTCTCTAGATGGCTTACTCGAAACCATTAGTGAAGTTCCTAATGGGGGCAGAGATGCCAACTCTTCGTTATGGCTCCAGTTAGCATACTGCTCTCAATCACTTGGAAGAGTCGGTGGAGAATTCTGGCCCTCGGTTCATTTGAGTCAAAAGATATTAACAGATCTAGATTGGCGCCAAGCAATAGAGAAGCAGATTGATATTTCAAGTCGTTTGCAGTTGTAGTTTTGATATTTATTTTACTAATGCAACTTGTTCTTGCCTATTTAGGTAGGAGTAATCAGGTAGATGCTGAGACGCAAAAATGAATGTATAGATACTGCCAGTGAAGCGGAATGAAGAAAAAGTAAGGCCTTTATTTCATTGCGTGTACAATTCCTGAAAACTTCTCCTCTTTCACTTTTGTAAATTATTACCCTGCGCACCATTTTCATTCAATTATATGGAAAATTTCAACATAATTTATTTTAAAAAAAACCTGGAACCAGTCGGCGAGGATGAACATTTGTCGTCGGTTGCTTTGTAGAAGAACTGGCGATGCTATAAAAGGACAGACAAAACGATTCTCATGCAGCCCTATTTATTCCAATAACGGTGGAATCAATGGCAATGACAAAAGCCGCCCAAATGCAATAATGGAGATTATGGATATGTTAGAGAGGGGCTCTAATTTGAGTGCAGATGGCCAACCTCCTAACGATACTGCGCATAAAAGAGATATTAAATCCGATTATATCATTCTTGGTTCAAAGTCTTCTCGTTTAAATCCCAAGAAGCGGCCACGAAAACCCGCCGTAGATATCAGCTCCTTCAAATTGGATGATCTGGAGAGCCAAAGGGACAAGCTGCTCAAACACGAAACGCAACCGTTGTCTGATGAGTCAGTTGCTGAATCAATTGAAAGTATGAGACCGTTATCTGATACAGTTTCCAAAAAACGTCATCAACAACTGGCCCGAGACATTGCCAAAGCATTTTCTTTGACTCAGCTGCGATCGTTTTTAAAAATGAAAGAGCCAGAACTTTTTGCTGCTCAAACTAAACTCAGCAAGAGAAAAACTGTGGATCTCATTCTCAAATATGTTTGGATGCTGTCAGTGTCGAACACTGTATCAGAAACGTCAGACGTTTTGATAGAACATTCTGTAAGCTTGAGCAGCCGTGAAATGTTTTTGGTAGTCTCACTAAACGGAAGGTTGCCGAAATCGTGGATATCTCGCGGTGCAAAGGTTGGAATTGCAGCAGATGAAGGAAAGTTGATAATAAGATCTACCAATGAAACATATGAGTGGATAATGGCATCGCTGGCTAAAGCTATCAATGACGATCTCAAAACGAGAGAATTTGAGATTATTTTAAATGACAATGTTGACCTCAATAGAGTTCAAACGCTTTCTAATACTTTTCTCGAGCTAAGGCGAATTGGAAACACTAACCGTTATCATGTTACAGCATACGCTCAAGAAATGGACTCCATTGACGAAGCTCACAGATTATTGATGTTCAAACCAACAGAAAGAAAATTTATTTATCCAACTAGCCCGCAAAAGGCTTGTCTATCAAAATACCTTGACAGTGAATCTTTGGGATGGAGTGACCGCAATCGATCATGGAAGCGCCTTTCCTTAGTAAAGCATAGATCGAGTTTCATGTCGGCCTCGAGCATCATTAACGCCACTTTTGGTGTTGTAAATGAAAATGACGATAAGTCAGCACAACAGCTTGCATTGCTGGACAATCAGCAAAGAGAAATAATCAATATCTTCAAAAACTATCAAAACGATCAAGCAACCAGTGAAAGAGCTCCAACTCTATACAGTGCCACTTTTGGGTATCTTCTGCATACCGGCCTCCCAAACTCATCATCGATACCCTCAAAACAAGATCTTGAAATGTCGCAAAAAACCTTTGCTACAAATATTCCGTACCTCAAGCAGACTTGCTTGAATTTGCCGGTGTTTGACTCTGAATATGTGGGTGCTTCTACTTTGGATAGTGAACAAGTAGAGGCCACCAATGAAGTGGATAAGAAGCATGAGGTTGAACTAGAATGGGATCGCATTTTTTCTGACCATAGCAAAGATGATACCTCAGAAATGGTTCAAATCAAATTTGTCCCTCTGGAAGGCAATCAGAATGCACCACATGTAGAGGCTTGGTTCGAACTAGACTCACATAAGAAAGCACAGCTGAGTAGCATTCGGTTAGCTAAAGCAATTGACGAGCATACAATTGTAACTGCTACTCCGGAGTTTAATTGTGATATTCAGTTCTCTGCGTCTCACGTTGAATTTCTGGATCCTGGCGAGGAATCTGTTCAAAAATTCTTGAATGAAGCGGTTCTCAATTTCTCAGGACAATCCGAAATCAAAATTCCTAACTTGACAATAGCTGGAATACAGTACATGTATCAAATGACTTCAATCCGCCGTCAAGTGGATTTGAACTATAATGGCCAAATTCTACAGCTGAGTTCTGTTGAAGGTGGTATTTTTGGAGGGCGTCGCATTGAAGGATGCTTGGTATTGGAAGGTAACGACAATGCGGAGGGGAGTGTTGAAACTTTTGTTGGAGATGCATACAAGTTTGCTTGCTCTCTCGGAAAGTGATTTGTAGGTTTGACAGATTTCACTATATATGTAAATAGTATCATTAAACATAATATTTTACAGAAACTAGAGAAATCTTGCGTATTTCAACCAGAGAATGTTGACTAGTTGAGTTTGTTCTCTAACTGTTTCTGCAAGTTCAATGGCTTGGAGGTCAGCAGTCCATTGCTTGTAGCGCTGTTTCGACATGACCCCTTTGGCAAGACTTTGCAAGAGGTGGGTCTCACAAAGGACTAATCCAAGGCCTTGAGCATTAAGCAAAGTGTCGCTGGGCTCAGCTCTCAGGATTGATTCAATATTTCCGACGGATAAAGCCATCGATTCGCGCACACGAGATTTGTTTTTGTCGACTCTATCTTTACCTCTGATCTGAGAAGAGAGATACGAACCTGTCCACCAGCCAACGACAAGTGCAGGTAAAGCGGCGATGAGTCCAAATACTAATTCTTGTGATTTCATGAGCTTGTCAATACCACTGGCGGCAACTTCCACATCCACTTTTGTTTTTTGAACTTGAATGAGGATGGCTCTGAGCAAATCACCTTTGATGAGATTGCTAATGGGTGACTGGATCTGTTTTTCATATGACTTGAGAATTGGTGAGATGTCGCCTTGCTTTACTTGATTTAGTATCTGCGTTTCATCGGTAGCTGATGAGTTGTCTTTGACATAAGTAACTACCATTCTCTCCAAAGACTCCATGTCACTCGACAGGCTCTTGCCGGACATGAGTGCAATTTGTGAGTGTTCATCATGTCTGATTGTGCCGTAAATACCTGCAATAGGTTGGACAATCCAATTGTGCCAAAATGCCAGAACAGTATCCAAGATTTGGTTGCGACACCAATCCACGACAGCTCTCCACGAGCCCAGTAATCGCAAGCCGCCGAAAGCTGCAAGAATGAACAAAGGCCAAAGTCTAACAAACCTCGACGGTTTCCCGTGAACGGCGATTTCCGTCTTGAAACGGGCCTGCTCTTGAACAATTGCGGTTTCCAAAGCGTGTAGTGCATCTTGAAGAGAAGAGACATCTTGATCTGCAGCGGACAAATTGACTGTGCTAGGACGAACAGATTCCGTAAAATCTGATGATGCATAGCTGCTTTTATTGAGGCTGAAATAGTCAGAGCGGACCGCCGAGTGAAGTTGGCCGATGCAGAGCGCGATGGATGATTGAAGCTTTGCAGAGTTTTCACGAGAAGCGAGAACAGAAGCGTGATCTGCAGCATGTTCTTGGCTCTCCTTGTCTTCATTGGGCAAACTTTTTGTGCCAGGTATCGAAATGCCTGCACGCACTAGCGTTCCAAGTCGCAAGGCAGCATCGTTGCGCATTTTAATGATTTCGTTCCGATGAGCCTTGACCTCGTTGCGAAACGGATACAAAGGAGACAAAACGGTTGACGGAGAAAGAGACTGAAATAGAAACTGCTTGGCAGCAGGAATGCTATTTATACTAGCAATACCTGTGGCAATCCACCAGGGCATTGTCTGGGCACCATAGATGGCCAAGCTGGTGGGCGACTCGAGAACTTCGTTCCAGTAAAGAATTGACTGAGAGAGAGGTAAAGTTTGATTTAGCAAGGTGGAAACAACCGTCTGGAAGGATTCGAGGGTGCGCTCGCCGAGCTCAGTGATCTGATCATGATCTTCGCTTGCGCTGACGCTCACATCCGGCTGGGAATAGAATTGCTCAGCAGATACGTCTACTAAGGAGCGTAGACGTCCAACAATGGATGATATCGTTGCCATTGCCTGTCGAAGCCAATGTGCAAATCAAGTGTTGTCGCTAGGTGACCATTAGTGTCACAGTGAGGCGGGCCAGAATTATCTGCATCTCATCCGCAGAGTGGGCACCAGGGAAAGGGAGCCAGATGTATTGCTGCGTACATGCTGAGTATGGAGAGTAGTGCATCGGGAATGTATGGGGTTGGCAGAGACGGCAGTCTCGCGTGTGAAAATAAAGTGTGCGCTCAGAAAAATGCCACGGGGGCTGATTGATTACTATAGACTTCAACTGTATTAGAGAGCCATTCAGACGCATATTTGCAAAGGACATTCGCCTCGACGTGGTCATAAGAAGAAGCTGTAATTATAGGCTTTGGAGTGAGAGACGTTCTCCAAGTGATGCCTGCCTGCTTCGGCGAGTGCGACATGTCAGCAACAGCTCGCCCATGCAGTGCCGTTGGCATCACGCCAAGTGGTTGATAGCTCAGTTGCAATGTCGATACGTCAAAAAGCAACTACAGTGAAAGTTTAATTCAATTGTGCATCTCGGCAGATATAGCCAGCAGCGTAGTAAGGTCAGGCTCATTCAAGACACTTGACGCTAGATGGCCAGCACTAGCAGGGGCACATGGTGGACACATTAGTGTAGAATCGTCGCAGGGCCGTTGAATCATACCTCAGGCTGCTTGAGGAAAGTCCATGGAACGCATGGGAACACATGGGAACACAGGAGAACGTTCACAAAACCTGGAAGGCCCTGGCATGAAGAATCTGTCCGAGTCGGCTAGCATCGGCACCATCGGAACTAACGGTGAAACCGGAATCGACAAGAGGCTCGTGACCCAAAGCGGTTACTAGCAAAGTTTGTCCGGCGGTCACGGCCTAGGCATCCCAGCTAGCCAAGAGGGCCCCGCGACAATGCCTGCTTGATGTTAGTGTAGTTATTGAAAACCCTGCTATTGCCAGGCCCAGCTCCATCAAGCAGAATTGTAGCCAAATAGAGCCAGCGACCCAAAGTTGCGATAGACACAGGTTGTAACCCGAGTGGGCAAGCGACGGATATGTGGAGAAGGATGTAAAGTCCGATCTGACGCCACAATCAGTGTCCTGTGATACAGATAATTATTGCGAATCAGCTGAGTCATTGGTGAGGGATAGGTTCCGGGACCGACGAGGTGGTGACTATGACAGCGGCCGCGACGATGAGCAATGATTGTCGGCTAGATGAGATGGGACGCGGATTCATCTTTGTCGCCCGCGTTTCGCTATCTGACCCACAATGCTCTAGAGGAATGTTGGGTCAGCATAATGATTGGTGCACTCTGGCGGGCACGGCAAGAACTTTTGCAGAGCAACTTCCCAAAACAGGCAAGGCAAGGAAGAGTCGGAACTTGGGGAGTCTATCCAGAACGACGAGAGCAATTACAAGTGACGTCATGGCGGAAGCGCTAATTGGTCAGCCGAAAGTCAGCTGCTAGGAGAGCCCGATGCTCGTTGTTGCACAGCTGCAAACCTCTGGAGGCCGCTGCTGGGCCGTCGCACCATATCGATGCCCTTGTATCGCACTGCTTCATGTATGTACTGGTGTTATGTCTGCTCAGAGCTCTGTTGTTCCAATAGGAAAATAGAATTGCTTTTGGGATGCTTGTTTGGGAAGACCTGACGATGAATATTACCCTAAACAGGAAGGCCACACAATGGATTGGGTTTCGATTGGTTGGGAACCAAAACAAACAGGGAGGAGGTACCGGCGGACTGGCCGACCTCTCTGCTGGCTGAGTCTTCGCAAAAGGCAAGAACAGCCATCGGTCAAGTAGCAAAATGACTGCTTGAAGCTGTGTTAGCCCGGTGGCGTTTCTGGAGCTGCCTGGCCTGGTCTTGCTCTAACCGCTTTGGCTGCTCTGGCTGCTAGAACTCTCTAGACGTCCCCACCCGCCTTCAATCACTCGTTGCTCATTGCTCCTGCATGCCGGACGCCGGGCCCTTATTTAAAAAGAGGTAAATAGCAGGGCTCCACCCTGTTTCCTAACCAAAACATTCTTGGGAAAAAAAAAGCAGGTATTTTGGACTTTAGTTTTCTTCCTTCTACCAACCACTTTCCTACAGCTAGACACAACACACAGCAATGGTTGCAATTATCGACCCAATACTTAGAGGTTCGAACCTCATCTTCCTCGTCATTACCCTTGCTCTGACAGGTAACCTTATTGCTACCCAGGACTGGGTCAATCCACAAGTCAACTTTGCAATCTTTGCCTCCACCTTTGGCATTGTCTTTGGTGGTTTCTACGGCATTGCCGCGGCCTTTATTGAAATTTTGGCATTCCCAGTGGTCATTGCCGTCCTTGACTTTTTGAATGTTGTTTTCCTCTTTGCCGGTGCCACTGCCGTCGCTGCCGCTCTTGGCTGCCACTCCTGTCTCAACACTGACTACTTGGACAATAATACCATCACCCAGGGCTCCACCAAGCGTTGCCGCGAAGCTCAGGCTACCATTGCCTTCCTCTACTTTGCCTTCTTCTCCTTCCTCGGAATCCTTGTCTACTCCGTCATTTTGGTTTTCAAGAATGGCGCTTTCTCTCTGCCAACATCGAGAAGGTCGGCTGCTCCACGCACCGGTCTTCCAACAATGTCTCAAGTTTAAGGACATGTAGACAACTCAAAGTGGGCACATTATGGGCTCAAAACAGGCGATACGGGCGATTACATATATACCGTCATTAATGTTATAATACCTAATAGCCAATATATTTGGGAGCGTTACTAATTATTTTTGCATAATGTTTGAAACAAGCACATTGGAAAGCTGTCCAGCCTAGCACCCGTCTTGCACCTTGCGCAGGTTGCAGTACACAATTGAATAGCAATGCGACATTCCTCCGTCCAGGTGCGCCCGGGAAAAGCTTTTGTCAGCAAAAAAGGCTAGCGCAGAATTGGCATCGATTAGTGCCTGGTTCATTTTCAGAATTCCAAGCCACCCGTCTTGCACACTGCCAATGATGGGCGCAATCACTTGGTTCCATTCCTCGTGCACAAACTGCTTGGTGCGAACGTGCTCAGACATTGGGGTCAGAGGAATCATGTGAATACCATGAATGTACTCTGGATTGAGACCAAAGTACGTGGCGTAGTCAATCTTGTTTTCAAACGTAATGCCGCTGACCTTGTTGGCTATCATTTGCGGCGGCACCGTCTTATTGTCATTGGCAAATAGCATGTAATGGTTAATGCTCCGTTTCAATACAGCAAGCATCAGCTTGGAACGGCCAGCAAGATTGCTGTCCTGTATCGTTTTGCCCCACAGGTACAGCCCGTATGCTGCATGATAGTCCTCGGATGACGATTCTTCATCACGGCCGTCTCCCGACTCAAACAGGCCCTTTGCCCACGAATGGCCCGCATACCAATCAAACGACCTCCATTCTGGAAACCACTTGTCATTGGTTGTAGGGTTGGCTACATCCCGTGCAAGCATGTTGATCCAATCCTTGTTTTTCTGGTCCTCAATCCACGATGGATCCATCTCGCCCAAGACAGCCGCCGCATGAAAAAAATATCCATAGTGGAAGTGGTGGTCGTTATAGTAAGAATTTCCAAAGTCCTCGCCAGGATCCCCATCAAGTCCCTTAGTCGAGATCACTCCACCAAACGTTTGGTCATAGGCGAGCGGTGTGCTTTGACGATTCTCAACAAACACAGCCATGCCCTGCTTTAGCGTATCGAGCGCACGCTTGGTGAGCGCGGAATCCTTCAAAATGTACCGGCACACCAGCGCAATGTAGGCCACGCGATCCAGTGCTTTGCCGGAAAAGTACATGGAGCCCACATCGGTGGGCATATTGGCATCCAAGTCTGCCTGAGCTGCGTTTCTTATCGAGGATTTCAAGTCTTCAGAGAATGCGCTGTCAACAGAATCAAGATTCTCATTACCTGACGACTGGAGATAGCCAACATCAAATGTCTGCTCTTGCATGACTAACCTATCTGTCGAATAACCTACGAGAGTGCCTAGTGTAGTAGAATCAAGAGTAACGTCAGTCTTTGACGAGGCGAGGGATGCATCCATCGCCTCAACATGATGAGGAGCAGCAAAAATAACCCCTGCTCCCTCATGACTTATTGAGTACTGGCCGTTTTCATTACCATCCACAGTAACGCTTCTCACATATTTTCCAGCGGCTGCATCATAAACCCCCTCTCCCTTTCCGCCATTCGAAAGAGCAGCAAGTTGTACAAGGCAGTTGGACGACTGCCCATCCAGCGATACAATGTGATTGTTATCCTGCTGTTTGAAATGGCACTGTGAATACAAAAGCCAGGTGACCTCATTGAAAAGCGTCACCTTATATTTCAAGAGACCGTTGTTCAGCTGGCCGCACTCACTGAAGCTCTTGATGCCCACTTGTGAATGCAACACTGGCGTCATTTGCTGATACAGAGCGGTGCAAAATCCCATTCCGGGCGCAATGGGCATGACCAGCTTTGACTGGTTAATCGACAATTCCAGTTCTACAAATAACGGCCCCTGGTTCTTACAAGCCAAACTAGCCTTCACGTTGGACAATTCCATGGCACCAAAGTTCATAGACATGATGCCTATCGGGTTCAAATAAAACTGCGGCTTGTCACGCTTATCATCCGGGCCAAACACCTTTTGAGAATTTGTGCATTGAGAGAGTCCAAAGCCTTCAAACGGAGCTGTCTGCGACCACCACACTGTATAGGGATGGGGCCACGCCGAGCAATTCTGGTTCGGAAGCAGTAAATTAGTGTAGAACTTGTTTGTGCTGGAGGGGAAGCATTGTGAAGGGAGTTTATGGGCGCGTTTTGGAAGAGCAGGCTCTTTTGTGTCAATGGCCGTTGTAAACATTGCTGCAAGTGCCCGTAGTACAAGTGGACGTGTGAAAAGCGCGGAATATCTCTGTATGCAGACTTCCTTTTTGGGAACAGGTGATTGTCGACGGTGCGCTCGAGCATGTCTTCAGCAAGCGAATGCCAAAGCAAAATGGCTCAAGCAAGAGTCATCATCCAATCACAAGAAGTGGGCATGTATGCTGACAAGAGGCAATCTGCAACAAGGTGTGGACTAACTGGGCGCGCTTGAGGTGATGGATGATTCGCGAGAACTAAGAAACGATACAATATGCAAAAACTCTTTAGATTCCACTGGTAATAATAAAAACACAGCTGCACCTGTGGTCTGTGCTCATCAGCTACTGAAAAAACGCACTGTCTGCTGCTCAATAGCCACAGAGGAATTCCTCCACAACGTGGCTACAGTGAACGCTTGAAAGCAGTGTCAAAAAAGCTACCTCAAGTATAGTAGACATAAATCGTTGGAGAAAGAAGAGAGGCATCCTTTAGCAGACAGACTTTATTTACTTGAGGGTGTCGGTTGAACCATGCAAGAAGCTGCAAAGCTCACATGACCACGCCTTGCTACCCCAGCTATTCTTGAGTGGCAGTATCTGTACTATGTGCAGCTGGCTTGGCCTTGAAGAACGCAACAAATACGGCTAAAAACGACCAGATCCAGTTTCTCCAGTAATTGTATGTCGACTCATCAACACGGTCCGTGTTGTCATCTAGTGCGTCGTTGGTTGCAGCAGTAGTCGCCGCAGACTTGGCATTGTCGGTGACTGCGGCAACCTCCAGCAAATGATTGGTATTGCCTTGATCATCAGAGACTGTGTTAGCATTCAGTACTTTCCTTGCTCTTAAAATTACATACCCTGTGGTTTCTCCGGCAACACTAGCCATTCGCCATCAACAACAAACTTGTACATGTGATTGCCGGGTTTCGCTTCCACTAGAGTAGAATAGCTGCCATCTGGCTGCTTTTGCATGTCAATAGGGGCCCAGTCTGTGAAATCTCCAGCCACCTGGACTTTATTTCCCTGTCCGTGATACACTATTGACGTCATGAAAAGCCCGTTTTTTTATGGTGAGGGAAACTAGTAGTCTGCAATACACTTGCTCAAATTGTGGCTCCACAGATGTGATGGGGGCGGGAGTGAGACGCACTTGCCTCATCAGGCCCATTTTTGCTTATCAACACCAGCTTATCCGTCGGCGGGTAATTACAATATATTGGCACCGTGTTCAATACAATAAGCGAAGCTTTCATTAAAACTATATCTAAGCCAGGGCTGAGGATATTTTGATGTCTTCAGCTATGGGCTCCGCGGATAGTATATAGATCAACTTTGTGCATGAGTGCTCGACAAGAGACGACACAATGCATAGCGTGCCAAATGTCGGAACTGCGTAAACATTTTGGAGCCATCACTATTAACGAAGGAACTTTTTGCCAATGAAATTGAATTGTACAATATTATTCTTTATTGCACTTGGTCAACTCTACAAGTTATGAGACACAACTGCTTTCACCAATATCCAAAACTCGCATCAGAACCCCCCTGCTCTCTTATAATGATGAAACCCATTTGTAGCCTCCTCTTTCTGTAATATTACGTGCAATCTTAGCGACATCTTCGTCTGTCATATCACAATGATCTTTCACCCACTTGGCTGCTCCCCCAAACTTATTCTCAAGCATTGCAATAGAGCCCATCATTGCTTCATATCTAGAGGACATCAAGCTAGTGATTCCTTTTTTATCCACAAGTGATAATTCTGTGGCAGTAACTGTCCTAGCAATTCTGGGCAGCTCAGCACGCAAGCCTAACGTGGTCAGTTCATACTCCCGTGCAACTGTGTCCTTATCAACACCAGCAAGAAGCAATATCAGCATGCAAATGACTCCAGTTCGATCCTTACCGGCAGTGCAGTGTACTACAAGGCCATCATTTGGGCGGTCTCTGATATGCTCAAAAATTTGTTTGTAAGCACCTCCACCTTTCTCTAAAATTTCCTCATAGGCCTTTTCAAACCCTTCGAGGGGATCAAAGAAATTTTGATAACGCACAGCGAGGGCTGCAGGTGATAAGTCCTCATTGCCAAATATTGGTGTGTGGCGAACTTCTATTCCCGGAATCACTGGGATTCCAGCCTTTTCGCGCTCGCCGGCTGAACGAAAATCAAACACAGTTTTGATATTCAATCGTTTCATCTCGTCAATACCGGCTTCCGTAACTCCTGCGGTGTTTGCACATCTATAAACAACACCCGGACGAACTCGCCGACCACCTGATGCGACTGTATAGCCTCCAATGTCTCTAAAGTTCGCAATTCCCTCTACATTTGGCCACCGCGGTATAGTTGCAATATTGAGAGTTTGAACGTAAAATCGATCAACTCTAGCATCTTGATCAAACCAGGTCTCAACCAAAGTAGACGCCTGATCCTCAAACCCATCGAATTCGTATCCAGCGTTATCTATCAACTCTAGCTTATGATAGCCCTTGGCTTTGTTTGAAAATATTGTTGCATTTGTTAACGGACGATCGGAGCCTCCATATATGCAGAGAACTGGCTTATGCTTCGGATTGTATGCAAAAGCATCCGCAGCAGGAGATGATCCCGCTGAGATCGTCACCAATGTCGGCACCTTTTTTGTGATCTGCGCCTCCGGTCCAACATGGATGTGTGGTGAACTGTCTCTGAGCTTTTTGAGTTCAGTTTGAAACATGGCTTCGAATGTATCGGAAACCTCACTAGTGCTGTGATCTTCTGGTTGTGCTTGGTTGCCTCTGCTTTCCAGCAAGCCCTCAAATGCAACCTTGGTAGAATTTCTCCCTACTGCCACGAGCCCTTCAATCAGATATGAATCTGGAATCTTATTGAGCTGTGCAACATTCTGTACAAGAGCAGTATAATAGCCCAATTCCATCACCTTTGTTCTTGAAGCCTTGATAACCTTTGCAAAAAGGGCTGCAGCTTGCTGATCTGCAAGAAACACAACAATTTGCTTCGGCCTGAATTGGCTTTGAACACTTGGTGACTCAATGTCCATGACGCTATAGTATTGAAACTCAGCAGAATCTGGTCAGTGTAGTTTAGTGGTTGTGAATGGGTGTCAATCAACTGCCAAGATGCAACCCTTGAAGATTTATATATGTTGTCATCTCGTCAGTGGGGGGGCCCGTCCTCGGCTCATTGGGTTTGTGTCGGAGGTGGGGAAGTGCCGAGCCATGCTGGAAGGAAAAGGCAAAAAATGCAGTAGGCAAATTAAAGCGTGATTGCGTTCGCTGAGACATAAGCTGAAAATAAAAGACGTTTTCTTTTGTATTGTCATTTCCACTGTGCGGGCTACGACCGCGAGAACAAAAAATTCCGTTGGAGACGGGATATGGTACATCAGAAAGCTATCTTTTGGTAGATCTGATCTACAGTCTTTTTAAATTGTCAAGTAATTGCGTGTATATAAATTCACCTTCAGCAAGAGTGCTATTTGCCACCCTCAAATTCCCCGTTTTTTAGTTATCGGGTGAACATTGTCTCTTTTGCAAGACTTGTCATAGATGTACTTGTTCAATGACTGCTCTCAGAATTCCCTCTACTTTCTGTTCTTCTTGTCGCTCAAAATCACAACAGCATCTTTAGAGAAAACATACGAAAGCCCGCTTAAAACAGTCGTAGTCGCAACTGTGTACTCCAGTCCTTTTAGCCCATATTCTAGATACTCAACCACATCAGGTGAAAAAACGTGGGAAATTGCTGGATTCACTAGTGACCCTCCTAGATAAATCATTTGCAGGAACGTGTTGTATTTGGAAATGGTTGTTGGATGAACTTCAGCAGATGGTAACGAGAAATCCCAGTATCTCGCAAATGTCTTTGGAGGTGGTAAAGAAATGTACCGGTAATAAATCGCCGACAGCCCTAGCAAAATGTCCCGGCCTAAAATCAAAACGGCCATATACACAGGAATTGCCCCCGACACCGCTAAACACGATGCAAGAGTCACCATTAGTGCTTTGTCTGCCATTGGATCGATAACGGACCCGACGACTGTCTGCAGCTTGTACTTTCTGGCAATATAACCGTCAACAAAGTCTGTAAGACAAGAATATGCAAATAGCGATGCAGCGTATGATGTGTAGTTGTGGATTGCCAGCCAGCCAATAACAGGAGAGGCCACCAAGCGGGACATTGTCAAAATGTTTGGTAAATTCCATATGTTTTCTCGTTTGGATAGCTGTCGAAGAGGGCTAGTTTTGGACTTTTCTGGTTCAGGAGGAGATTGTTGAGAGTACATCCTAGCATGTTCCGCAGATAATTGCAATCTGAGTGGAGTCAATTGGTTCCATGTTCTCGAGAAGAGGCTCTTACGGCATATCAGAGTGCTATTGCACGTAAAAACTGAAGGCTTCACTGATATTCGTAGCATATTTGTCTGTTTGCTGAATCTGTAAGATTATGTCCGCGAGGCGAAACGTCGTTTTTACCTTGTACCGATTGGGGAATCATTGGCCATTATAGTGAGCTAGAAAGTAAATTGCTTGAAGCAATCATTTGATGAGTAAAAACTGTTCGAGCTAATCAAAAATAGTCTTTTTCTGATGCATAACTGATCTCGGTGAGCTACATGCTCTAAATTTTCATGTACAAACAACACTCGTCCAAATTGAAATACTTACTTCATCCGGAAACTGATCAACTCTCGGTATTGCTCTACAACCACTGCTAGAGAAACAAGTCAACTGAATTTGAATAGCGTAGTAATTTGGAAACATCATATCTCAATAGAATACTAATAAAGTCGCCAAAAACGCTAACGAACGACCTTGTAATTTCAAGGCGGGAGAGCCGAATTATTGATGAAATTCCATTCGAGATGTCCTCGATTAGTCGATAGTATTTATATTACTGATCTGAGCAACTATAAATGAAGATTTGTTGTTCAAGCGGCCAAAAAATACCAGGATCTCACACCAGAAGGCACAAGTAGGTTAGATAACATTCTCTTTCAACGAATGGTTCGATGGTCTAGTTGGTTATGGCATCTGCTTAACACGCAGAACGTCCCCAGTTCGATCCTGGGTCGAATCACTTTTTTTTGATTCTATTCAATTACAGTTAACGCGCTTTGACACTCATGGACCGAACTGAAGTTTTCTCAAAGTGCTCAAGATTGCACTCTTCTGCCGGTCTTTAAAATTCGAGAATCGCTTACTCTCATGCATAAACTCCTTTCCCACCCCAATAAGGAAATTCAACACTGATCGTCTTTTTCTCATTATAAGTGTCATTTTTCAATCATCCAAACGCTCTAGTAGTCACTGATTGGACAATGGAAGCAATAGTTGAGTGTCTACGGTGTATCAATCAAAATGAGAGCCCATCAGTAGATTCTAAAGATGACTTTGATTACTTGAAACAGAAATACTTGACTCCTCCGGATCACTTTTCTGAAGAGTTGCTGGACATCCTACAGGAACGTCCTCATTTAGATCCCGTTGAGCTGGGTAAAAGTTTATTCACACTCCCTGAGTTCCAGTCATCAACTTCGTATCGATTCACAAGACGTGGATTAGAAGGTGCGGTATCGGGATACGAGGAGTATGTTGTCAAGAGCTCTAACGACGGTTCCAGTACATCGAAAAATTCCCTCGATTTAACTCGGAAAGCCGGTTCAAAGGTAGATTTTGTTTCCGGAAGGACAGGCTTTATGCCTTTTGCTCCGGGAGGAATGGACCTTGGGGAATCGGCCTCAATCGAAACAGCTGCAGGAATGGATTGGCACAGAGATGGCGACGGCCTCTATGATGTGGCGCCCGGAATGTCAAGGGGCCTCGATATTTCTAAGCTTGCCAAGATTGTGCGCGCTCAAACGAGTGAGGATGAAATCAAGGTCGTTAATGCAGCAGACGAAGAAGGCGAAGAACAGGACGAGGAACCAGATGACGATTATGACGATATCGGAGGTGAACAGGCAGGTAATGAGTTGCCAGATCTTCTTGAAAACATCTCGTTAGAGGGTGGAAAAGTGGTTCAAAACGACATTGACGATCTTCTTCCTTTCAACGTATCATTTGGTCGTATCAGATCTGAAAAAGTAATGACCAAGAAAGAAAAGGAATGGGCGAGAATGGTTGATGTGAACAAACCAATCAACAATTTCAATGAGCTTGTTCCATTTCCAGCTAAGACATTTCCATTTGAACTTGATACGTTTCAGAAGGAAGCTGTATATCACTTGGAGCAGGGCGATTCTGTGTTTGTTGCTGCTCACACTTCAGCTGGAAAAACAGTGGTCGCTGAGTATGCTATTGCAATGGCTCAGAGAAATATGACGAAGGTAATTTACACTTCGCCAATCAAAGCTCTTAGTAATCAAAAGTACAGAGATTTCAAAGATGTATACGAAGATGTTGGAATCTTGACGGGTGATGTCCAAATAAATCCAGAAGCTTCGTGTTTAATTATGACCACCGAAATTCTCAGATCAATGCTCTATCGAGGTGCGGATCTTATCCGTGACGTCGAGTTTGTTGTCTTCGATGAAGTTCATTATGTCAATGATCAAGACAGAGGTGTAGTGTGGGAAGAGGTTATTATCATGCTTCCGGATCATGTCAAATTCATTCTCCTCTCGGCTACAGTTCCCAACACTTTCGAGTTTGCGAACTGGATTGGTCGTACAAAACAAAAATTTATCCATGTTATTTCTACTTTACAGCGCCCAGTACCCCTTGAACATTACGTTTGGGTGAAAAACAAAATGTACAAAGTTGTTGATGCTAAACGCAACTTTTTGGAGTCTGGGTACAGGCAAGCGACAGATGCGTTAACAGGCGGTGACAAAAAGCCAGGTTCATTTTCTCAGAGCTCTCGTGGAGGTGCTAATGGTGGTGCAAGAGGTGGTGCCAGAGGTGGTGCCAGAGGTGGCTCAGATAGAGGTGGTGCAAGAGGTGGTGCAAGAGGTGGTGCTAGAGGTGGAGGATCAGGACGAGGGGGAAGAGGCGGTATGCCATTTCAAAGAGGATCTGGCTTCAATACAAACACTCCCGGTAAAACTGTACTCACCACTCTGGTACAAACTTTGCACAAGGAAAAACTATTACCAGCAGTCATATTTGTCTTCTCCAAAAAGCGCTGTGAGCAGTATGCTGGAATGCTCACCTCCCTGGATTATTGTACTCATAAGGAGAAAAGTGAGATTCATATGTTTATTGACAAGGCGGTGAGTCGATTGCGAGAGGAAGATAGAGAGCTGCCACAGATTATGCAAGTACGTGATTTATTGAGCAGGGGTATTGGCGTTCATCATGGAGGTTTGCTTCCAATTGTCAAAGAAGTCATTGAGATTTTATTCTCAAAAAATTTGGTTAAAGTATTATTTGCTACGGAAACTCTGGCAATGGGTCTCAATTTGCCAACTAGAACCGTCGTGTTTGTCGACTACAAAAAGCACGATGGCAGATCCCTGAGAGCTTTATTTCCCGGTGAGTACACTCAAATGGCAGGTAGAGCTGGTAGACGAGGGCTTGATACCACAGGTACCTCAATTGTTTTGGCTCTTGGCCCTGACATGATCCCTAAGAGCGCCCTGTCTGAGGTTATGCTTGGTCAATCAACAAAGCTGCAGAGTCAATTTAGATTGACCTACAACATGATTCTAAACCTTCTTCGTGTTGAGGCCTTGAAGGTTGAAGAAATGATTAAGCGGTCGTTTTCAGAAAATGCCACTCAGGTAATGCTTCCCGAACATGAGAAAAATATGCAATTGTCCGAGAAAACGCTCGAAAACTTGAAGCGTGACAAGTGCGATGTTTGTGATACACATATTGATCAAATTGCATTAGCCTTTCAAGAGGAGCGTGTCTCCTATCTTGAGATGTTAACTCGAGCTCTAGGATCTGTTGGTGGCAAAAAGGTGGTTTTCATTCCCCCTCGTTTAATAATATTCCGTGTTGATGATACGCTAGAGCTAGGAGCAATTGTGAAGATAGATTCAAGAGCTAAATCTCCATTGGTAGTTCTTTCAGGTGCAAGATGTCACGGTTTGCTTCAAAAGGCCAATAGCGCTCTCCAACCATCAGTTCCATTCATTCCAAGGGTTACTTCACACCTCTTTGAAAAATTTGCTGAGTTCAGCAAGGGTAGTCTTGCGAGGAGATACGTGCAGCTAGATCAAATTGAATCTGTGCTTTCACTCAAGATCTTTGGAAACCTCAATCCACGAGGGTCATATACCATCCCAGTTACAGACGAGGTTAAAAAGGAAGTTTTGCGGGGCATTGCTTTGGCGGTAAAGAACCAATCTAGCTGGAAAGAAATAAGCGTGATGCTGAAAAGGACTGACTCGGTACTTGAAACCGCTGGTACAGCATCGATTAGATGTAAAACCTTCACAACATCTTTGGCCCAGGCACAGGAAGCGTTGGCTATCAAAGAAAAGATCGACGCATTGAAGGACCTTGTGAACAATCAAAACTTGGAGCTGTTACCGGAATATGAACAAAGAGTTGGCGTTTTAACAGATCTTGGCTACATTGACGAAAATCAAAATGTACAACTAAAGGGCCGTGTTGCATGTGAGATTAGCAGTGGCTTTGAGTTAATCCTCACTGAATTAGTTCTTGACAACTTCCTGTCAAGCTATGAGTCGGAAGAGATTGTTGCATTACTCTCTGTCTTTGTCTTTGAAGGAAATACCAATGTTGAGAGTGAGCAAGTCACACCAAGACTTGCAAAGGGCAAGGCCAGAATTATTGAGATTGCCAATTCTGTTTTGAAGACCTTTGAAGAACGGCAGGTCACCCTCACCACAGACGAAGCTGAATTTACAGTCAAGAAGAGATTTGGTTTGATGGAAGTGGTTTATGAATGGGCAAGAGGAATGACATTCAGCTCTATCATGCAGTTGACCGATGTTCAGGAGGGAACCATTGTGAGAGTTATTACACGTCTAGATGAGGTGTGCAGACAGGTCATAAACGCTGCCCGAATCATTGGAGATCAAAGTCTTCACGACAAGATGCTGGTCGCACAAGAGAAGATCAAGAGAGATATTGTTTTTTGTGCATCTTTGTATCTATAAAGCTACGGTCAGTCTTTATACAAAATTCATAGTTTGTAAAGCTGAAATGCAAGTGTAGAACAGATTGATAATTCCGCGCTGTTCCAGATGCTTTGCTGTCGACTCTATTATGCAGTTCCACTATATTGAGACGTTCTTATGAACATTTCAAGGCTCTAAATCTCACTCAGTATACAGAATGTAGGTTAAAACTGTATCTTTGCAGGCAACACAGCTGTGATGGAGTTTGCAATAGCTTGCGTCGAGCCTACTGTACCCCATTTCGGTGCCCTGCAGATATAGCGTGCCTGTGCGCAACAGACGCATACCCCACAGATCCCAGAAAGCATAACTTTGTTGCATTTTATGATTCACATGAGCGCCTGGTCTGCTGCAATCTTTTAGCCAGCCAATCACCGTTCACTACATCTTACATCTTATCTTATCTGCGGCTAGTTTATTTTATAACTCAAAATTACTTATCAGGTACTTTAAGGCATCCACTCGTCGTTCTGGCTGCAGCCGACCAGCCGACCAGCCGAACCAAATATGTAAAAAACTCAAAAGCAATGTGACAAAGAGGGGAAAAGAACCTTTAACGAAAGATAGAAACCTGAAGTTTTCTCGCCGGTCAATCGCAGAATTTTTTTTCCTCTTGTGGGTCCAAATGTTGACTATCACTTTTGAGTCCACACGACCTGAAAAATTGCCCAGTCTTGGTCGTTGACTAAATCTCTTACAACCGCGTAGAGAACCGCCTCCTCAGTTCCGAGCTAAGGCAACGTACCTATAAGATCGGATCTCTCCCTTCCTTCTGCAATGCTGACTAGACGCTTTCTTTCCACCTCCCGCTCAAGAGCAATGCCTCTCACTCTAGAGAAGCTCAACCAATCAGTGGTTGATGCCAAGTATGCCGTGAGAGGACGTTTGGCCTTGAGAGCTGAAGAGCTTCGCCAAGAAGCCAGTAAACCAGGCTCCAAGCTTCCTTTCGATCACGTTGTCAACTCAAATATTGGTAACCCACAACAATTGGACCAAAAGCCAATCACTTTCTATCGTCAGGTTTTGGCAATGCTGGAGTACCCAGACCTGATTGGTGTCCCCAATCCCAAGATTGGAAACGACGCTAGAGAGAGAGCAAAGAAGTTGCTTGAGGCTACCCATTCTGTTGGTGCTTATTCTCATTCAAAAGGTGTCCCTTACGTGAGAGAGGCTGTTGCAAAATTTATTGAGGAGCGAGACGGATTTCCTGCAAACCCAGAGCATATCTATCTTACCACAGGTGCATCTGCTGGTGTCTCAGAGCTCCTTCATGTGATGGCTCAAGACAAATCATCTGGGTTCTTAATTCCTATTCCTCAGTATCCCTTGTATTCGGCGACCCTCACCTTGGTGGGCGCAACTGCCGTTTCCTACTATCTTAAAGAAGATCAAAGTTGGGCTACCGATGCAAATGAAATTGCGGAAACAATTGAGCAGTCGCGAAAGGAGGGAATAGAATTACGCTCAATTGTAGTGATCAATCCTGGTAACCCAACTGGAGCTATTCTCAAGAGAGAAAATATCGAAGACATTATCAAAGTTGCCGCAAAGTACCACTTAGTCATCATTGCCGACGAAGTTTATCAAGCAAATGTGTACGAGGGCGAATTCATTTCATTCAAAAAGGTTCTTAGACAAATGCAGCAAGCTACCCCCGGTATCTACGACCATGTGGAATTGGCCTCCTTGCACACTACTTCAAAGGGATTAATTGGTGAGTGCGGTCACCGCGGCGGATACATGGAACTTGTTGGCTTCTCGCCCGAGGTTGAAGAAATTATTTACAAATTGGCCTCTATTTCTTTGTGTCCACCTGTGATTGGACAAGCTCTTGTTGAGCTCATGATCAACCCTCCGAAAACGGGTGAAGATTCCTACGAGCTTTTCAAAAAGGAAACAGACCATGTTTACAATACTCTCAAAAGCCGTGCAAATCAATTGTACGAAGCATTTCAAAATATGGAGGGTGTGAGCTGCGCAAAGCCGGAGGGTGCAATGTACTTGTATCCAAAAATCACGCTCCCCCCGAAAGTCATTGAAGCAGCTAAGGCAGAAGGGCATGAAGCCGACGAATATTACTGCATGCACTTGCTCGAGGAAACAGGAATTTGTGTTATCCCTGGATCTGGCTTTGGTCAAGAAGAAGGAACATTCCACTTCCGCTCCACCTTTTTGGCACCGGGCGATGATGTTGGAAAGAGAATTGTGAAATTTCACAATGAATTTATTGAGAAATATAAATAGAGAAGTACCAGTGTAAAATAGCGTACTGAGAAGCTTAAGTCAACGTAATCAGCGGTAGCCATTTTCCAGGCAGCTGTCCACAGACATATCCGTAGTGCTTGATTGCGCTTGCAGTAATCCACTTTGGTTCAACTTTGGAAAGCAAATAAAAAAATCTAGCTAGAAGCACTAACGTTGCAGGATCATTACTTTCCAACTTGCTCACTAGTTCAGGAGAAAAATCCATATACCATCGAAGTACTAGTTGGCATGCGCTAACGTCCGTTCGGATGTCGATGAGTTCGCTCAGCTGAGCTAGTTCCAATACTTTTGGATAATAAATGTCGTGATTATCATGCTGAAGCTCAAATATACGCTCAATTTGAGGGATGTAGTACTCACCGCTAGGCAACGTTATTTCTTCGCTTTCAAACATTTTTGCAAACTCCGGTATCATTTCAAAAATTGCTTGATACACATCACGGGTGCCAGCTAGAAGTTTTAGACATCTATATGTCGATGCATACCCCGCCTGATCGTCCATGAGGAAGGAATAAAATGCAAGATGGGCAGAGGCTATTTTCAAGGGTACGCCATTGTCAATGGTAATACCTGCGGACAGAGCTTTCGCTAGCTGAGAAGTAGTGGTGGATAAATAATGTGCTTGTGCTTTTTCGTAAACATTTTTCTTTTCTGGATACAACACAGCTGAATGAGCCGATGCTAGTAGCATCACCGCTTGAAATAGGAGATTGTTCTGAAGAAGGAATTTTGCAACTGCTCCTACAGATTTGCCATTATCTTGACGGTAAATAGTGAAGGATGTAATGGATAGAAAAGTCACAAGCAGTTCAGTTTCCAAGCCACTCAGTCGTGGTGTTTTTAGTTTACCTGTCGATTGGCCGTCGCCATCAATCACATCATGTTCAGAGATCCTTGAGCTGTCAGCTTCGCTATCTGGGGACGGGTACAGTTCATTTGCCTTACTTGTCCAAGGAGTATAAAAGCAGTCCAAATTTCGTTTCAGGCATCTTTGACACTGGGGTTTTCCCTCATCGCATTTAATTGCCCTCCTCTTGCAATTTGCGCAACCGTTGTGGGATTTTGTGTGCGTTCTCATAATTCAAGCAGCTGTGACGCTGGAAGAGTTCATAGATGAGTAGAAACGAGATAACCGCAAGACTGACTGACTTGAATTGTTTCGGTTGAGCTGTTCCCAAACCGAGCCTAGTGAGTGTGGCGAGCATTTGGATTTGGACATCACGGAAACCCCATGGAGAAGCAGATGATTTCCGAGAGCGCACAACTCTGCGCAAGCAATCCAGTTGTTGACTTTAGATGATATTCACTAGGAAATAGTATTCTAACGCTATATAGTACACACTTAAGCCAAACGCTTAATAACTTCCTCAGTGAAGTGCTGAGTAGAAGCAGTTCCCTTCAAGTCCTTGGTTCTGTTCTCTGGACCAGATGCAATAGCGCCCAAAACAGCAGCCTCAATCTTATCAGCGTAAGAGTTGAGCTCCATGTGTCTAAGCATCATGACGGAAGACAAAAGCAAGGCGGTTGGGTTGGCAAGACCCTTACCAGCAATATCTGGAGCCGATCCGTGGACGGCCTCAAAGATGGAAACGTCGGTACCCATGTTGGCAGATGGGGTCAAACCGAGACCACCAATCAAACCGGAGGAAAGGTCAGACAAAATGTCACCGTAAAGATTTGGCATCACCATGACAACTTGTTCGTATGGCGTTGGGTCGGTAACAATCTTGAGACAGGTGTTGTCAATGATTTCAGTCTCGAGCTTGATGCCTGGGTACTTGGCAGCGACTTCCTTGGCGGTGTCGAGGAAGAGACCGTCACCGGACTTCATAATTGAAGCCTTGTGAACAACCAAGACGCGGTCCTTGCCAATCGATTGAGCGTACTCAAATGCATAAGTCAACACTCTCTCGGAGGCGTTCTTGGTGATGAGCTTGATGGACTGGACGACGCCGGGAACAACAGTGTGCTCGATTCCCGAGTACTCACCCTCGGTGTTTTCACGGATAAGCACAGTGTTGACATTCTCGTAGGGGGTCTTGTAGCCAACAACAGATTTACATGGACGGACGTTGGCAAAGAGGTTGAAAGTACGTCTAAGAGTAAGATTGAGAGAGACGTGGCCCTTTCCGATGGGGGTGGCCAAAGGACCCTTGAGGGCGACCTTGTTCTTCTTGATGTTGTCAATCGACACCTGTGGAATGGCAGTCTTTCCGTTTCTGAGCTCTGGGGTGACGTCGGCAAGCTCCCAGTCGATTGGAACCTTGGCAGCCTTGTAAATGTCCTTGACGGCCTTGGAGATTTCAATACCAATACCGTCACCCTCAATCATGGTGACAGCGTAGTGACCATTTGGGTTCTTGTGACCGTTGAAGGAAGCCACAGAGGATGCGTTTCTCTGGGTTAGTAAGTTTAACACGATGCAGAGGGATCCAGCGACTTTGGAAACTCCACCAGTGTCGAGCTCCCCACAATCAGATCAACCAATGAGCTTGGGGGCTGGAATTAAATTAAATACCTACCTGGAAGCGAAGAATTGGAGTGGCAGAACGGAATAATCTAGCAGACATCATTTTTTTCTTTTGAAATTGTGGGTTTGACTTCAAAAAGTTTTTGGTGGTGAGAAGCAGTGTGTCTGGAGAAAGTCTGTTAAACACTGTGAGATTCCTGCTCTTGATAGGGTGCCGTTTATTGGTGCTGCTGTCCCGTTGGGAGTGCACTGGAGTTGGCTTGTTTGGAATTTCTCGGACTATTTGCTCTGATTGGTTCGGATAATCTGTGCCGGGACAAATTCCAATGAAGCAGCGGGTTGTCGGTGCCGAGTGCGTTTTTTTTCCCGGCGACAGTGACCTCTCGGCCGGTGCTCGGCCGAAATTGCAGCCCGCAACACAGCGGCCAGCCCATGCAACTTTGGCTGAAGCAGCACTGAAGCCAACGCTGTGTGCCTTGTTGCAGCGCTTTCACCTGGCGGGTCCAGACAAGTGTTCTTTGAGCACGATGCGTGACTTGATCACATGATGTATCCAATACAACACTTATTTCCAAATAACAATTTGAAATCAAGACGTTGAACCAAAATGGACCTGGAGATAGCTCGATCCAGTTTGGAGGAGATCGACAGCATCGAGTCCTCAGTTGCTGATAGGATCTCTTTCAACCCGTCCATCCTGCCTGATTTCTTGCCAATCTCAAACTCGTCTTCTCTGCATGGCGTTCCGCCGCGAACCCTCAAAGACAAGGTAACTCATCAGCTAGAAGTGAAGTTCTTCTTGTCCAGATATGAGGAGCTGTCCAGAGGTCTTGCTGATCTTGAGAGCAACTCCAAATCGTTTGGAAAATCAATCACCTTCAAGAGGCAAGACAAGCGCGCGCTGATGAAACATTTTTATGATCGTATCGAGAAAATCAAAGCCAAGGAAGCGCTTTACCCGAGAGGTGTGAATGTGCCATTTGTGGAGCTGATGAAAATTAGCAGCGCTCGTAGGGCTGACGATGAAGTCCAGCCTGGCTTGCAGTCGAACAAGCTGCTTTCAGACTACACGCTGCAGGTCGAGATTGACAGCCTTTTTTCGGGAGAGGAGTCTTACGGAAGGTTTGTGGATCTGACCCAGTATTATGAGCGTTTTGTCAATATCAAGGTTCTCGAAAGGCAAAACCTGACGTACGTTCAGTACCTTGGGCAATTTGCCGACTTTTCAGACTATCCTGCGGCAAGACTCAAGAGCGACGAATACAGATCTTACGTTATGGATTTGGTCAACTATTTAGAAGGGTATTTGAAAAGAGCGCGGCCCCTTGACAAGCCTGAACAGTTTGTTCACATCACAAGAGATGAAGCGCAGTCTCTTTGGGACAAGAAGGAGATCCCGTGGTACTCGGAGGTTGTTTCAGAGCCAAAGAGCGAGCTTTACTGTGCTGCTTGCGAGAAGGAGTTTACGAATCCCGCTGTCTACGCTAATCATTTGACGGGAAGAAAGCATAAAAATAATGAAAAGAGGGACACTCAAAAGAGGGACACAGCTCCACAATCTGAGATGGCAAAAGCAGTTGTGACTACTGAATATGTCGTCAAGTCTCTCAAGAAGCTGCTGCAAAAAACAATTTCGGATACCATGGCGAACGTTGAGCGTCGACAGGTTCTGACAGAAAAAGAGAGAAAAATGGAGCTGGAAGCGCTGGAAGAGGACTACGACGAAAAAGTCGATCCACTTGAGGCCTTTGCTAGCGATGACGAAGAGAGCGCTCCTGTGCAGCAATTGCCCGTGGATCCCAATACCGGCATACCGATGCCCTACTGGTTGTGGAAGCTGAACGGATTAAAGCATGAATTCAACTGTGAGATTTGTGGAAATACTATTTATAAGGGCAGGAAAGCATTTGAGAAGCATTTTCTGGAGGCCCGCCACGTTACTGGTCTCCAGGGACTTGGCATTACCCCGTCGGCCGCCTTTCGCGATGTTACCAGCATTGAGGAGGCTCTGCAGCTGTGGAAGAAGAACCAGGAGATGAGTGGCAAGAGCCGCGAAGCTTCGGCTGATGTTGTAGTGCAAATGGAGGATGAGGACGGAAATGTAATGAGTCAAAGGGTATACAACGATTTGAAACGGCAGGGATTGTTGTAATATTTATAGTCGAGATGGTACTAACATATCACTAAAATGAAACATCTTAACCTAGTAATAAGAATCGACTGGGCTAGACATTGTAACTTAAATTCTCCATTGCTTGGTCGTCACAGTTCCTGTATTGCAATCCAGTTAAAGATAGATTATCAATGGATTCCAACGAGTGCCCTTCTAAAAACGGAAGATATGTTTAAACTAATGCCTTTACGCGAAAATATACTAGGCTACAACTCTACAGGTTAGCGCAGCTAACATTTCTAGTCTCTACAACACTAAGAATACAGGTCGTCGTCCTCGCCGTCGGCGCCGAGGGAGGCGCCGTTGCCCGACTCGCCTGCCGCGCCCGAGAATCTAAAGTTGGCCGTGCCTCTGGACGACTGGATCTGCGAGGCATACGCCTCGTACCTTCTGAGCTCCGAGTCGGACACCGAGCGCGCGGCGGTCTTCATGGCCTCCTCAAAGTGCGCGCGCGTAATATACGGCACCGGGTCTTCGGCGACCTCGTCGGTCTCGGCCATGTCGACGTCGCCGTCCTTCTGGTTGGCGATGGCGGCCTCGATGGAGTCTTTGATGGCGAACTTTGCGGCGCGCTGGACAATGTAGCCGAGATCGGCGCCCGAGAAGCCATTTGTGCTCTTGGCAATGTCGCGGAGCTCGAGGCCGGGCTCGAGCGGGGTCTTGCGGAGCTGGGCGGAGAGGATGGAGAGGCGGCCCTCTTCGTCGGGGAGCGGCACGTAGATGAGCTGGTCGAGCCGGCCGGGGCGGAGCAGGGCCGGGTCGATCTGGTCTGGTCTGTTTGTGGCGCCAATGACAAAGACGTTCTTCTTGGCGTTCATGCCGTCCATTTCGGTGAGGAGCTGGTTGACGACGCGGTCGGACGCGCCGCCGGCGTCGCCGACGGAGCCGCCGCGCGACTTGGCGATGGAGTCGAGCTCGTCGAGGAAGACGACGCAGGGCGCGGCGGCGCGCGCCTTGTCGAAAATGTCGCGGATGTTGCTTTCGGACTCGCCGAACCACATGGAGAGCAGCTCGGGGCCTTTCACCGAGATAAAGTTGGCGGAGACCTCGGTGGCGACGGCCTTGGCGAGCAGCGTCTTGCCGGTACCGGGCGGGCCGTAGAAGAGGACGCCCTTGGACGGCGAGAGGCCAAACTTGGTGTACATTTCTGGGTGGAGGACCGGGTACTCGACGGTTTCCTTGAGCTCCTGCTTGATCTTGTCGAGGCCGCCAATGTCGTCCCAGGTGACGTTGACGGACTGGACGACGGTTTCGCGGAGCGCGGACGGGTTGGAGATGCCGAGCGCGAATCTAAAGTTGTCCATGGTGACGCCGAGGGAGTCCAAAATCTCCGCGTCGATGGTTTCCTCCTCGAGGTCGATGAGGTCCATCTTTTCGCGGATCTGCTGCATGGCGGCCTCGGAGCAGAGCGACGCAATGTCGGAGCCGACGTAGCCGTGGGTCTCGGCGGCGATGGTCTCGAGGTCGACGTCGTCGGCGAGCTTCATGTTCTTGGTGTGGATGCGGAGGATTTCGAGGCGGCCGGTCGGGTCCGGGATGCCAATGTCGACCTCTCTGTCGAAGCGGCCGAAGCGGCGGAGCGCGGGGTCGATCGAGTTGGGGCGGTTGGTTGCGGCGATCACGACAATGTTGGCGCGCGCGTTCATGCCGTCCATGAGCGTGAGCAGCTGCGACACGACGCGGCGCTCGACCTCGCCGTTGGTCTTTTCGCGCTTGGGCGCGATCGAGTCGATTTCGTCAATGAAGATAATGGACGGCGCGTACTTCTCGGCCTCCTCGAACGCCTTGCGGAGGTTGGACTCACTCTCGCCCGCCATCTTCGACATGATTTCCGGGCCGTTGATGAGGAAGAAGAAGGCGCCCGTCTCGTTGGCGACGGCGCGCGCCATGAGCGTCTTGCCGGTGCCCGGCGGGCCAAACATGAGGATGCCGCGCGGCGGCTTGATGCCGATGGCCTTGAAGAGCTGCGGGTGGCGCAGCGGGAGCTCGACGAGCTCGCGGATCTGCGCCATCTGCTTGCGGCAGCCGCCAATGTCGTCGTAGCCGACCTCGTTGATGTTGGCCTCCTCGTCCTCGCGGTTGATCGGCTCGCCCTCGCAGTGGATGACCGTGTCCTGCGCGACAATCGCGTAGTCCGCCGGCTCGACATCAACGACCTTGAACTCGACCTGGCGCATGCCGCCGCGCACTGTGAAGTGGTCGCCCTTGCGCACGGGGCGGTAGGCCTCGACGAAGTACGGCTTGAGGTAGACGTCAAACAGGGAGCCGGTCAGGCCCTCGACGGTGTCGGCGATGGGCAGGCACGAGATGCGGCTGGCGTACTTGATGTCCGGGCACGGGAGCACCGAGACAATGTCGCCGAGGCGCACGCGCAGGTTGTTGCGCACCGTGCGGTTGATGCGCGCAATGCCGTCCTCCATGTCGTCGTCCGAGAGCACGACGAGCACCGTGTCCTTGCGCTTCTTGCCCTTGACCAGGACCGTGTCGCCGCGGAACAGCTGGAGCAGGTCCATTGTGGCGGGCGACATGGAGATGACCGAGTTGTCGTCGGTTGTGGCGTCGTCCACGACGAGCGCATTGTCCTTCTTCTTGCGGCGCAGGATCGCGGTCGCGGTGGCGTCGTCGTCGTGCGGGGCCGAGCCGCTGGGGTCTGTGAGCTTTGGTTTCTTGTCGTCAACCATTTGAATTAAAGTGGTGTGTAGAGTGGCAAGTTGCGATGTGTGGCAGCAGAGAAGAGCTGGTGTGGCGAGCGTGACGTGTGGCGTGGGTGTGGCGTGGGTGCAGAAGGCCCTGGAAGATTTGTCAGATTTCAAATGTACTATTCTGTAAGTCTGTAATAGTCTGTTGTAATATTTGTAATATTTGTACTATTTGTATATTTGCACTGTTCTATTCTACTTGTACTATTTTGTAATCGCTGCTCGCATTTTGTAAAGAGTTCAACTGTACTATTTTGTACTATTCTGTAGTCTGCAACTCTGTTGTAATATTTTACTATTTGTAATATTTGTACTATTTGTAAAATTTGTAAAATTTGTAATATTTTTACTATTTGTATATTTGCACTTCTACTTGCACTACTTTGCACTCGCTATGCCGCTGCGCTCGCTGCGCTCGCAGCTCGCAGCTCGCTCAGCTCAGCTGCCGCCGTCGCGATGGCGGCCTCGTACTCCGCAAAGTCGCTCGCTTGCACCTCCGACGGCACCCCGTACGCCCCCTTGGGCAGCACCAGCGCCGGATGGCTCGCCGCGACCCGCATCTTGACGGCCGCCATCACGGCGCGAAAGCTCTCGTTCGACCGCGAGCCGCCGGCCGAGAAGCGGCCGCCGTACGTAACAAGCGCTGCGGGCTTGTTCTCCCACTCGTGCAAAACGTGGTCCACAGCGTTCTTCAGCGCCGCCGAGTATCCTGCGTTGTACTCCGGCGCAACAAATATCACGCCGGCGGCCGACTTTACTTTGGCAGCCCACCTGAGGGTGTGCGGCTGCGTGTACTTGCCCGTCCCGGGCATGTAGGGCTCGTCGTCGAGCGGCAGCTTCCACTCGCGCAGGTCCACCAGCTCGTAGTCGGCGTCGGGCGCGGCCTTTTTGGCAATGTCGGCGACAAACTGCGCAATGCGCAGGCCCACGCGGTTCGCGCGGACAGAGCCCGCAATCACAAGAACAGACATGCTGGACAAGGGCGGGGCGTCCGCAATTTATAGCGCTGCTCTGGCTGGCTGCTCTGGGCTGGCACGCCCTCAGGGCCAGAGCTGCCCGCCCAGCCTTGTCCCAGCGTCCACTACTGGTGCCTACTGGCACCGCCCACTTCTGGTGTCGTCCCAAAGCCTTGTCAAGCCCTCCAATTACATTCCACCAATAGCAAAACCTTCCAACTTTCAGACGCCAACATGATTGCATCCAGACAAATCGCTAGCAAGCGAGCCCTTGCCGCAGCCCGCCGCTCGTACACAATCAAAACCACCGCCACCGACGCCCCCACCGGCGTCTCGCAGCTCCAGCTCGTCGTCAAGGGCGGCTCCCGCGCGGCCGCTCCCGGCGTTGCCCACGCGCTCGAGAAGTTTGCCTACAAAAACACCGCCGCCAGATCTGCGCTCAGACTCGTCCGCGAGAGCGAGCTGCTCGGCGGCCAATTGAGCAGCACGCTCACCCGAGAGAACATTGTCTTGACTGCCAAGTTCCTCAAGGAAGACCTGCCGTACTACGTCAATGTGCTTGCTGATGTCGCCCAGAACACGCTTTACAAACAGTACGAGCTCGACGAGGACGTCCTCCCGCTCGCCAAGCACGAGTCGGCAAAGGCTGCGCAGAACCCGCTCTACGTTGCAACCGAAAAGGCGCACGAGGTGGCCTTCCGCGCCGGCCTCGGCAACGCGCTGCTCTACGAGCCGTACTCGCCCGTCACCCTCGACGCCGTCAAGGACCTCGCCGCCAAGCTCTACAACCAGGGCAACGTCGAGCTGATTGGCCACGGCGTCGTCCCCAAGGACCTCGACGCGCTCGTGGCCTCCTCCGCGTTTGCGCAGCTCGGCGGCGCCGCGCCGGTGCCCGTCAAGGGCTCCGCCGTCTTTGGCGGCGAGTCGCGCGTCGGCGCCACCTCCGGCAACGCCATTGTGCTCGCCTTCCCGGCCGCGCAGCCGGCCGCGCCGGCGCTGTTTGCGCTCGCTAAGGCGCTCGGCGCCAAGTCCACCATCAAGTGGTCGCAGGGCCAGTCGCCGCTCGGCTCGGCCGCCGCCGTCACCGGCGCCAGCATCGTTGCAGACGTCCACAGCTACTCGGACGCCTCGCTCTTCACCATCTCGGTCAGCGGCCCCTCGGCCGCCACCGTCGCCGCCGGCGCCAAGGCCGCCGTCGCAGCGCTCTCGGGCCTCGAGAACGGCCTCTCCGAGGAGACCACAAAGAGAGCCGTCGCCCTCGCCAAGTTCGACGCAGTCGAGACCGCCTCCGCTGTCACGGACTTTGCCGCCGTCTCGCTCTCGTCGCTCAAGACCGCCGCCGCCGACCTCCTCAAGGGCCCCAAGGTGGTCTCTGCTGTGGGCCAAATCCACGAGTTGCCGTATGCTGACGAGCTCGTATAAACTCACACAAGCATCGCATCTGGGTTCATTAGTGATATGTACATGCAAAATTAGATAATACACGTCAGTTGACATTCAAACTAGATAATACACGTTCAATGACATTGATGCAAATTGACAATGAGATGTACATGCATAATACATTTCCGAATTGACATTATGATGGGTATGCAAATTAGATGGAATACAGCGTCCCATTGACATTAGTTATGTCCAAGTCAATTGACATTATACTTGCAAATTAGAGAGAATACACCGTTCCAAGTCAACTGACATTAATTATATGTCCAAATCAATTGACATTAGTTATATGTATGCAAATTAGATATAATACACAGTGTTATACACCGTTCCAAATTGACATTATGTACATGAATAATACAGCTTCGCGGCTACGCCTCGCTACAGCACCCGCAAAACAGGGAAGAACGGATGGAACCCGTCGCGGTTCCACTCCACCGTCCCCGTCTTGCCCCGCTCCAAAATCGCAGTGTTGACGGCCACGCCCACCGCGCTCCGCTTCAGCAGCTCCAGGTCCCGCGAGGCCGACGGAAAGGCATCAATAATGTTGCGACACGCCGCAGAGCTCGCTTTCGCCAACTTGCAGAGGTCAGCACTGCTTTGCCCTTTGCTGGCCTTGTACTCGTCGTACGTCACAAACGCAGGCACGCCAACAGTGTAAAACGGCTTCATCCGCAGGCCATACTGCAGCTCGTCACTGGAATAGCTATTCGCCGGGACCCCCAGAAGCCCCGCCGCCTCGAGCGCAAGACTGTACGACAGCGAGGCATCGCAGATTTTGCCAATCGCCTCAGACTCGATAATCAGCGAACTGACAAAGTTGACCGCGTACTGGTGCTCGGGGGTCTTCTTGCCGCGGAACCCGTCCAGCCCGTCGCGAATAAAAATCAGGTGCTCGTTCTCGGCCTTCAGCAGAGACTTGCCATAGTACTGCATCCGCGACGCTTCCCACGGCTTGTAAATGTTGAGCTCAAACCCCAGCAACACAACCCAGATCATAATCTGCATCTTGCGCAAAAATACCCACGAGGCAATCGGCATGGCGTTGCGCAAAACAGCGGCCGTGTTGGGGGGCAGCAGCCTCCCCAGTCGCTCCTCCAGCTGCTCGGCAGCCACTTGCAGGCCGTCCCAAGCAACAATCGCATGCGCCAGGTTCTGCCGTTGCCGCGCGCGGTTCTGGCACATTGTGATGACCAGGTCGGCGTAGCACAGCCCGGCCTGCGCGAAAAAGTCCTTGAGCAGCTGCTGCACTTCAGCGTTGGGCGATTCAAGCACGCCCCGCGGACGGGTGGTCTCGCTAATGTCCATCGTGACCCATTCTGCTGTCGTGCGGCCAAGAATGGCCGACACCTGCTGGTCGGGCAAAACCTTGAGCACCAAAGACTCCGTCATGGCGCGCACCAGCGCACAGTTTGGTGTGGGCGAGGCGGAAAACTGCAGCATGAAGGACAAAAACTCTGTGGAGCGGTTCTTCACCAGAGGAACGGTGCGTTTAGCGTGCATTAGTGTAGTGACAGCGGAAACAACCTGCTCATAGGCCTTATCTATCTTCATAGTCGTCAGCTCTCTAGGCGGCCCCTGGTTGGGGAGTCTGCTCTGCACGCGCTGCGAAAATGCGCCCTCGAACTGCTGCTCAGCCTGCTCCGAGTCAAACTTTGTGAGCGAAGCAATGAGCCGCAGAAGCTGATCGCCAATATTGCTCTTGTCCACAACATAGCTTTCCAAAAGCTTCACCCAGAGATTTCTGAATTTGAGTCGCTTGACCAGCTCCGACGCCCCTTCGCGCTCAGCAAACGCAATCGCAGCGTCCAGCAACCTGTACACAGTTGACGTGGGCAGGTTGGGCAGGGTGAGACCGTAGTTGCCAACAATGAGGTCTTCCTCGGCAAACAGACACAGCGACGACGCTGCATACTGCTCGGCCAGGTCCACCGACTTCACCACGGACAAAAAGACAACCTTTGCAACCGACTCCCACGAATCGACACGCAGTTGCGAATTGAGCTGAGACACGAGATCCGCGCCCGGCAGCGGCACCAGCGGGGTGAGGAACTTTTCCAGCGGAAGGCAGGCCAGAATTGTCTGCACCAGCGATCTGCCCGAGTGCCAGGACATTTCTCTTGCCAGCAGCAGGTCCACCATCATTGCGACGTGCTGCGCTGTGCTCAGCTCGGGCATCTTCTCGTCCTCCAACGGAATGTACATCAAGCCCGAGTCCATCTTGTCGTTGCCGATCTCGAGTGCTCGCACTGATTGGAACAAGACAAAGTCAGACGTGTGGGCGAGATCGCCCGCTTTGATCTCCTTGGTCAAGCGGAAGAACTCGTCCGTGACATCTTTGTATTTCTGCGACTCGTACAAATGTTCCATTACGCAAAGTGAACGTGAGCTATTTTTTTTTGCAAAATCGTCGAGCCTGTGGGAGTTTGGATACCCGCTTTGCGAGATGAGCTTGGCGAGACGAGCTTGGCGAGACGAGCTGGGCGAGAGAAGTCTAAAATTTACCAATTAAATGCTCTTTAAAATTAAATATGGTCTTACCAATTAAATTATCTCTACCAATTAAATGCTCTTTACTAAATTATCTCTACCAATTAAATGGTCTTTTATTAAATACTAGCAATCTCTACTTTTCGAACAGCCAGCTTACAACTTGGCTTGCGAGCCAGCCAGCTCGCCCTCAGCATACATGGCGTCGATTTCGTCCTTGAAGACCTTGGCGGCAACGTTTCGCTTGATCTTCATGGTGGGCGTCAGGCAGTCGTTGGCGTCGTTCATCGGCTCAATGTGGAGGACCAGGTTCTTGATCTTTTCGTACGACTTGAGCTTGGCCGGGGCGACCGCCTTGTTGAGCCACGCGAGGGCCTTGGCCCTGACCGTCTTGTCTTTGAGGGCCTCGCGCAGGGCCGCGAGGTCGGTGGGCGCAATGTCCTTGTTGAGCACCTTGGAAACAAACGGGGCAAATGTGTCGGGGTTGACGCCGACCACGCCGACCAAAAAGGACTGGAGGGAGTCGCCGTGCACGTAAATCTGGTTCAAAATGGAGCCGAACCCAATGTAGGTGTTTTCAATCATCTCGGGGCCGACGTACTCGCCGTGGGCGAGCTTGAAGAAGTTCTTGACGCGGTCGACAATGAAGATGCGGCCGCGCTTGTCGATGGCGCCGACGTCGCCCGTGTAGAACCAGCCGTCCTCGTCGAAGGCGTCTCTGGTCTTTTCGGGCTCCTTGTAGTAGCCCTTGAAGATGAGCGGGCCGCGCAGCAAAATCTCGCCGCGCGGGCCCTCCTTGTCGTCGGCGGTGTAGCCCATGCTGGGCAGGTCGCGGAGGCGCACTTCGCACTGCATGGTGATGCCGCCGACGGAGCCGCAGACCGAGTCGCCGGGCAGCGAGACGGTGACACCGGCCGTGGACTCGGTGAGGCCGTAGCCCTGGAGAATGTCGCAGGAGAGCGCGGCCTTGAGGAAGTTTTGGTTCTCGGCGGAGAGCGGCGCGGAGCCCGAGGCGATGAAGCCGAGGCGCTTCATGCCGGCGGCCTCGCGCAGCTTGGACGACCAGAGGCGGTCCCAGAGCGGGTGGTGCGGGTTGCCCGTGGCGTTGAGCTGCGCGAGCTTGGCGCTGAGCGCGCGGCGCGAGATGACGCCGGTGAGCCCCGGCGCGTAGACGGTCTTGGCCTTGAGGCCGTCGACGATGCGGTTGAGCAGGCGCGGCACCGAGGACATGCCCGACGGCAGCGCGGCCTTGATGTCGTCCATGAGCTCGAGGATGGGCCCGTGCATGAAGCCCTGCGCGGCGCGCATCGTCACCGCGGCGTTCACATTGTTTCGCTCAAAAATGTGCGCGAGGGGCAGCGACGGGATCATGACGAGCTCGTCCTTGTCGGAGCGGTAGTACTTGGTGGTGGACGGCACGGCGATGAGGACCATGGCCGAGCCCGCGGTGATGTTCATGTGGTCGATCATGGCACCCTTGGGGTTGCCCGTCGTGCCGGATGTAAAGATGATGGCGTAAATGTCCTTTGGGGATGGCGGCCTGTGCGCGAGCGGGTTCTCCGCGCCGACGGCGAGCGCCTCGGCGAAGGTGTAGAGGCCGACGGCGGCGGCCGCGGCCCAGCCGCGGAGCTCCTCGAGGTTTGCGGGGGCCGGGTGCGAGGGCTCGTCGAGCAGGACGATGGCCTTGAGCGCGGGGACGTGGGGCTTGATGGCGAGAATGTTGCGGGCGAGGGCGGCGGTTGTGAAGACGATGGGCGCCTCGACGAGGTTGAGAATGTACTCGGAGGTGCCCGCGCCGAGCGTGTCGTAGAGCACGGAGGACGGCAGGCTCTGGCTGACGCAGGCATAGTCGGCGACGACCCAGTTGCGCGAGTTGGGCGCGTAGATGGCCGTTACAAACTGGTCGGCGGCGAGCGCGGGCGAGGCGTGCGTCTTGACAATGTGGCGGATGGCGGAGCCGAGCTGGTCGCGCTTCGCGGCGACCGTCGCAAACGAGTCCCACTCGTACTCGCCAAAGGTGCCATCGCCGTTGGGCCTGCGCATGCCCAGGCACTTTGCGTCCGGCCAGTGCTGCACATTGTGCTCAAACGTGTGGTAGATCGTTTTGAAGGCGGGGTGGCCGGCCGAGACGAGCTTGTCGGGGTACTTGGCGTTGCGATAGACGTCGGAGAAGCCGGGCTGTCTGGAGTTTGGCACCTTGACCATTTGGGCTTCCTTGGGGTCGGGAAACGCTTGGTCGAGCGCGCGAATGTCGTCGCGCGGCCCAACGTTGGGCAGCGTCACAAAGTCGTAGTGCCGGATGCGCTTTTGCACATCCTCAGGGAAGGACAGGTCGAGGGGCATTTCGTCTGGCTAGCGGCTGGCTGGCGGCGGGAGGGCAAGTCCTTTTATAGCTGCAGCTCGGTTCACCATCGCTCGGACATTTCGTCGTGCCCCGCATGCCCCCCCTGCGACCCCCCTCAAAAACGGCACGTCTGCAGCGGTGTGGGGCAGCAGCGTTCAACGTGCGGGCTGTCCTCACATTACGAGCCAGGGTGAGTGCTGGGCACAGCGCACTTGCAAAGTGCCAGAGGACAGCGCGGCGCACCCGCGCCGGTGCTGCACGCAAGAGTGTTTTCCGGCCGCGCTGGCTGCGTCCCGCATCCCGGCCGCCGGCCGGTGCCTCGTCGGCGGGGATCGCGCCGAGGTAGGTAAATTGAACCGAGGCCAGCGCAGGCAGCGGCCAGCAACAAGGGTGCGCACCCAGCTGGCAGCGATCCTGCCGGCAGGCACCCGGCCAGAACGCTGCGCTTGCCGCTTCGCGAGCGCTCCTCCAAAGATGCGGTGATTACGTCACGGGTCGCGAGGAAAAAGACCATCAAATACTAGCGCAAGCCAAGAGACGAGGCAATTTGCATGTGCTGGAGGCACGCGCGCGCTGCGGCTCGGCCCCGGCGAGCGCCTGCTGGGAATCGCCGCACTTTACAAAATCCAAAACGTGGCTGCGCACAGCCGTGCATCCCGCGTGCACCCGTGCACGCCCAACCCTAGACAGTCACAACCCTACCCAACTGCAATCTATACTCTATCCCCACCGCCATTGTGACACACTCAGTATACACACATCATGGGAAAGGGAAAGCCAAGAGGATTGAACTCTGCTAGAAAACTCAGAACTTCGCGTCGTGATAACAGATGGGCCGACTTGTCCTATAAGAAGAGACTTTTGGGAACTGCCTTCAAGTCCTCTCCATTCGGCGGCTCGTCTCACGCCAAGGGCATTGTGCTTGAAAAGATTGGTGTCGAGGCCAAGCAGCCAAACTCCGCCATCAGAAAGTGTGTCAGAGTCCAACTCATCAAGAACGGCAAGAAGGTCACCGCCTTTGTTCCCAACGATGGCTGTCTCAACTTTGTTGACGAAAACGACGAAGTCTTGCTCGCCGGTTTCGGTAGAAAGGGTAAGGCCAAGGGTGATATTCCAGGTGTCCGTTTCAAGGTTGTCAAGGTCTCTGGTGTTTCATTGTGGGCTCTCTGGAAGGAGAAGAAGGAGAAGCCAAGATCCTAAGGGATTAAAATCAAAAAGTCATGACATGTTTATATATCTATATTAATAGAAGTTCCACAAATAGCAGGAGCAGGTGGTCATTCCAGCTGTTTCTATTAGCATATTATAATTCGCACTTCGAGAGCAGGTCAGATTCCAGCTGACTATTAACATTACTTTTATAACTTACTGGGGCACTTTTAACTTGCTGGGGCACCTACTGGGGCAGGCCGCGGCCCTCGATGGACACGCCGGACTTGCGGCCCTTTGTCTGCTTTGCCAGCTGCATCTTCATTCTGATCTTTTTGTAGTTGTCGCCGTCCTTGGAGTTGCCCTGCCGGTCGTACGCGTCGGCAATGTGGCTCTGCGGAGCCACCTGGAACGTGGTGCTCGTCGCCGAGGGAATGAAGGCCCGGTTGCGGCGCAGCGCCGACAGCACGGCCGGGTCCTGCGAGCTCTCCAGCGGGTTGCCCTGCACCTTCTTGTAGTTCATGGCCGCCCGGATGGGATCGTAGCCCCGCTGCGCAACCACCTTGTCGCGATACGAGTCGGAGCGGCCCATGATGGGCCGCGTCCACTCGCCCACAAGCCGGTCGGCTATCCGCTTGATGGACACCTGCGGGCGCTTGCTGCGCTGGTAGAACAGCACCACCTTGGCGAGGCCCGACTCGCGCAGGTGGATCGTCTTGATGGGCAGCTCGTCCAGGCACTGAAACAGCACCTTCTGGATCTCAAACGCCGGCAGCGACGCGTCAGGCAGCGGCTCGAGCCACATGCGCATGGCCTCCAGCAGATTGTTGTCGAGAATCGAGTCCGCCAGATAGTGCTTCTGCAAAATGTTTTTGACCTGCGGGAGCATCGCCAGCTTGCGCGTCGCCGGCTCCGAGTTGCGGATGGCCTCCGCGTCCTCCCGCGCAGCCTTGATCATGAGCTCGCGGACCTCCGCCACCTTCTCGTCCTGCATCGCCTCCAGGTCGTCGCCGGCCAGCTTGCGCCGCTTGCCAAAACTCTTGCCCTTCAGCGCAGCATCCATCTTGGCCTCAAACTCGCGCCGCGCCAGCTGCTCCTCCGTGAGATTCTCCTCCGGCTCCGGCTCCGACTCGCTCGCTATCGACCCCGTCGGGCTGCCGCTCCGCGACCGCTTGCTCTTTGTGCTCTTGCTGGCCGCTGCCTTTGGCGGCACGTTCTTTTGGCGAACCTTCTCGGCCTTCTTCTTTCCCGCAGTGTCGGCGCCGCTCTTCTTGTACCGGCCCATCTGGTACACCTGCTCGTCAAGCGGCACCTCCTTTTCCAGCTGCTGAAACTCCTCTTCGTCGAGCTCTGACAGTTCCTCGTCGGACGAGTCCATAATGTTGTTTCTGACAACGGCAGGGTCCTCCGCCATCGGCGCAGAAACATCGGCTACAGGGTCGGCTTCGTTGTCCAAGCTCTCGATCGCCCTCACTTCGTCATCTGAAACGCTCATTTTTTTGTCGTTTGTTGTGAAGTCTGTGTTTGCGACTCTTTCACTGTGCTTGGGAACAACCACGTTTGTAAAACCAAAAAACGTGGTTGCGGTTGTCCACACAGAAACGTGGGTGCGGGCATCGCTGAAGCGCAAGTAGCGAGCGTCTCTGCCGGGTCAACAGGAACAGAGCTGAGAATCTCCAGAGTTGCCTAGTACAGCTAGCGTGCGATTGCACAACCATTAGCAATAGCAACCTCGACATTTGCGAATCTGCCGGTCTTTAAAACATTGCTTTAAAACATTGCGTCGCAACTCCACATCAACAATTCAACATGTCTATTTCGCCCAGGTACGCCGGCCAGAAAATTCTGAGCGGCAGCAACACCATTGAGCTCTATCTCGACTACGTCTGCCCGTTCTCCAAGAAGCTGTTCAACAAGCTCTACGACGAGATCATTCCGCAAACAAAGGACAAGGACGTGACCTTCATTTTCCGCCACCAGGTGCAGCCTTGGCATCCCTCGTCCACGCTCGTTCATGAGGCCGGCATAGCTGTCTCGCTGCTGGCGCCAGAGAAGTTCTGGGAGTTCTCCAAGGCGCTGTTTGCCGAGTCTGAATCGTACTACGACGAGCCCACCTACAACGAAACCCGTTCACAAACGTACCAGAGACTTGCTGCGTTGGCGCACAAGTCGGTGGGTGTGGACAAGCAGCAGTTTCTCAAGCTTGTGGAGATCACCAAGCCGGGCAACGCGGGCAATGCCTTGGGGCCCGACCTGAAAGCGTTCATCAAGGTCGCCAGACAGAACTCCATCCACGCTTCGCCCACAGTGGTGATCAACGGGGTGACTGACGGGTCTTTTGAGTCGTCAACGCCGGTAGAGACGTGGTTGAAGAAGATTGACGAGGTGGTGAGTGCCTCCGTGAATACTCTCAAGTTGTAGCTTGTACCTGCCAAACTTTCCAATCCAATATCAATTCAAAACGCACTATAAATATTTATAAAAATTCCCTGTTGATTTTCGCAATGCTCGTATTTCGCAACTGCAACGGCCATCGCTGTGAGCAGCTGCCGTGCCTCCACGCTACATGCGCAGCTCCGAGAAATGGACGTCCAGCTTTCTAAACATGTCTTCGGCTGCAGCCAGCGCAAGCTTCAGACGTTCCTGGCTATCGCTTTCGGCGTGGCGCTTGCCCTTGGGGTCCCGCTCGCCCTCCTCGGCGGGCTTTTCCAGCGCGGGCAGCAGCGAGTTTGTAAACATGCGTGTTGGGGAGCAGGATGAAGCCCTCGTCGTCAATGAACGGTCCCTGCGTCGCGTAGTCGAGCGGCCACTCCTGCTGGCCGGCGGGCCATTGCTGGTAGCTGTCCTGGAAGGGCGCCAGCGGCTGCTGCTGGGCCGGGTACGCAGGCTGCGGCGCCGGCTGCGCAGCCATTTGCACGGGCTGCTGCTGCGGCGCCGGCTGGCGCTGGATCGAGGGCATCCGCGGCAGCAGGTTGACGATGGACGGCTTGTACTGGTAGTCGAGCGGCGCGGACATGTCTGAGACCGACGAGCCCGGCGAGGACATTTCGGCGATCGACGACATGACGCCGTCGTAGACGCCGAGCGTGCCCGACGGCGCCGGCGAGACCTGCGCCGGCAGCTGGTACTCTGCGCCGGCCGGCGGGCTCTCGACCTTGACGACCGGCGGCGGGGGCACCGGCGACTGGAGGCTGTGCGAGCTGCACGAGCTCGCCGAGCTGGCGGCCGGCGCGACGGGCGCCGGCGAGAGCGCCTGGTAGGATGCAAAGCCGGCGTGCCTCTCGCTCAGCGCAGCGGCCATCCGCGCGTTCTCCATCCGCGACTGCTCGAGCTCGGCGGTCAGGGATGCAACTTTGGCCTCGAGCTGCGACACGTCGTCTTGCAACTTGCCAATAAACTCCTTTCTTCGCACCCGAAAGTGTCGTGCAGAGACCCGGTTTCTGACCTGGCGCCGCTCCTTGGAGCTCATCTTCTTTCCCTCTTCCGAGCGCAGCAGCAGCTCGTCCTCGTCCAGGTTGCGTTCGTCCTTGATGGAGCTGTTCGAGTTGTCAGAGTCCATGGTGAGTAGTGAAGAGCAAGCGAGCGACGGTGAGACTTAAAAATGCGGCCAGAGATCCACGTTTGGACACCAGGCGCTGAATTGGACCGGAGCGTTACGTGGGCCTACGGAGGTTTTGGGCACTGCCAGACAGGGCAGGCCCGGAAAACGCTGCGTTTGGGTGGCTTTGATGCAAATTTAATTTTTTTGGGGGTGGTGCGCACGAGCAAAAAACCCCGCCAGTGTTGCACCTGCCAGGCCACACGGCGCGAGGGTCGAGCAGACACACGCTGCCAAACGCTCTGGTGGCTGGCAGACAGCGGCCGCGGCAACTTAGCATCCAGCGGCTTCGCTGGCGGTGCGCTCGCAGTGTCGCATGTCGACATCCCAGGGCGATGAGGCGCTTCAGCTGTGTTGCGTAAGCTTCGCCGGCCAGGCCTTGTTCTGCCACGGCCGGGAATTTAGGGGGTGCTGCCCCACCTCGTCCTATCGACATCGGCAGCTGGCCGAACAGCCAGCAAAAGGCCTCTAGTGCCGTGCGCTTCGCAACCTTATTTGCTAGCTTTTTTGAGCTGTATTTTGGCTAGCGCTCGTCGCGGTCGGTGCCGTGATGTCGGGCCTCTACGGCTGCTATTTACCTTGCGGACAAGGTTTGACCTAAACGGTAGAAATAAGCTAGCCGTAGCAGACAATGCAGCCGTAGTAGGCGAAATGTACGACTTGTAAGAAGAGCATGTAGTGACGAGACACAAAATTCATTCCGGCGAGGCCTTTGCCCGCTGCGAAACATCTGCTCCTCTCACTTCGTTTGCGCGACAGTGCCGTGCTCAGGCAATCGGCTGCCATCGCTGTTTCATCCAAACTTTCTTTCGTTGCCTGGCGACGAGACTGACAATAATAATCCCCTGCAATACTTGACAGACAGCGCCAGGCATTGCCTATAATATCTCTCGTGGTGAGATCTGTAAACCTTATTTAGTTTGTAGTTTCTCCACAGTGCTCAGCTCTGGCTAGCCTAATCGCATGGGATGTCTATGCTCGATGACTTATTTCTTGCTTTGACGGCTACGACCAAATACTTTAGCATCCTTCAGTGGAAGTTGTACTAGACTGGCGCAGTTCGTTCATTCACGTTCAGTCTCAATATTTTGGACCTTCCTATTTTTGATCGCTACACATCCAATGCAAAGCGCAGCGCAATATAGAACGAAGCAGTGTAGATCTGCCCGCATGCAAAATTCAAACCCTTCTCATCTGCTGTGCTCGAGATGTGCCAGATGTGCCTCAAAAAATAAGCTTATTATATTCGACAATATAGGCAAGTGACTGCCAAGAAGCATTGGCTATCGACAGTGCTATCCGGCCAAACTCACTGAGAAGAACAATATCCAAACGGATCAACAGAATGTCTTGGTATTTATTTCGCCATCAATCTCTTTTGCTATCACAGCTGCAGTTCTTCTCACTTTCTTTTTCTTGCCCTCATTTCTTGCCCATACAGTCGTGACCAGAAGGTTTGACCCTCATTGCAAGGCTAGACTCATGGATGATAATATTTCGCTTGCACAACTGTCCGCCAACCAGGCGATGCCTTTCAAATTATGAGATTCGATTCTGAACGGTAGCAAGTAAAATGAATTTCGGTTGAAACCTGATGAGCAATATCGCGGCCAAATTCATCTGTAATAGACTCGAAAAAGTCTCGTTGTCCGTTGATTGCATCACCATTTTTATCACCCTCATCTACAACTGCATTCTCAAAATGGTCTCTCGCTATGGCTTCGAAGCCTATCTGCACATTTAATATTCCTGCGGTCAGCCAACTGTTTAAAAATAGGTTGATAGTGAAAGCGGGCCCTCATAGAAAAGATATAAAGTATGCCTCCTCTCGATCTTCTCATTATCTTTCGGATAGACGCTCTCAAAACAAATGAAAATATTTCCGTGTAGTCACACTGCGCTTCTCTATCTGCTTTTCATACAACGAGGTGTCACTATTCCTCAAAGGTTAGCTGCTAGCTCCAACACTGACACAGGCAATTCCGGCTCTACAGATGCTGTCTCCACTGACAGTTTGGCAACCAAGACTGATCCTTCAAGTGCCAATCTCGGGCATGACGCTGCTTCATCGACTTCGTCTTTGGTTGAATCGTCAAGCTCTAGTATCTCTGCCTCGGCCTCAGATGACTTACTGACCGGATCCACTACGAGCTTGGATTCCAGTTCGTCGCCAACTACGCCTGCCGTGCTCTCAACCTCTTCATATCCTTCTGACTCCTCGAGCTCTTCTGATTATTTGTCAAGCTCAACCCCTACAATTTCATTCTCCTCAGACTCGCTAGTGACCAGCTCCTCTGGTGCAGGAGATTATAATTCGGTCTCCAGTGTACACAAACTATCAATTTCATCATCTACAGAGGTCAGTGAGACACAATCCGGCTCAGAAATATCTAGCTCTAGTGTTGGTAGATTTTCAACAGCTCCCAGCTCTGATTCATTACATGGTACACAGTCATCCAATCTGGGGTCAAGTAGTTCGGGCCTTCAGTCATCTTCTGTTCTTTCCAGCGCTGGTGACTCCAGCTCAGCTGAACCTTCATCTACAACAAAGTCTAGCTCGAATTCTTTTGCCAATGGGGGTTCCTCCGCTGCTTTAGAATCGTCGGGTTCTGCTACTAACTCTGTCTTGCATAGCTCTGGACTGAGCACAACCCCAGTGTCCTCTCGTAGTCCTTCTGCTTCTAAATCAATTGCGTCAACCAAAATTACTCTTACTTGTCTCCATTCAACCACTGCGGTTGTTTCATTCTACACGACATATTGCCCTGCTGCAACTACTATTGTTGAGCAGGATGTGACGTATAAAGTGACATCTGCGACTACTCTAACGATCACCAACTGTCCATGTACACGCTCACCGACTTCAATTATCACCACCATAACTGAGGTGGCTACCGAGTCAGTTTCCGAAATCGTGTCGTCAGCTAGCGCAGAGGTGGCTTCATTCCAGAGCTCGTCTTCCTCAAAGTTTTCGAGTACTGGAGTATCCTCTGTAAATGATCGTTCAGAAAGCGCTTCCGATGTCCTCTCGTTGAAGAAATCCTCATCAGGGTCGTACATGTCCTCATATTTGTCTGATACTGCTTCCTCGCTTCATTCTTCCTCAACCTTGTCTTCTATCGTTGGACCTTCTAGCATCCATTCTTCAGCGGTGTCGTCTTCAGTGGTTCCGTCTTCGGTGATTTCATCTTCAGCTACTAGATCGTCAGTGATTTCATCGTCGGTTCCATCTTCGGTAATGTCATCATCAGCTAGGTCATCTTCAGTGATTCCATCTTCGGTGAAATCATCGTCAGCTGTTTCATCGTCCGCTAGTAGATCCTCGGTAATCTCATCTTCAGCGGTGTCGTCTTCATCGGTGAGATCACCTTCAGCTGTGTCATCTTTAGTGGTTTCGTCTTCGGTGATTTCATCTTCAGCTACTAGATCGTCAGTGACTTCATCGTCGGTTCCATCTTCGGCAATGTCATCATCATCTGTGTCATCATCAGCCGTGTCATTTTCAGTGGTTCCGTCATCGGTGAAATCATCGTCAGCGGTGTCATCATCTGCTACTAGATCCTCGGTGATCTCATCATCGGCTGCATCGTCTTCAGTTGTTCCGTCTTCGGTGAAATCATCCTCAGCTGTTTCATCGTCCGTTTCTAGATCTTCTGTGATTTCATCATCAGATGTATCATCATCAGCTGTGTCATCTTCAGCTGTTCCGTCTTCGGTAGTACCATCGTCAGCGATTTCATCATCAGGTTCTAGATCCTCGTTGATCTCAACTTCAGCGGTGTCGTCTTCAGTGGTTCCATCTTCAGTGACTTCATCGTCAGCTACAAGATCGTCAGCGGTTTTATCATCCGCTACTAGATCCTCGGTGATCTCATCATCTTCAGTTCCATCTTCGGCAATGTCATCATCAGCTGTGTCATCTTCAGTTGTGTCGTCTTCAGTGGTGTCATCATCAGCTGTTTCATCTTCTGTGGTTCTACCGTCAGAGATCTCATCTTCAGCGGTTGCATCGTCAGCTGTTCCATCATCGGTGATCTCATCATCCGTGGTGTCATCGTCAGTGGTGTCATCGTCAGCTGTATCATCGTCGGTTGGGTCTTCACCGGTTGTGTCATCGTCAGCTCTGTCTTTGTCTTCAGTTGTGGGAACCAGTGAAATCTCTTCAAGTGTTGTTGCCCCTTCGGTATCATGCGAAAATGGAGTCTGCTCAACATCTTTGGTACCAAAAATGTCTTCAGGCATGACAAGTTCCTCTGTTTCGTTTGCAAATACGACAACTCTTGAATCTAGCAATTCTCAGCAACCGACAACGTCTTCAATTTCATCTTCAATTGTTGATACTCTGTCTATTTCTAGCTCGTCTTGCAGTGGTGAGTACTGTTCGCTACTCTCACCATCAAGTTCCTATACTAATAAGGCTCATGGTTCTACTTTGTTCTCCAACATCACGACTCCGTCGGCAACAGAGTCATCGCCAGTGACGACCAAGGTAGTCACAACTGACAGTGCTGATAATTCAAAGAACTGGGGCTTCACAAACAGTACAACATCCACTACAGCTGAATTGTCAACTATCACACCTGCAATTTCCATTTCGAGTGCATTTTCTGTCGCAAGCACCGGTCGAATATATTCAACTATCACTATCACCCGTGTTGTAACAGAAGTTGATATTGTCACTTCCTATACTTCATATTGCCCGTCCGCCACAACTTTGGTGGAGAAAACAATTACATATACTGCAACTGAAGCCACTGTCATCACCGTCACAAATTGTCCATGCACTCGTACATCGGTCTATACAACTACATACGTGACTGTTATCCCAGCCAAATCTGCTTCTGAGATTGAACAGACCACACATCAAACAAATACTAACACTAAGATCGACTCAAGAAGCTCAGCTCACAGTTTATCAGACTCGAAAGCATCTGCATCTTCCACCCACTTTCTGAACAGCACAACTACTAGTGTAGAACAATCTACCTCCGCTCTCGTTACTGGATCATCTGCTGAAAATTCTGCCAGTGCTATTTCACCTGTGTCCTCTTTGTCCTCGAGCACAGCTGACACAGCTGAAATCGCTTCAGACTCGAAGGCATCTGCATCTTCCACCCACTTTCTGAACAGCACAACCACCGGTGTAGAACAATCTACCTCTGCTCTTGTTACTGGATCATCTGCTGAAAATTCTGCCAGTGCTATTTCACCTGTGTCCTCTTTGTTTTCGAGCACAGCTAACACAGCTGACACAGCTGAAACCACTTTTGCTGTTTCCAGTAACGCCACCTCTAGTATCATGCCTACTCAGCACGGCGCTGTGATCACAACGACTGTTGTTGTTTCATCGTACACCACTTACTGTCCCGGACCCACCACTATTGTCGAGAACTCGAAAACATACACGGTCACTGAAGCGACCACCGTTACCATCACAGACTGCCCATGCACAATTACCACGTCGTATACTGCCGGTGGCTCGACACCTGTTTTGCCCACATACAGTAGTACGTCTGTGACACCTATGGTGTTTTCCACTGGCACGGAGTCGCGTATCACTAAGGCCTCGTCCACGGCTGCAAGCGACATGTCTGCAGTATCATCTGAAAGTGTATCGCCTACTTCAGCTAGCAGCAACTCGTCACCATCCGTCGAATCGTCATCAACGTCAGTCGAGGCAACAACTTCTTCAGTTGCCACGACGTCGTCTGATACTGATGCGTCTTCTACTGATGCGTCTTCTACTGATGCGTCTTCTACTGATGCGTCTTCTACTGATGTGTCTTCTACTGCTGCTACCTCGTCTGCCGCTACCTCGTCTAGTGCCTCCTCTTCTGCTTTATCTTCTGAAGCCTCTTCATCTAAGTCGGCTGTCGTTACAATTAGTGCCACATCTGCTTTGTCAAGTAATGCCAGTTCCAGTCCCGTGCCTAGTCAGCACGGTGATGTGGTCACCACGACTGTTGTCGTTTCATCGTACACCACTTACTGTCCCGGACCCACCACTATTGTCGAGAACTCTCAAACATACACAGCCACTGAAGCGACCACCGTTACCATCACAGACTGCCCATGCACAATTACCACGTCGTATACTGCCGGTGGCTCGACACCTGTTTTGCCCACATACAGCAGTGCGTCGGTGACACCTATGGTGTTTTCCACTGGCACGGAGTCGCGTATCACCAAGGCCTCATCCACGACTGCAAGCGACATGTCTACAGTATCATCTGAAAGTGTATCGCCTACTTCATCTAGCAGCGAGTCATTGTCACCATCCGTCGAATCGTCATCATCATCAGTTGAGGCAACAACTTCTTCAGTTGTCGTGACACAATCTGCTACTGAGGCATCTTCTACTGCTACTACTTCGTCTGCTGCTGTTACTACTTCACCCGCTGCTACTGCTTCATCTGCTGCTACTATTTCGTCTGCTACTTCGTCTGCTCCCTTTTCTGAAGTTACCTCGTCTGGTGCCTCTTCTTCTGCTTTATCTTCTGAAGCCTCTTCATCTAAGTCGGCTGTCGTTACAATTAGTGCCACATCTGCTTTGTCAAGTAATGCCAGTTCCAGTCCCGTGCCTAGTCAGCACGGTGATGTGGTCACCACGACTGTTGTCGTTTCATCGTACACCACTTACTGTCCCGGAGCTACCACTATTGTCGAGAACTCTAAAACATACACAGCCACAGAAGCGACCACCGTTACCATCACAGACTGCCCATGCACAATTACCACGTCGTATACTGCCGGTGGCTCGACACCTGTTTTGCCCACATACAGTAGTACGTCTGTGACACCTATGGTGTTGTCCACTGGCACGGAGTCGCGTATCACTAAGGCCTCATCCACAGCTGCAAGCGACATGTCTGCAGTATCATCTGAAAGTGTATCGCCTACTTCATCTAGCAGCAAGTCGTTGTCACCATCCGTTGAATCGTCATCATCCTCAGTTGAGGAAACAACTTCTTCGGTTGTCGTGACGTCGTCTGCTGCTGATGAGTCTTCTACTGCTGCTACTTCGTCTTCTACCACTGCTACTAGTTCGTCTGCTGCTGCTAATAGTTCGTCTGCTGCTGCCACTGCTTCGTCTGCTGCTGCCACTACATCGACTGCTGCTGCCACTTCTTCGTCTGTTGCCACTACATCGCCAGCTGCCACTACATCGCCAGCTGCTCTTACCTCTTCAGCTTCCTTGTCTGAAGTTACCTCGTCCAGTGCCTCCTCTTCTAAAGTTATCTCGTCTAGAGCCTCCTCTTCTACTTTATCTTCCGAGGCCCCCTCATCTACTTCGGCCGTCGTTACAGACAGTGACACATCTGCTTTGTCAAGTAACGCTAGTTCCAGTCCCGTGCCTAGTCAGCACGGTGATGTGGTCACCACAACAGTTGTCGTTTCTTCGTACACCACTTACTGTCCCGGACCCACCACTATTGTCGAGAACTCGAAAACATACACGGTCACTGAAGCGACCACCGTTACCATCACAGACTGCCCATGCACAATTACCACGTCGTATACTGCCGGTGGCTCGACACCTGTTTTGCCCACATACAGTAGTACGTCTGTGACACCTATGGTGTTTTCCACTGGCACGGAGTCGCGTATCACTAAGGCCTCGTCCACGGCTGCAAGCGACATGTCTGCAGTATCATCTGAAAGTGTATCGCCTACTTCAGCTAGCAGCAACTCGTCACCATCCGTCGAATCGTCATCAACGTCAGTCGAGGCAACAACTTCTTCAGTTGCCACGACGTCGTCTGATACTGATGCGTCTTCTACTGATGCGTCTTCTACTAATGCGTCTTCTACTGATGCGTCTTCTACTGATGTGTCTTCTACTGCTGCTACCTCGTCTAGTGCCTCCTCTTCTGCTTTATCTTCTGAAGCCCCCTCATCTACGTCAGCCGTCACAACAGACAGTGCCACATCTGCTTTGTCAAGTAATGCCAGTTCCAGTTCCGTGCCTACTCAGCACGGTGATGTAGTCACCACGACTGTTGTCGTTTCATCGTACACCACTTACTGTCCCGGAGCCACCACTATTGTCGAGAACTCGAAAACATACACGGTCACTGAAGCGACCACCGTTACCATCACAGACTGCCCATGCACAATTACCACGTCGTATACTGCCGGTGGATCGACACCTGTTTTGCCCACATACAGTAGTACGTCTGTGACACCTATGGTGTTGTCCACTGGCACGGAGTCGCGTATCACTAAGGCCTCATCCACAGCTGCAAGCGACATGTCTGCAGTATCATCTGAAAGTGTATCGCCTACTTCAGCTATCAGCGAGTCATCATTATTGTCAAGTGTTGAATTGCCGTCATCATCAGCTGCGATAACAACTTCTTCGGTCGCTGTAGCCTCGTCTTCCGCTACTACATCTTTGCCTTCTGAAGCTACTTTGTCTACATCTGCTATCGTTACTGATAGTACTTCATCCTTTGAATCCAATGGTGCCAGCTTCAGTACCTTGTCTAGTGGACCTGGTGAGATCATCACCACCACTGTTGTCGTTTCTTCATACACCACTTACTGTCCTGAAGCAACTACTTTTGTTGAAAATAAACAAACGTACACTGCTACCGAGGCAACGATGGTAACGGTCACTGATTGTCCGTGTACTCGCACTGTTACCTACACAGCAGGTAGTTCAGCTATAGTACCACTGACATCAACGAGTGAAAAGGAAACTCAGATTAATCCCACTACGTCTGTCATGCCAACAGGCGCCGAGTCAAATTCCCTACCGTTCACAACAAGAACTAACGACAAGACAAAGTTTTTCACCACCACCAAAGTTGTTTCATCCTACACGACATACTGCCCCGAAGCTACCACATTTGTTGAAAATAGCCAAACCTATACAGCGACAGAAGAGACAGTAATCACGGTCACTAATTGTCCATGCACATTAACAACCTCCTATCCAATTGAAAGTTCTTCTTTGACCCAGACAGCGACGATTTCAACACATGATAGTGCTTCCAATTCACCTTCATCTGATTTATCGACTTCCAGTGAACCTTATTTTACTTCGGTTATGGTCGTCTCTTCATACACGACCTACTGTTCAAAGCCAACTTCTTTCGTTGAAAATAGCCAAACATATCATGTTACTGAGCCGACTATGATAACAGTCACAAACTGCCCCTGCACAAGAACATCAACAATTTCCAACACTATTATTTCAAAGACACCCTCATCTACAAATGGTGAGTATCTGTCTGGAACTGGCGCTACACAGTCTTCCACTACTGAAAAGTCAATAATATCAACCAGTCCAACTGTTATCAGCGTCGAATCAGCTTTCGTAAAGACAAGCGGTACTGTTGGTACCACAATTTGTACCGGCGAGGAATGTACAATCAGTAGTATTCCTCGTGAACTCACTGTCACTTCCACCGTCCCAATTACTCTTACGTCTTCGACTCCAGTTCTATCATCTGGTGATGTTGTCACAAAGGTGTTTTCATCTACAGTTCGCGCAACTAGCACCAGTGTTATAACCACTATCTGTGATGAAATAAGCGTGTGCTTGAAGACCGTAACTAGAGTGGGCTCTGCATTCGAAACAATTTACCAGACTTCGACTGTCACTGCTGCATGCATCGGTCACACCTGCACTCAAGGATTAATCTCTGCACCATCAGCAATTTCATCTACCTCGGGCGATTATGCGGCTATGGATAATATTGCTACTTCTTCTACACTGTTGACGGCTACCACCAGTGCAAAGTGCATTGGTGCAGAATGTCAAGCAGCAATTGCTAGCGAGATTGCAAGTACTTCTGATGCAATTGCCACAGCCAAGGCATCAACAGCTGTGATTTCGGCTTCTGTTGTTGAGTTCAACAGAGGATCCATTTTGTCACCCAGGGGCTCTGCTCTATTTTCTTTACCCTTAGCAGCGATAATTCTGCTTGTGTAATCAATGGCAAGAGTTTCATCCATGCACTTATTATTTTCACTACCAACTTATACTCTCTTTGATTTAATTTATGCTTAATAAATCCAGTCACTCGTTAGCAATATTTATAGTGATTTCATCATATCCATTAAACCAAGAGATTTCTGTTTCTGCTGTAGCATTTTCTTCAAAGATGCCCTCGAGCCTTTTTGCTTTGCCTTTGAGACGTTTGACACCTCGCCAGTCGATTGATTTGATCCCAAACCTCCTTGCCGCACCTTATAAGCAGGAACTTGAATAATCTCGATCTCGGAACACTGTTTGCAACAATAGTTGAGAGAATGTTTTTCTCGATCTTCTGAAACGCTCAACGTCCAACCACATATCCAGGGAACTCCACAGGATGAGCATTGACGAAGACGCAAATCACGGTGCCCGTCGGAAGTGAGTTCCGATTGATTCGCATGTTTCAATGAGCGTAAATTGAGGGCAGCAGAAAGAAGAGGAGATGGGCTAGCAAGCGCTAAGAGTCGGTCTTTCTTCTCTATCTGCCATTCTGCCGCTGACATCGACAGTTAAACAAGAACTGCTGAAAATCTTTGACCCGTTGGAATAAATTTGCTCCCTTTCAACAAATTAACCCCAATGAATGGATGCTCCTATCGATCACACAAACCAACTCACAATTATCAAACTCCTTGTCGAGCCGCACACAAGTCATAATTTGTTGCCCGATTTAGAGGGTCGGTTTGTGAACGAGGAAGGTTGCAACAGGTCAGGGTCTTCATTCTGAAGGATATTTTTCCTTCTTTATTTCTGACGCGCTCAGTCAGATTCGTACTGTGAAATGTATTACTGTCTTACAATAATATTTCATATAATGTATTTAGAATTAAATAAATAAAGGGTATGAATTTCACCAATATTTTCCAGTTGCGGAATGGCAAGTGTTTAAGTTCACAATTGGTGTCAGTGGTTTTCTTCGCTTAGATTGATTTACTGAAACCTCTAGCTCCTCTGGTGGTGTGAGAGGGAACGGCATTTCGTCGCAAAACACACTGGGATGGTCATAATCGTGAACAAAGCTCTCGGGAAAATATTGCACAAACGTGTGTTTTATCGGTGGAGGTGCTGACTGTAGCGAAGAAGAAGATATTGACGGAGGAGCCAACGTGAGATTCAGCTTCATTGATTGATCAGATGTCTCTGAAGCAGCTTTGTTCTTCCGAGGGGTCGCAGGGGGCGACAACATTGAAGAGATGCTATCCAGCGGTCGTTTGCCATTGCCATTAGTAGCAGGGACATTTGCATACTTTGTGATATCGCTCTGAACTGAAAAGTAATTGGGTATTCTTCGTTCCAAGTCCTGAACCCAGTCGTCGCATCCACCCTCCACATGATAGTCAAAGACTTTGTTCCAAACTTTTCCAAGACCAGTGGCGTTGACAAAAACTACTATTCCGTTTTGTTGCTTCACAGCCTTTGCCAAGGCTCGAACCATTTTCTGAATCCCGCTGACTTTGAGAGAAGTTCCCGTTACAATTAAACAGTCTGGACTCATTTTAAGATCGCGTGCAGTGCAGGTGCCAATTGCTTCACCAGCAGGGTGTTCTTCTCCGTAAAGAACAATATTTGGCCTCAGACTTCCAATTCCTGTGCATCGCTTTCCCACCCGCTCACGCTCTGCCTGAACATCCACGCATTTGGGACACTCTGGGGACTCCCCCTCGCTCAGAGCGGACTCCAAGTCGCTCAGCCAATCAAAAAGAGCTCCACAATGCATGCATTTCAGAGCATGGATATCGCCATGCAGTTGAATAACGTCTGTTCTACTTTTATAAGTGTCAGTCTGACCGGTGCCGACCACGAGGTTTTCCAAACGCTCCAAGCCGTCAATGTTTTGAGTGTAACACCGCAGCAGTCTGTTTTTGTATTTCATCTGCTTCAAAAGCTTGTGAATCTTTGTTGAGTGTGCTTGTTTAATTTGCTTGCGGAGGGCAGTGATAAATGAGAAAAATACTCTGGTGGACTTTTCATCGCTGAACAGCATTGAGTCGAAAAGATCTTTGCCTTTGACAATTGCATCTGGATGTTTCTGCTTTGCCAAATTGTAGATACCGTCCGAAGAGCGAAAGTCAGGGATTCCAGCCGAGCAAGAAATGCCGGCACCAGTGACAACAACCGACCGTCGGGCCTTGGAAAAGCGGTGAGCTATTGTGGTCAAAAGTCGTTCGCATTCAACATCGGTTGAGTTCAGCTTGATGTGGACCGTCATGTGAGGCTTAGTGCTATGGCAATGGCTCAATTGTATAACAATTGAAGCACACTCCTATTGCAAAGAAAAGTTGTGTTGATGTCAGTAGACATTGAATGTATTCATGAATTTTTCCTATTTGGGATTTCTGTCAAAACAAACCGCGTACTTTGAGGAGTGCTGTGCCCGTTTTGGGAAAGCGCCGCACACTTTTGTCGTGATTAGCGAGGTGTGCAAGGGCAGTTTGCAATAGGTACTTCAAGGCAAGGTAGAATAGTGGTATAGGGTTTGAAATAGATGGTATTCATGGTACTTGCGTGTTGTAAGGGCTCTCTGTTTTCCAAAAGTATACTCTACAGTTTTATGATGTCATGGCAGCGTTGTTGATCACCTTAGTTTCAGTTAAAATCACTCTATCCATCCCAGGTCCAGCATATCTGAACACCTCTAGACTGCTCCTGGTCTTGCTTCAAACACCAGAGGACAGTAGTGACCCTGTGCATGCGTCGTATACTTATCTGCCTGAATCATCCAATCATGATTGAAATTTTCCGGGACGGAACTTTTATACTTCAAGTATAGATTGGCCATAGCCAGCTTCATCTCTGCCACTGCAACATTCATACCAATACACATGCGAACGCCCTTGCCAAAGGCTGTGAAGTTGTTGTTCATCCTTATCAGATCCTCTGGCTTGGGGTCAATCCATCTTTCTGGAATGAACTTGAGCGGCTTGGGAAACGCGTCAGCCATGCGATGCAAAGACCATGGCTGAGCAGAGATGACGGTGCCTCCCGGAATGACGTTCTTGCCATAAGCACAACCGGCCTTTGGCACAACGCGCGGTTCTTGTCCAGGAATGGGAGTATAGAGACGGAGAGTTTCTTGCATACATCCATTCAAGTAAGGCAGAGCGTCAACTTGTTCAACCGTCATTGGCTGGGGCTGCTGTTTGAGCTCCTCGTATAGCCTGTCTTGTATCTCTGGGTGCATTGATAGATGGTAAGCAAAATATGACAAATTCACACCAGTCGTTTCATGGCCGGCAGCAACGTGATCATGAGCTTCACTCAGTGCGTCAATCCCCGTAATTCCGCTATCATGGAATTGTTTCCAGATCCCGTATTCCACTGGTGTTTTCAAATAACTCAAAATGAACTTTTGAGCCCTCTCGGAATGTGATTTCACCTCCTTTGATACAGCAAGGTTCCAAAATTGTGGCATCAAGGTTGTCCAAAACCACGTGGAAGATTGTTGACGGAAGTCTTCAATGGTGTCTGATGCCTCTTGTTGATTACCCTTGAGATACTGGGTGCCGTAACTATCGCCAAAGAAGAATCCAGTCACTGTGTCCATGGCAAGTTCGTGGAAGAGAAGAGTGACATCGATCGGACATGTTTTTGAGTTGGTTGCGTTCGTGTCGAAATGCGTCATGAGGTTCTCCACTCGTTCTTCAATCATTGCCGCTGAAGCAGGTGAAAATACACTCGATTTTGAATATGCCTTGGTGACAATCTTGCGACGGGCCAGGTGGTCGTTTTTCTTCAAAGAAGAGAACATGTTGGGTCTACCAAAGTTAGTAAACTGGCCGTAAAACTGCGACTTATCGTAGTTGCCGTTGTAAATTATCTTGACAAGCCCTGGATCTGTGACTGAGAGCTCATTAGGAGCTACCCGAACAACAGGGCCGTACTTTGCATGGAGCTTATGAACGCCTCTATTGCGCTGCTCCGACCAGGTGATGTACAGGATCCAGCCTGGAATCAACAGAGCTTCATTAGGTCCAGGAGCCCACGACAGGGGCGAATAGTATTTGAGATAAATAAACCTACCAATGAATATCGCTAGCAGGGTTCCAAGGAACAGAGATCCAGCACCGTTGCCAGATTCGATAATTTCGCCGAGCATTGCTTCTATCTCTCAGTTGGCAAACTACACGCAAAATCCAGTTTTATGAAAACTAATGGTCAAGATCGTTTAAAAGCCTTCGTTCACTGCTCTTTAAATGGCTAAACGGCCGCGGCGCTGAGATGTCTTATCTGGCGGGCGTGCAGTTACTTGCTTTATTGGGTAATTGTTTGCCGATGGTCTGATAGTGCAAGTGGAGAAGAGCTGGATAAATGGTTATATAGAAAATTGACCTAGCAAGCTGTCTGTCTAAGATTCATGGGGGTTCCATAAACCATCTCCAAAGACTCTTTTCTCTCTCCATCAGTTGCTTTTATTTGCCCTTTGTTGTGAACGCAAAATAGCCCACAAACATTAATCAGCTTTGAAAGTGAACTCCGAGACAAGGAATGCTAAGCAATTAGACAATATCAAAAAAGAGTTGAAAAATGCTATTTTCTTCATGCACATGCAAAGACGGACCGAGACTAGTCAAATATACAGAAATATAACAGTATCGTAGCTAATAAATTGACAATATTCCTTGCATCGCAATGGGCAGTCCTAGTTGACTTTCGGCCTGCAGGTGAGCGAAGTCATAATTGTCGATGCCTCTGCAAACGGGCATTCGACCCTTTATCATGGGTGTAGTTGGCCAACTTTCAGTAGCACAGGGTGATTATGTGAACAATCAGGCAATCATTCCTGCTACAGGGAACGAAAATATAGATCCACCAAGCAGTCCAAGATACAACGAAAGTGTCATGAAACCCCCAGCTGGCTCTCTTTCTTCTTCATCAACAAACAATGCGGTGGACATCATTGCAGAGGATCCCAAGTGACCATTGGTGAGTCCAAACAAGAACATTGTCAAAAGATAGAGAAAGTCTGACGGAACGGTTTGGAATCTAAAGAGAAAGAAAAGAGGGATAAAAAGTAGACGAAGAACGGCATATGACAGGAACACAACACGAGTTTTGACCACAAACTTTTGATTACCACACAACATTCTGCCTGCGAGATCTCCAAAGTTCCAAACAAAAAAAGCCAAACTGAAAAATACGCCAGTAGGAATCGACTTGCTGACTGGTTCGGTCTTGACCACAAACACAGGATACATTAAAGTAACCGAGAAGGTCATAAAGACGGCAAATGACGGCACCTTTAATTTTGCAAAAAGAACCGATATGGGGACTTCTTTGTGATGTTCTGCTTCGGCAGTTAGTCCGGCGGACTCTGAAACCGATGCATGAACGTGCCCTCTCTCAACCCTCTTGAATAGCACTACCGATACCAGAGCAACAACCGTAGAAACGAGAAAGTACGCCGCAGTTGCGGGAGACGAAGGACTCTTGACCACATTAGGGTTAGCACTTTGGTCCTCTTCAAGCAATGCAGACAGCATGGAGAACAACGGCGGTAGAACACCGGCAACTGCCTGGCCTACCATTGCAGCTTGAGTGTATATTGGACCAAACTTGGCCATGATTGCAAAAGAACCGTTCTGGGCCAGAGAGCAGCCAATAGAGGAGGTAAACACGGCGGCCACCACTACCAGAAAGAAGAACGACGAGGGAACAGCGGTGAATGCTCCAACACAGAATACTGCCAAGAAGACAAACGCAAGTCCAAAAGTTAGTTCACCAATGATAATTCTTCTAGGATAATTGGCATCCTTTTGAAGTTTTGTGAGCGCCAGCATTGACAGGGTGGAGGTAACTGTAGATATCGTCATGACAACGGAAGATACAATATCCTGCATTATTTCATGGTCCGACAGCCTCTGCAAGAAATATGGCGTAGCCGCCAGCAGAGCGTTCCATGGCCACAAGTATGATACACCAATTAGAAGAAATGTAAAGTAGACAAAGCGATCATATTCGACAGGACCCGTCAATTCTCCCTCGTGAAGAAGTCTGTCCTCTTCATCATGGTCAGTTCCGGGCATAATTCTGTCTTCGAGCTCAATGAAGTCGTTAGATGACACCGTGGCTATATATGGTTTATCTGTGTCGCGACAGGTGTCTGTTATCAGGGCATAGCGGATAAGGCCGTGGTTGTCGATAGGGCGATATGATCGCCCGCGAAGAAAAGTAAGCTGGTGGCGGGCCCGAGGAAAAATAATTGCTGTGAATAGGGTTTATTTTGCTGAATTTATGGATGGGATTGGAGTGTTCTTTTTTTCTTTGTTATGCTGATACTTTTTTGAAGCGCGCGCTGTAGAATGTGTGGTCATCATTTGAGTAGTGTTTGGCAATCAACTGGCAGCTTACAGTGAATTCAGACCTAGCTTGCCTTTCGTGCTGCAATCAACAAATTTTAAAGGCTTTAGCGATTATACAGCTGCTTTTGATAGAATTTCAATATTCAAATGGACGCATTGTCCACAAGGTTTATGAATGCTATTAACATGTTTATTTTATGTGTGCTATTCTGAATTACTATGATGCTTGTTTTTACTTTTTTCTTCCTTGGTATTGTTATCAACTTTACTCCTTCAAACCTACAGCTTCGAGGATCAAATCTCTAGCTTCGCAAATACTCTTCTCGGTACCCTTGATTGTGATAAGGTCCTTTTCTTTACCTCTGTTGGCAAGATGAACAGCAATCTGCGCAGATGTTTTACCCCTGATAGATTTGATGTTGCTACCAGCACTTCCAACAACTTGACGATAATGGTTTGGCTCGGCAAATGTCAAATATCCTACATCGCTGGCAATGACGGTATTTTCAACCTCCTTCTTGAGCTCCTTTGCAGCTGCAGCACACTTGGAAGCATCACCAGAAAACCTCCACGTCACCTTAGCAGATTTTGATCCGGGGGTGTCATTTTTGGCGGTGGTCCACTTGTAGTCACCATCGCCCAATTCACAGTAGACATCGTCAGGAACAATGGCCTGATCACCGGTAGCGCCATTTCTTGGAGCACCAGAATGCTCGATCTTGATCTCGTATTCTCTAATCAGTTTTCTGGTCAAAGAGTTGCGATCGTTGATCACAGAATGTACAATTCTTGGAACAACAACTTCCTCCTTTGGTGCTTCGCCGACAATAGAAATAATCCTTGCCTTGGCCTTTTCAATAGGGCCTTCTTCACCGGATACAGTAATTGTCTCCGACTTGGAATTCTGCTGTGGAATGTTGATAGATACGGAAAACTCAGCCTCAAGTTCTCTCTTGACATGACCACCTGGACCAATAATCTTCCAGTGGCGATCTGAAGGAACTTCAAAGCTGATTGACACAATTTTTTCTCTGGCCTCGACAATGGCTTTGATTTCCTTGACAATTTTTTGAACAACCTTCTTGTTTCCAACCACCTTGACAGCGCTCGATCCCGAATCAAGTGCAGGGACATGGATCATGCGGCCATCTCCGCCGGCTTTCTCCACAATCTCCTTCATTGTTGAGCCGCTAGGTCCAATCAACGCACCGTGGTATTTGGGATCAACGTCTACGGTTTCAGTGACAATATCATCAATCTCTTGCTTGACTGCAAGAATTTGTTTAGCAGCGTCCTTGACATTAGCCTTGGAGCCGGTGATTGTGATTTTACGCTCATCGTTACTTGGATCTTCAGCTTCATCAGCAATGTCAATTCTAGTCTCGGTCTTGTCTTTGATATCGTTGATATTTTCACCATTTTTGCCAATAATGTAGCGCAGATATTTCCTCGCCACAGTGACAATTTCAGAATAATTGTTGTCAATTTCGTACTTCAAAAGGTCTTGCAACTCTTCTTGAGCCTTAGTGGCACCGCGAGATGGACCACGAATCGTGACGGGTTCACCTTCCGATCCAGGCTTGGGGAATTTGATGTAAACGTCATACTTGTCTTCAAGACGATGCACAAATTTTCCGTCTTTTCCAATCAACAGTGAGAGATATTCACCGGGGACCTTGAGCTTGAGAGTGACTTCGTCGGCCAGTCTTTGACCAAGCTTGATGATTCTTTGCTTGGCTTCATCGGCGTTTTTCTTGAGCCCTTGGACGGTACCGTTGCCGTTTTCCTCGACATCAATTTTGACACCAAATTCCTCTCTAATCTTTGTCAAGTTGGCACCATTCTTGCCAATGAGTTTGTTGATGTGTTCAGGAGGGAAGGTGAAATTTGTAGTGTATTTAGACAAAACTTCCATGTTTTTGCCCTCCTCGACAATGTCTTGGATTTCCTTGGCGATGCGTTCAACGTCTTTATCCACACCGCGGACATTAACTGAGGCATCAGAAAAGGTGACTTTGGCAATGCTTTGACCGATAATAGATCTGAGGGTAGAGTTGTTTGGTCCGCTGACGTATTTCTGAATCTCTTTGGGGACAGCAATGCTCGTCTCTGTAATGTGACTTTGCAGCTTTTTGATTTCTGCCAAGCTTTCCTCAGCGTTGTTGAGGGCTGTGGAAATGTCAGACTCGTCCGGTCCAAAGTCATCTTCACTGAGTGGCTTATCTTTGTAGATGAAGAGAATAGCATCGTCGGAATCAACAAAAACAACCTCGACATCAGGGAGGTTCAATTCCTTTACTTTTGGATAAAACAGAGGGTCAATCGAGGATACCCTTCTGACCTTTGATGGGGGGTATTGGTTGACGAGAGCGACCAGTTCTTTGCGCGCTTCTGCCAATTCCTCCTTCTCTGTGCCAACAAGAAGGTATTGCATAGAGGGGCCATCAAGAATGGTCGGAGGGGCAATGGTGATTTTGTGCTTCTTTTCAATGTCAGCCAGCTTTCCGGAATTCTTAAAGTAAAGCGTCAGATGCTTGGCGTGCTGGGGAATCGACTTGTGCGCCTTGGAAATGTCGAGCTCCTTGACCTCGAGCTTGACGGCTTCGGCAGTGACCCATTGCACGCCCTTCTTGACGTCCTCGGTGGTTGGGGCGATGATGCGCACAGTGTCCTTGTCGGTGCCCTGCTCAAAGATGGAGCCGGTTTCCTTGAGGAGTCTTTCCTTGGACAGAAACTTCTGTCTGATGGGCGACACATTTTTGAGGAGGGTTGTCTTGTAGGAGGAGAACGACTGCACAAAGTCGGCAATCTCCTGCTTGGTTTCAATGACGGCGTTGCGCTCGCCCGAGATGACGGCGGCGCCGTTGGCCACCGTGACGGTCGGGCTTGTGAGGGCGCCGAATTTCGCTTTGATGAAGGGCACGTAGTCGGCGAGGTGGTCGCCAATGACAAACTTTTGGGTTGCAAAGCGGACGCGCGAGTCGACAATCTTTTTGATTTCCTCGATGGCCAGCGCGATGCCCTCCTGGTCGCCTTCTATGGTGACGTCGCTCATCTCCTCCTCGTCGGAGTCCTCCACGGGCTGCGGCTCCTCCGTGGACCGGCGCGCGACCTGGATGTGGCAAGCGGACTTGTCAATGATGGAATGCAGCGTGGCGCCCCTGGTGCCTATGAGAAACGCGCGCACGGCCGACGGCACCTGGATGACCTTGGTGAGCTTCGGGCTCAGCGATCGCAGCAGGTCGCGTCTCGCGCGGCTGACCTCGTCCTTCTTGCCCTTGATGATGAACGTGGTCGTGCCGTTTGTTTTTGACGTGGACGATTCAATCGAGGCGCTGGCGCCCATGTGCTGGCGGGCCTTTGCAACAGCGTCCTTGAGGACGTCTCTGCTGCTGCAGGCCGGCAGGGTGAGCGCCTCGGAGATGGTGGAGGAGCGCACGGAAGGCGCGGGCCTGGCGGCCGTGGCGGCCTTTGCAACAGCAACTGATCCGGAGGCAGACGGGCCCCAGGAGCTGCTGCCGGTCGCGGCCGGGGCCGATCCGCCGAGCGCGGGAAAGCTCTCGAGGGAGCCGAGATCGACGGCCTTCTTCGCGCCGTTGGCGGTCGCACTGGACGAGCTTGCATGCGAATCGGTAGACTCAGCTGCGGGCCCGTCGAGATGCTGGTTCATCAGGGTTTCGGCGAGCGATGACATCTGGGTTAGAATTGCACAATTGCACACAGCAAAGGCGGCCGCCATTCACAGATCTAGCTGAGTTGTAAAGATCACATTCGCGACGAGGACGGGAGCTCGCCGGTCGCTACGACGTTCTCTGACAGCCAATGGCGGGCCGGCATGGCTCTACGTTGGGCTGGCGGGCGCTGTACTTACCTTGTTGTGTTGTTGTTTCACCCAGTTGGAAGAGTGCTGAGGAATCAAGCCAGTAGGCGGTGTGAAATATACGTCTACGTGTTCGAGGAAGTGCCTCGAGCGACGGAGCCGTTTTTGGCGGTGTGCGGAGTCACAGCCGTGGCCAAACCTCGAACGAGCCACATGGCCGCTTCAAGTTGAGCGCGGTTGTGGGTCGGGCTCCTGCCGAGGTGGGGAGCTCCAAGGGTCACAGACGCTTCTGGAACGAGCACTGAGTGACGCAAAAAAGGGTGTCGTGAATAAAAGTGTTCTTTGGTGGACAGTGGCTTATCACCTTGGCTGCCAACGGCTAGCTGCACCGCAGCCTCCTGCAGCGATCGTCGGCTCCCTGCTACATCAACCTAAATGGGCGGCCTGACGGTCCGGCTCTTTTCCCAGCACACCCAGCACAGCACTGTTCTGTGACGTTCCATGCAACAAAACGAGCAGCCAGGGAGCAAAAAAGAAGGGCCCAACCGGGAATTGAACCCGGGACCTCTCGCAATTTAGTAAACCCAAAGCGAGAATCATACGACTAGACCATTAGGCCTTCTTACTCTAGACTGTTGGAGAAGCGTCAGGAGTCGTATGCACAAAAATATCCTTGGCCTCTTTGCTCTGCAATTAGTGGAATATGAGAGATGTGCAAGTTGTGTATTCAAAGACACTACTGCACAAATCAGAAAAGGCATTTTGCGTGTCAAAGCATCGCAAAAGTACCCGAACAGGAAACGCTCGAAGGGCACCCTGTGACGACTTGCGCGATCTACATCAACCCTTGTATGCCGCCTATGAACAGGGCCACCAGACAATTTTGTTATGTTATGACGACGCGGACCCAACCCACCGCAGAATGCTGTTTGCTGGTTGGCAGGCCTGTGCTTATTCCGCATTCATCGCGACTGGACAGCGCAGCCACGTACATAACAGGCTTGCAGAAAGCTTGTCAGTCGGCAGCTTTCGGTCGACTACCGTCAAATAATGAACGCACACTCGCAGCCAGTTTGCAAGCCTGGGCATTTCCCAGCACCCACGGCTGGCGAGCTCACGTTGCGCCAAATGGCGCCGCCTGTGTGTCAAGTTCGCATGACACAGCCAGCAGCACCTAGGCGGACAGAACTAGATGGCGGTGCGCAAAGCACAGCAAACTGTAGCGGCCAGAGGCTTTGCGAGCGGCCCCTGTTCTGACAGCCCATCGCAATTGTCTCTTTTGTCCATCTCCATTTTATAATCGCAGACACGCGCACCGGGACCCACTCTCATTTACCAGAGTTCCTAGAAGCGGAACTTACCGGCCGCCCACGACGCGTTTCATGTTTTTCTCACGCTCCAGGTACATTCCTTTCCTTCTTTTAAATAATCGTATAGCTTATCGTTTCAATCACTCCAGTCGCCATGCCGTCCGCTCCAGCTCCCGGTAGGCACACCATTCTCTTTACCCAAGACATGATGAAGATGCTCAACGTCCTGGATGGCGTTGGAGAGGAATCCGAGCTGGATTTGTCCATTCCAGAGGGTGCTCAGCAGGACTCTGATGCACACCCGCTCGCTCACAGCAAGGGCCTGAACAACCTGAGCGCTCTGCTCGAGAGTGAAGGCAAATCGCATGCACCGAGCATAGCAAAGCCCAGCACAGCCAGCTCGCCAGTTCTAGGAGTGAGCGACAGCGCGGGTCACGGCGAGCCGCTGGAGCCCCCTTTGCGCCCATCGATCACTCCTAGAACTACATCTAGATCTCCACGAGGGTCGCTGGCCAATGGCACCACAAAAACCCCGTCTGGCAGCATCTCGTCCCTGCCACTGGACTCGCCGGACTCCAACCCGCCTGCAGTGCCTCCAAAGGACTATCCTGTCAAGGGAAAGCGGGTCGCAAGCTCCTCCTCGTCCTCCTCCAGACACCACCAGCACTCCGGCAGCACCTCGTCGCGAACGTCCACGGCTTCGCGCGGCTCGGTGGAGTCCGGCCGGCGAGCGAGAAAGTCGTCGTCTTCACATTCTCCCTCCCTGCGGTCGCACGAGCAGCTGCCCATGGACGCAGCGATACCCCCGTTCTCGCGATCCTCGTCTTCCAGAGGCTCGAGCCCGTCAAGCCACCACCACCAGCAGAGCCCCACCGAAATGGCGGCCGGTCCTCCCCGCCGCCGTGAGATCTCTGCGTCGCAAGAGGCCTTGCTCAAGGGCAGAAATATGGCATCCATGTATGGCCTCGACAGCCTTGCCAGTGGTGGCGCTGCTGAAGCCCCCGGAATGCCGTCCATGGCCGAGCTGAGCCAGATGGGATTGGATGGCTCAATTCTGGGCCGAAATGCACAATCAATTTACTACAACCAGTTTCCTAACATTGCTATACAGTCCAAGCGCGCTCCGCCAGTGCCCAGCATGCCTCCCATGGAAAGCCTCAGCAGCTCCACCACGTCCAGCCCGACCAACCCCGTGGTGGTTCCTGGCACCAACCCCTCAAATATCCCTGGTATGGCGAGAGCCCGGTCTCCACCGAGTACGGGCAACAACAACCGCAAAGTCTCGGCCCAGTCGCTGGACGAACAGATTCGCAAGCACAACGCTCTCCATGCCCACCACCACGAGAAGGCAGACGAAGGGACCTCTATTGGCGAGGTTCTCAAAATGCCAAGAAAGAAGCCCTCTCTGTATGACATGTCGCAGCCAAAGAGTCGCTCTTACAGCTACTCTTCTACCACGTCGAGCAAGGGCAGTGCGGCAGACCACCCCACGCGCAGAACATCACTGGAAAGCACCGCTTCATCGCATTCGGCAAACTTGAGCTCGCTCGAGAGCCGTGCAGACCAGCACGAAGCGGGCATCGAGGAGCACCCCACTGAGGGAGTTCCAACCCAAGTTTGCGATGCGCGTGCGCACGATACGAGTACTCCACGTGCCAGCAGCCCAACGGCAGACGAATCGTCTTTAAAGGAACCAGTAGCTGACGATCCTCGACTAAGCAAATTGTACCCCAACGGTTTCAGTGTAGATCTTGATCGCTCCCTGCTTCCATCTCTTTTGGACGAAGAGGCGGAAGGCGACGTTGATTGGGTCAGCGAGGTGTCTTCTGCCATAGGGACATTTGGCAACTCCAAGGAGGAGCAAATGACCTCTTTCTCTGATATTGATCTCTCGCAAGAAATAGCCGCTCATTCGAGCCCGCCCGACGGCGGGGCAGCGGCGCCAGTGTCGGCGGAGAAATCTGTAGAAAAGTCGCATGCCGCCGCTGAGCTATCTTTGCCGCAGAACGCGCCAGCATCCCTCTCGCCTACCGCCGGACCAGCTTCACCATCCACTGCCGATAGCCTGGGTTCAGGGGCTGACACGTCACAGCCGCGTCCAGACCTAAATAATGGCGATTCAAGTCACAGCACTGCTTTTCTCAACAAGCCTCAAGTCAAGGAGGAGAGCGACAAGTCGCAGGATTCGACACTAGCAGAGAACGAGACAATTTTACATAAACATCGTTCGGGGTCCGACGCTTCTACACGTGGCATGACTGTAAGCACTAGCCAATCAGCCGAGATTTTGGGTGACAATAGTCGAGACGCGCTTGCAAATACAAAGATGGGCGAATCAACGCACGATATTGACAGCGTGAGTGAAAAAACGGCTGCAAAGAGCAGTGCGATCAACAAAACTGATGTCGGTATCGACACTGACCACGTGACAATCCGTGCCAGCAGTGCTTCCGATTCGACAGCAGACAACGGGCACATCAGGGCAGTATCTGCAAATGCACTGGAAGGTGTGAAGAAGGACGAATCTATAGACAATGTCGCTGCTGATGATTCTGCTCAAACGAAGCGTACTCCTGCACAAACACAAGAGGATGCTGAACCCAAGGATCACCCTAAGTCCGATCGCGCCCTTGATGACATTGCAGATGACGACTCTGTCTACTCTATCGATATCGAAGCAGAGGACGAAATTGCCAACGAGTCTGCGGACACTCTCGAAACGGTCCCGATGCACTCGGAGCTAAGCGATGTCAAAGCCGATGAAGTTGGTCAGCCTGAGTCTAATGGGATAGAGCCAGTTGCAAAAGATGTAAGTGGTGCTGCCGTCGAAGGAGATAAGTCCTTGGACACGGAAGACAAGCCTGTTGAGTCTGGAACTACCGAATCATCACAGGTGCTAAAAAGTGTCACATCTCCAGAGCCAGTAGAGAAATGTGAGACGGGGAGTGTATCACTTGCGACAGGAGCATCGGTTGATACTGCCCAGTCAGCTGATACACCTGCAGCCACGGAGAACATTGACAGGTCTCTTCAAGTATCTGAATCGGTAAAATCTTCGGCGCCTGTTCATCAAGGTGAGCCAGTTGAGCCAGTTGAGCCAGTTGAGCCAGTTGAGCCAGTTGAGCCAGTTGAGCCAGTTGAGCCAGTTGAGCCAGTTGAGCCAGTTGAGCCAGTTGAGCCAGTTGAGCCAGTTGAGCCAGTTGAGCCAGTTGAGCCAGTTGAGCCGGTTGAGACATCTGAGACAGTTGAACCAAGTGTGCCAGTTGAGCCAGTTGAGCCGGTTCAGTCCATTGCATCTAAGCCTATTGAAGCAGTCAAAAAAGGTATGCTGAAAGAAAAATCAGTCACGCAAGATGAGAAGGTTGAGCCAGTTGATTCAGAGGTTATCGAGACAGAAGGACAATTAGACGAGCAATTGTTGCCCAATTCCGAGTGCTCAGAGGTTAAGGAAGATGCAAAGTCACATACCTCCACTGAATCCATCAAACCTGAAATTTCAACTGAAGAATCTACAGCCAACGAGGTGCGCATACCTTCTGAGTCTATCGAAACTGAATTAGCTCAACGCACAGCCACTGTTAACAGCGAGTATCCCCAATCATCTGAAGATGTGCAAAATACCAACCTTTCTGATGCCTCCAAGCTGGATTCTTTGGAGGGTTCCACTCAATCAGAGAAGGCTTCGAGTCATGGGACCAAGGCTGTCGAAGAAGAGGTGAAGAGTACAGACAATGACAATTTAGCGGAGGTTGCTGCCTTAAATGAAAGTGATTTGGTTTTGAAGAGTGATGCAAAAGAAGATATCATTAGCTCAGAATCTTCTCATTCTCATGATCTTTTGGAAGCAGATTCAGAAGCAAGTAAAAAGGATGAGAGCACCGTTCATTCTACTACGGAAGTAATACCTTCTCAGCCAGTAGAAGAAACAAGCTCATTGAAAGAGGAAGAAGATGAGAGTGTGTCAGACGAGACCTCAAAACTGGATAGTGCTGTTGAGAGGGAGCCAGTCTCTATTCCCAAAGTTACATCTGATTCTGACTGCGACCAAACTAAGACGGACGAAACACTGGACAAAACAAATCAATCAAATTCAATTCTGGAAGTGGCGGGAAGTGGAGTAAAAGCTGAACAAGAAGATTCTTCAAATGGTGGTATTACGAAAGATGCAGCGAATGAGCCTGCTGAGAACTTGAATGATGAGGGTGATGGTATTGATGATGCAACCAATGAGCGGGGAGCCGAGAAGGGTGATGAGCCAAAAGACAATGAAATGAATGCCAAGAAACCCAGTGACACTGATGCCGAGACTCAATCTCAGGCTGCCAAGAGTTTTACTGCTGATTCAGCAGAAAAATCCTCATCAAATGTCTCGCTGAATGACAAGGGATCTGTTCATAAAACTCGTGCCTCGGCTTCTGCAGCAGCAGCATCTGTGTTGGCCAGTTCAATTGCTGCCAGAAGTGCTACCCAAGCAAGCTCCAGCGCAGACAAGGAGGCATCAAGCAAGTCCAAAAAGACTTCGGTAGAAGCCAACCAGAGTGCTATGGCAAAAGAGCTTTTGCAGACCATTGGCTCCAAGACCACACCTGCGTCAGCAGCAGCAGCTGCAAAGGTCAATAGGGCCATTGCTGCGAAGGAAAAAGCGGTGGCAGCCGCGACTCCTAAGGTTGCAAGGCCCGTCAAACCACGCGCCGACGTCCATCTGTATACTTCCCTTGCAAACTGCAGTCCATATATGACGTCACACTTCAACCGTATCATGCATGTGCTCAAAAACAACCGTATAAAGTTCACGGTAGTTGATGTTGGCACTGACCCTCGAGCTAAGCGAATTTGGAAGTGGAGGGGAGGAGAAGGAAAGGAACTACCTGGTGTGGTGGTTGATGACAGGGTCGTTGGTGGTTACCAAGAAGTCATGGATGCCAACGAGCTTGGAGAAGTTGAAGAGTTTATTTATGATGAATATTCTGACGATTCTGATTCTGATTCTGATTAGAACCGATATATATATTTAGTACAATATACGAATATTTGATGAACATTGGTACTGGAGTCAGTTTTGGAGAGTTCAAAGAGTAGTGATTAGCGGTCTCGGGAATTTCTACATGGAAAATCTGTTCCACTCTCACTAGAGTATGAACGTTTACTTTGCTAGCACTGAAAATTCAGCGCTTAGAACTCACTTCAAATAATTTGCGCTGACTACAGGCAACTAACATTCATGATTTTCAGTTTACGGCTTACCTCTTTTGCACCTATCTGGATTTTTTTTGGGTCCTAATCGAGTAATCACACAAATCTTTTTTAAATTGATAATTTGTGAAGTAAAGGCTGGCAAAAATGTCTGATATAGAAGATGATGATATTCCATCTGGAGTTACTTCCACATTGCTTGGTTTTGCTGAAGAAGAAGCTTCCGACGTTCAAAAGACCACCGAAGATGATAATTTATTAGGCGGCCTCCCAGTATGGTTGAATGGAGAAGAGCCAGATGCTGAAATGGTTACTTGCAAGAGTTGTAAAGAACCTATGAGCTTGGTCGTTCAAATCTCTGCCCCTTTGGATGACGAACTTTGTTACAAGCGAAATATTTATGTATTTGTCTGTGCTAAAACCCAATGTGCAAGAAAAGAGGGATACGCAAAGGCCATTAAAGGGGTGTGGAAGAAATCGGCAGCCAATGAGAAAAAAGAAGACACAGGCAAGGACTCTTCTAAGAAGACTAACATCGGTGATAACTTATTCGGTGGGCCTTCTGGGTCTAATCCATTTGCTGAAAAGCCAGTTGCAAATCTATTTGCCAAACCTGCAAACAAACCACAAGAACAATCACAAGAACAGTTGCAAACCACACAAAAGGAGTCTTCTGGAGTCAGCGATTCAAAGCAGGTCAAGAAGAATTTGCTTGGACTTCCTAACACCTTCAGATCATATTATATCTCGGTTGAGGAGGAGTATATCGAAGAAGTGACCATTCCAAATAGTAAGATTGAAGTTATTGATCCAGATGTTTTGGATGAAACCCCTGAAATTGAAGATGAAAGCTCTGGTAGTGCAAACAGTGCCACAGGAGCAAGTGGTTCCAAGATAACAGAGATTGACGAAAAACAGACTGCTGCGTTTGCTGGCGATTCTCATTTCCAGAAATTCATTCAGGTTGTTGAACAAAATCCGGAGCAGGTAGTAAGATATCACCGAGAAGGTGCTCCACTTTTGTACAAGGGCGATGATGCTGTCGCTAAATATTTTTCCAGCAACCCGCTACCATCGAACAGAGTTTTTGAGTTACAGGTTACGCCATACGCTATCATGAAACTAGAGACCGATGAACAGTTGGAAGATGGAATGGAATGGGGAAGCATATTCGTTGCCACAAAAGCAAATGAAAAAATCGAGGGCCAGGACGAAGGTGTATACTATCAAGAGGAATGGTGCGGTGTACAGTGGGAGTAGTGTTGTTTAGGTTGAAAATTTGATACTATAGCTATTTACAAAAGTAGAAATGTTTGATTAGCTTCTTTTCACAACAATCTCTTGATAGGTTTGCAGAGTGTCGCCCTCTTCAAACTTGTCCCAGGATGCAAACGTCAACCCACACTCTGAGTCCTTTTTGGCCTCATTAACTTCATCTTTATGGTGCTTGATTGATGCCAGTGTGCCGTCAAATACTATGTCACCATTTCTCATGACTTTTACTAACGACGATCTGGTCAAGAGACCATTAGTGACACGGCATCCTGCAACTCTAGTCTTTTTGGAGCTCTTTTTCTGTGTGATTTCAAAGATTGCACGCACAGTGGCCTCTCCGAGTACCTTATGTCTGATTTCGGGTTTGAGTTCATTCTGAAGCCTTTGCGTGATATCTTCCAACAAACGATAAATAATATTGTGAGACACAATTTCCACATGCTTTTGAGCAGCCTTGCTAAGAACATCCTTTTCACATTTTACATTGAAACACAGAATAGTTGCTGCTCCCACTTCCGCTCTAGCCAGATCACTCTCAGTAGGAGAGCCGACATTGGAGTACAGGATCTCAACTTTGGCGTCCTCATTTTCTAGACCTTGAAGCGCATCCTCAACAGCTTCAGCCGAACCACTTACGTCCGACTTGATAATGTACCGCAGAATCTTCTTTGTTTCTTTGTCATTCACCTCTTGTTCCTCAGTGATTGACAAGCCACGTTTGAGTCGTTCTTCTCTTATCTCCGCAGCCTCTTGTTCCTGAGCAATTTTTTTCCTCTTTTCATTGATGACAGCAATGTCCTTAGCTTCTTTCAATTGCTGCTCTCTATCAATACGATTTTGAGCTACCTGTTTAGCTTGTGCTTCATTCTGAGCTTGCAAAACCTCGTCTCCAGCCTCTGGTAAAGATTTCCATCCTAAAACCTCTACTGGTGTACCCGGGCCAGCAGATTTAACAATTTTACCATTTTCATCTTTCAGAGATTTAACCTTACACCACGATTCACCTGCCACAACAAACATTCCCGGTTTCAGCAAGCCTCTCTTCACAATCACGGAGGCAGCTGCGCCAACTCCTTTTTTCATTTGACTTTCCAAAACCCATCCCTCGCAGTTTGCATCGCCAAATGGCGCCTTGAGTTCAAGCACTTCCGATAAAGTTACAATGGATTCTTCTAAAGTGTCAATTCCTTGACCGGTGAGACCAGACACCGGCACAACCTGTGTATCTCCGCCGTAGCTCTCAACGTCTACTTCATATCTTGCAAGGTCGGCTATCACCTTTTCAGGATTCGCCTGAGGCTTATCAATTTTATTGACCGCAACAATCATTGGAACCTCGGCCTGCTTTGCATGTTTGATGGCTTCAATTGTTTGAGGCATGACCGAGTCATCGGCAGCAACCACTAGAACAACAATGTCTGTGACTTGAGCACCACGCTGACGCATATTAAGAAATGCAGCATGTCCTGGGGTATCAAGGAAACAAATAGATTTACTATTTGCTCCTTTCAGTTTGACAAGAAACGCACCAATATGCTGAGTAATTCCACCGTGCTCTGAGGCTACAATAGAGGATTTTCTGAGGTAATCTAAAATTGTGGTTTTTCCATGATCAACATGACCCATGATGGTCACTATTGGAGGTCGTGGCAGGTATTTCAATTTGGCATTAATAGGATCCTCTGGATCTGCGGGAGCAGGGAAAATGTCTGCGCCGTGATGGTCGTTGACAACAATGTCAAAACCAAATTCTTCAGCCACCAGAGATGCAGTTTCGGCATCGATAATAAAGTTAGCCCCTACATCATCAAATCCTTGCTTTTTCATTCGGTCCTGAAGCTCTTTAAGTCGGATCTTGAGTATGTGCGAAAGATTAGATATAGAGACAAAGTTTGGAATCGAGATGACCGGCTTAGCCTGCTCTATCTCTTTCACCTCATGCTTTGGCTTAGGCTTTTCTTGCTTTGGGTTTGCGGTTGGTGTATCTTTTTCAACATGATTGGCTTTGCCTGTCCTTCCGTCTGCACTACCTCTGGTAGATTCGGCTGAATGTTCAGGATGAACCTGTTTACCTGTTTTATGATGTTTGCCATGCTTTGACTTTTTCCCCAGCGCCGTGAGAGTAACACTTGGAGCTTTTTCCACGTCAACATCCATTTCCACAGCGGGTGCGGCATTGTGATCAGACGGATTTTTGGATCCACTTCTGGAGCGCTGAATATTACGAGGAGGGGAGCTCCTTTGCTTATTCTGCCGGCTCTGGCCACTCTGGCTGCCAATCTTGCTCTGCGTTTTTTGTACGTCTTGTGCACTCGGGTTTGCATGGCTTTTCTGTGGCTGCGGAGATCGAGCTTGAGAATCGCCATAGGACACCTTCTTCAATCGGTTGGATCCTTTTGCGTCTCCACCCTTGCGTCTGTCTGTTTCAGCTCCCTTTTTAGAAGATAGAAACGAGGCAATGGTACTAGCGGCGTCATGACTTTTGAATCTTCTGCTAGAAACAGCAAGCTGTATTGCAAGTTGCCGAGACACCGACCTTTGGCCGACCGCCCCTACAGATCTCAAGGCACTACACAACATCTGCGCGTAGCTGCTGAAAAATCAACCAGTGTCAAAAATGGCACTTGAACTTTCAATCACGTGGATAAATTTTTATCGATGTTTCGATGGCAGGCTCAATACAGCAAAATGTCCTCCGACTGGGAAGTGTGCGACTTTCGCCAGAGGCTAACCGGTGCACGCTTGCAGTGAGCATTTTTGTTTGCAGCTACGAGTTGAGCTCAAACAGTTGGAATCCAAAGGCGCTCTTTTTGCTGCTACCTGTTTGACTCCGAATTCCGTATGAGCTCTCCCTGCTGGAATATTCTGCTGCTTGGAAATGTTACCACCCGATTGTCCACGTGAAACTTTTTTTTCCGCAAACTTCTTTCCAACAAACATTTTCTTGTTCAACAGCTCTGATTGAAAAACAAAGAGCTTTATGAAAAACATACCAAGCAACTACCTTCAGTGTCAAAGAATAATAAACCAATATGGCATCCATCAACATCCGCCGGGACAATAAAGATCCCTTTTACCGTTACAAAATGCCTCCGATCGTGTCCAAGGTGGAGGGCCGTGGCAATGGTATCAAAACTGCTGTTGTCAACTGCTCGGACGTGGCCAGAGCTCTTGACAGACCTCCTTCCTATGTGATTAAGTTTTTTGGCTCTGAATTGGGCGCCCAGACGCAAATGAATGAAACAGATGATAGATACATTGTCAACGGTGTCCACGAAGCGTCAAAGTTGCAGGATTCGCTTGATGGGTTCATCAACAGATTTGTACTTTGCGGCTCGTGTCACAGTCCTGAAACTGATATTTTGGTTCTCAAGGATGGCAACCTGACCAGGGACTGCAAGGCTTGTGGAAGCAGAACGCTGATTGATCCAAGACACAAGCTCGTCACCTACATTCTCAAGAATCCACCTGCAAAGTCCAAGTCGAAGCGTGGCGCGACTGCCTCTGCCAACACGTCTGTTGGCGGTGCCATGGGTGAAGACGGATCTGGTGCTGGTGAGGACGGTGGCGACGGTGCCGGCAATGACGATGCCGCTAACGGCCACGGTGACTCTGACAACGATGAGTTGGCCAAACGTTTGAACGCCGAGGCTGCTGCTATGGGTGGCGCTGACGGAGTCGGCGAGGACTCTGACGATGAAAACTGGACCGTCGATGTCTCTGAAGAAGCCATGAAAGCCCGCCAAAAGGAGCTTGAGGGGCTCAAGATTAGCGATACGACTGGCGCAGGCGAGAGCGAAGGCGATTCCAAAGCTTTGGGTGAATTTGGCGAGTGGGTTGTTGAGCATGTCGGCAGTGAAAGCGACGTTGAAATTTACAAAAAGGCAGTTTCTCTTGGAATTGCTCAGGATGATAAGACTGTGCAGGTCTTGGCACAGACTCTTTTCACCCCAGACAACATTATTGAAGAAATCGGCCAGCATGCAGGTCTGCTCGGCAAAGTTGTCGCGTCGGACAAACACGAGCGTGCTTTGCTAGGAGGCATTGAGCGATTTGTCGGGCTGCAGCATCCGGAGCTTATCAAGAAGATTCCTCAAATTCTTCACAAGCTGTATGATAATGACATTCTGTCTGAAGAAGAAATTATGCATTTCGGATCCAAGGTCTCCAAGAAATATGTTGACAAGGAAACTTCTAAAAAAGTGAGAAAAGCTGCTAAGCCATTCTTGCAGTGGTTAGAAGAAGCCGAATCTGACGAGGAGTCCGATGAAGAGTCTGACGACGAGTAGGGAAGTATATAGAGGGGCGAATAACAAGTTTTTTATAAAAGTCAAATCGTATTACATATTGCACATGCACACCCAGGGGGAAAAGGCTCGCTAGCATACCCGATGCATATTAGGGGCGGTTTGAATGCTAGAACCTATACCGATTTCTCAGCAATAGGCGATCCTCCCGGTATGTGAGTACAAGCTTGCATTTATTGCAGTGCTACGCTTGATGCCAGCTCCAAAAACTTTTCATTTGAAATGCCCATCTTTTTGGCATCTTCATAAATATTCAACATCTTTTCAAAGATTTGCTGTTGAGCATCCATATCGGCTTCTTTCTGATCGTAACTTGCAAAGTACTTTGATTCATCGTCTGACGGAGAGCCAATCGCATTGTCACCATCATTTGAAGCTGTAGGATTCTCTGGTTCAGATTCTTGCTCGTCATATCGCCCCCAATAATCGTCATCGTCGTCATCGCCCTCTGATGCTTGACAACGATCAGCGTCTTGCTGGGGAATCCATATATCCTCTAATCGCTCTCCTGCTGGAAGCGCGGAAATGAAGAGCAACTTGAAATTTTCAAACGGATCAAGGAATAGAATCAAGTCAGCTTTCTGCGAAACTGAATCCAACTGACCTTCACTCACCGAGCTCAACTGTACAGCGATGAGGTCTTCACAATCATTGTGACTGACATTTTTGACCACACGATGCTGCGATTGAGAATATTGATCGTTGTAGGGTAAAAGTCTAGACAAATCAACTTTATGAACCAGTAAAAGAGCAGACGACGAGCTCGACGTTTTGCTAGTGTCCAAATATAACCATTTAAAAATCTCTTGTGGGGTATGGTCAACGGGGCCTTCAAAGTTTACGGCTAATCTTGCAGACTTCTCAACATGAAGAATCTGCCGCAGATCATAGATGTCCACCAACGGTTTTTCATATAACAACTCAAAGAACGAAAGGGCTGCTTCAGTAGCGGACTTCACCAGTTTCTCGTCAGTCATAAAGGTATTATGTTAAGTAGCTTCATTCATTCTATTATGTACCGTCGAAGCCCTTCAGCGCACCAGCGGGGAGATTTTTCGACTGACACGCTAAGTTTCTAGACACATGATTGCTCATGTCAGCAAACTTGAGCGTAGTGAGCTCCAAAAATATTCTGTCTTTTATCTCTTGTACTCTAGGAAGCTCCCGCGATGCGCAGTCGCGGCCATCGCGAATTCATCACGTGGAAACACCAAAATTGAAAATGATTCACAGCCGCACACAACAAGTAAACAATCACACCGACATCAGGGCTTTCAACAGTATTTGCCCGGTGACCGTAGAAGTTTTGACATGAACGCACCGTCAAGGAATCTTGTCGGTGTTCTCGATCGCATGGAAACGTTTGTACATGCCCCTATTCTTACAAAATCGGGAAAACCAAAGAAAAATGCACATTCAGCTTGGCCGCACGACGTGCCAACGAGAAAGGCCATGGCGTACGCCGGCTTCTTTTTTGATCCAACTACAACAAATCCAGATAATGCCAGGTGCTTTATGTGTGATCATTCGCTTGACGGCTGGGAACCGCAAGATAACCCAGTGAGTGAACATTTGCAACATTCTCCAGATTGCACCTATGCACAATTGTTGGCTATGAGTGGTGTACCTGGATGGCTGGATGACAGGCGAGTGGAATATAGTTCGCTTTCCGATCCATACAGCGAAGAATCTGTACAACTAAGGCTCGCAACATTTGGCAATTTGTGGCCGCACGATGGTAAACGAGGGTGGAGAGCAACCTCAAGCAATTTGGCGAAAGCTGGCTTTTATTATGCGCCAGAAAGGGCAAATATGGACGACGATACCTCAACCTGTCCTTACTGTGAAATAACCCTCGCTGGGTGGGAGCCTCGTGATGATCCTATCAAAGAGCACAAAAAGAGGAGCCCCAACTGTTTAATGTTTACAACAAAGGAAACTGTCCATGTAACCGAGGTTACAAACGGGTCTGTGGATATAGAGAATCAAATGCCTATCGAGTTGGAGGTCGAAAGTGCAGAGAACCAACCACTTGAAGAGCGCTTGCCAGAACAATCAGAGCAATATTCATCAAGAGAATCCCAAGACTCGTTTGAATCGGCCAGGGAATCGGTTTCATCACCGAAAATATCGGAGAAATCTCCTCTCGACGACTCATCTGCGCTAGCAAGAAAGTCTAGTGCTACTCCAAGAGCATCCACAGCATCGAACAAAGAACTTGCAATTGTCTCACCACGGCAGTCAATAAATGACAGTTATATTGATATTCCTGTCATGTCCAAATCGAAAGCCGTCAGAAACATTGCTCATCTCCTGGACGATGAAGAGGACATGCTCGAACCTCCGAAGAAGAGACAATCATTTTCAAGCATCAAAGGAGCAGACGATGAGACGATTATTTCTAGCGATGGCGATGAAACTGTTCCCTCCATTGGTCCGAATTTGCCGGAAGCAGAGGACTTCCAAGATGATATGACCTTTACTGATAAACCAGCTAGTTTGTCGCGAATGAGTCCTTCCAGAGCGCTCATGAATGTTCTTTCTCCACAAGTGGCTCTCAACTCGATAAAGAAAATGAACATTTTGAGATCTATTGTGGGAAATGAGAATGCTGAGGATACCCAAAGTCTATGCGACGAGAAGGTTGAGAATAAAGAAGCTAGCGCATTGCGGTCATCCAAGTCAAGTATTGCGAGCGGAGGAGCTGCATCGAATGACGATAAAGACGAAGATTTCAAGTATATGGAGCGAGCTGTGGAAGAGTGCAAGGAAGACACTGTGGGCGAAGATCCAGAGCAAGTTAATGAGGCTAGTATGTGGGAAGAAGAAAAGAATTCTGATGTCGCGAAGACGGTAGCTATTGAATCCGATCAATTAGAAGAATCAGCAGAAGGGACAGCTGTGCAGGAAATGGAGGAATCTTCTGTAAATGAAGGAGACATTTCTGAAACTGCTGGAGATATGAATGAAGCCGTGACAATAGTATACTCAATCGCAGAGATAGAAAAGCTACATGAGGGAGCAGATGTTTTACATCAGCAAGAAATTCTACAGGAGAAAGAAATTCTACAACAAGAAGTAGAAGTACCACAAAGTGAGGTACTAGGAGAACTGCGACCTGAAATTGTAGAGCAGGAAACTACAGAGCTAGCTAAAATGGAAGAAGAAGAATTTGAGAAAACCGAAGTAGCACACGTCCTCGAAGATGAGACTGACGCAACTCAGGACAGTGTGATTGTCAACAGGTCTGGAAATTGGGCAAGAATTTCATCGTCGACTTCAACATCGGATTCATTTTCGTCCTCAGTGTCTCTGCCTGAGACCTTGCTGAACACACCGAAAGCAGTGCAAAATGACTATCTTTCTCCGGCAAAATATCTCGAGAGTGACTGGGATGTTGCCGACGTGGACCAAGTTTTTGCCCTTATCAAAGAAGACTTTGATAATTGTCTTCCCGAGAACTATGAATTCTTGACAGTTGCCCAGCTGTACTCAACAATGGCGGACAAGGCAGTGGCTGAGTACGAGCAAAAGACGGGCGAGATTATTGAGGCTTTGAATAAGGAGGGCAAAAGAGCGTTGGCAAAACTACGTGATATGCCACTGACGACATTTAAAAACCATTAATTTATAACAATACATTACAAGTTCCCGTGGAAAACCCAATAGAATAAAAATACTTTTTAAGCGCTAGTGATGCGCTTTGGCAACGGCACAAAGACAACAATGACATTAACAATCAAGATTGTGAGACCGATGGCCCACATGGCTTTGTGATAGTCTGTTGCTCCCGTGCTTGTGACGCAGAATCTGAAGGCAAGGTTGAAAAGAATACCGCCAAGATTGCCTACTGCTCCAGTTGTACCGGCAACAATACCGGTATGGTGTTTGTTAATAGCTGGCACGAGAGAAAAGTTGGCACCATTTGCAGCTTCCATAAATACCGACATTAGTGCCATGCAAACAATAAGAGATGCCATTGACATCTTCTTGTACCAGCCAATCAACATTGCGAAAAAGGCAAACACGATATTGAAAAAGCAAATGAGGTACTTTTTGGATGAGATTCTTCCGGTTTTTGCGTAAAGAATATCCGAAATATATCCACCTGTAGGTCTGGTAACAACGTTGAGGAGACCCATCATACTGGCCCAGTCTCCAGCAAAGGAACCAGACCATGTTTGATGGAGAGCAACTTTAGCCTGGGATTGATAGAAGCCTGAAAGAGCACCCTCAATGGCCAGTTCTCCACCGAACGAGCAAAAATATGTAAGTGCAACAATTCCCGTGGACCAATGGAAAGCTACTTTGAGAACGTCCACAAATGTAGGGTTTTCAATTGCTTCGGAAGTGTCAGTGACGTGAATTTCGGCTTCGTGGTGACCAGGATGATGTGCGCGGCGAGAAAGAGTGGGAGCTGGAGCTGTTAGCTCACCTCGCTTTTCGACATCCTTTTCATTGTGAGAGGAGCCGGCAGAGTCAGCGACATCCTCACCTTGGAAAGAGGCAACCTTGACGGTTCGCTCAGACCATTTGCCTTCAGGGCAGTCTTGACCAAAGATGACGGTAATAAATGCGACAAACATGATGATGATGAAGGGACCTACAACAAAGGCGTACTTCCAGGACTTGTCGAGGGCATATCCACGCCTAAGGAAGTCGTCCGTGATAGCAGGCATGACAAAGAAGGCCACACCGCCACCAGCGTTGCCCCAGCCACCAACAAAGGCATTTGCACGGCCGACAATAGACTTGTCGTAAAAGGTGGTGGTCCACATTTGGCATGGGATAAAAGTGCCGCCAAGGAATCCAATGAAGAAGCGGATGGCGTGAAGACCTTTAAGGTTATTAACACAAGGAATGAGTGCTGTGGGGATAGCGCCAACAAGAAGAGTGCCAGCCATGACATAACGGGGGCCAAATTTGTCGCACAGAGGGCCGAGGATGAAACGAGCAACGAGGGTGGCACAGAGTCCAACAATGTTGGAATTTGCAACGTCAGCGGGGGTCAGTTTAAGATCTTTTCCAATGTAAGAATGGAGCAGGGGGGGAAACGCAAACCACGAGAGGAAGGCCACAAAGAAACCCAGCCAAGCAAGATGGAAACAGCGACCATAGATGTCAATAGGGTTTAGGACTGGGATTGTGAGAGCCTTTCCGGTGGAAACATCAATCTTAGGAGCGCGCCAGAGGGAAGAGATGGCCATGATTTGCTGGTGGTTTGTTGTGTCCAATTGTTGCTGGCCAGCTTGCGTTTATATACGGACCTTGTGTGATGTTGAGTCTGAGACGCAATATCGAGCTGCCTAAATGGGACTATCTTTCGGTTTGCCTAATCCAGCCACGACACGATGTCCACTAGCGGGATAGGTAGCTGCATGTCGTGATGTGCCTGCAGTAGGTCTATTTTGGTTATTGTCTGTTATCGTTAGGCCATGATTGGACGATAATGACTCTGGGCGGTTGGATAATTGATGCTAGCTGAGGCTGGGCGGCGGTTTTTTTACACGTCGCAGAGAACAGTTCTGTGCGGCAAGTACTGGCAATCCAGCGAAAACCTGCAACGGATGTATGTCATGGAACGGCCCTCAAAGCGTTTGTGTCAGCAGATGCGTCGGCCGTTTGCATACGCTTCCCACTGCATGTTCGGAGAATAATTCTCCGATGAACAAAAAAGCAATTGCAAAAAGCAAAAACCTTATTTGCAGGAAAAAGCAAACAATCCTTGTGCGGATCGTGTCAAGAACAGGTACAGAGCTGCAGTCAGTCCTGCCATGAGCCTGACACGACTGGCAGCGACGCCGCAACACCAACAACGTGTGCGCATATTCGTACTGCGTGTACTCCTGTGAGTCTACATTATCTCACCGCTTCAAGCAGCGAGCAAATAAGCAGTCGGTTAATCATGCCCATTGTTCTCAGGAGACTGACAAAGTTGGCTGGACATTAGAAACAGGTTGAATGCAAAATTGCCGAACACCCGATCACGGCAGCTGATCTTCAGGGAGTTCTTTTGGTCTCCCCATTGTGTCAGCTTGACGGATCTTAGTCTGTAGATCTTGTGGATCGGGGTCTTAGCTTATGGGACAATAATATCTGCCCTGACGAGACTTAGTGCCTTTAGACCATTATTAGTTTAACAGCGGCATGCCAGTATCTTTTCAGAGGGGGCTTGCAACTTTCCGATCCACCGAAGGGGTAGTCAACGTAATTTTAATTGGCTTTCACTCAGCTTGTCTGTGTAGGTTGATTGGCTAGAGATTAGTCAGCTGCTAGTGTGCTGATTTGCTCAGAAGCGTACGCTGCCTTTCAGATATGCCAGCATGGTATCATTCTGGAACCGCTAATACCGTTCTTGTGTCTCTGTTTGACAAGGTACAGCTTGGTTGACAGCAAACGAAAACAGGCCTGCAGTTTCCAAGCCACCTTGGAGGCGCATCTCCAGAAAATATCGTGACTTTTTGAGCCTGATAAGAAACAAATTTTCATTTCCAAGGCATGTGGGGGCAGGTCTATCACTGGACTGCTCCCTCGGAGTCAGTTGACTGGATACATTGGGCCAATCTCTGGCCAATTGCGTACCTCATTTACTAGCGATGAATGTGAAATTGATTTGTAGACAAAATCATTCGTGATCTGCAAGAGGCACACCGACTGCCGTTGCTATGTCAATAGCTTGTTCCCTGTGTATTATATGCAATTGTTCAGTCAAATTCTAAAATGAAATGTAATATATTCGAAATTTTCAAAAAAATCAAATAGATGCTAACCTAAAAGTAAACAACATTGTTGCTGTCAAATTCAGAGCTCTCGACCCATTCCTTCACGGCATTCATCATCCCATCAGGTCCACAAACCAACAGCATGTGGCCCTCTCCCGGAATAATGAACTTGTCCATCACTTCCTTGTTGATACGGCCCACGTTATGCAGCCAATTGTCTGGCGTAGGTCTAGCTGATAGCCAGTACTTGGTACTAAACTTGTGATTATTAGCCTCACACAGAGCATCCAGCTCTTCCCGTAGTAAAATGTCTTCCTCCTCTTTGTTGCCGTCCAGCAGCTCAACTATGGTGGGATCGTCCTTGTCATAAATGATCTCCTTCAGCACTTGATATGGCGGAGTGATACCTGAACCACCAGCAATCATAAACATCTTTTTCACGCGCTTTTCGACTCCACGATGCAAGCACAGACCTTTCCCAAGATAGTTGAATGAACCAATGGGACCTTTAATTTCAAGTTCTTGGCCAATCTGCATACTTTCCATGACAGTAGTCATTTTGCCGCCAGGCATCTCATTGGATGCAAAATAAACCTTGATTAGTAATTCCAGTCGACCCTTGGTACGATGGCAAGAAACGGGGGTATAGGCTCGTACAATCTGTGTACCGTCCTTGTCCTTGGTGCGAATAAACAGATGGCCACCAACTGGAAGCCCAGATGTCTGGTTATCATGCTCAAGTTTGAATGTAAATAATCTTGTGTCTCTCGACAAGTCTTTCCTGTCTAAAAGAACAGTTTTTTTCCACTTTTTAGGATTCAAAAACGTAGCAGTTGGCCCTTCGTCTGTGTCTGCAGTGGTGGCACTAGTGACTGTGCTGTCTAGATAGCCCACATGATATTTCTGTAGCATCTCCTTAGCAGTTTCAGAATGAATAGCCATAAAGTCCTCTGTAGCATCTTGTCCGGCAACCATAGTGATGGAGTCAGGACCACCTGGATGGTCTTCCAAGAAGGCAGTTCCGTCGTAAACCTGCCCCTCAACAACAAACCATGGATTTTCTTCATTTGAATGAGCCTCCAGTTCTTCGGCAGTGATTTTTACTTTCAGCATTTCTTCATTCACCATTGAGACAGCAGGGGAAACTGTTTCCACGACAAGTTCTTCGCTGGTTCCTGCTGTTCTCTCACCCCAATTGGCACCCAAAATGTTGCCTCCCTGCTTTTTAACTCTTTCCATCCAGCCAGGAAACTCCTGTGGACCAACAGGCGCAGGATGCTCAAATCGGATACCTTCATCTTCTTTGATAATTGCAATTCTATACCACCAATTATTGAGCATGGACATGACATTCCAGTACATATCACGAGGTTGTATGTTCATGGACTCGTCCATTGCTCGTACCACAATGTCTTCGCTTTCGAAAAGATCCTTCATTGGCATGTCTATATTCCAAAAACACCAACAGAAAGAAGTAGACCTGTCTTTGACACTCAATGTGCCACCAAAAAGCTCAGTAACGCCAGCCTCTCTATAATCGTCTTCTGGATATCTGATGCGGGTCAAGTGCCATGTCTTACCCTTGTCAATGGACACCTCAACTCTGCCTACCCTTACTCCTCCACCAGAGTACGCATAGCCTCGAATGTTATAAGTATCTTTCTCCTGACCAGGGATGATCTGCATACGTTCAGAATGCTGAGGATAAACAATGGCTGACTGGACATTGAGATCGTAGATAGCATATCGTTCGTCCTCCCACCACTTCCTTTGAGTCTTTGCCATGTCTGGAGTTACCACAGTTGGCAGAACTCTATTGTCAAAAATATGGTAATAGTTTTCGGATGGCACGTCACTGAGCGTTAAATGCGTCAGCCATTTGACGGAACGACCACCAATAACACCAGGAATAAGCACTCTGATGGGTCGCCCGTGGTCAGGTTGCAAAGAGACTCCATTTTGTTTGTGCGCCAGGAGGATGTTGCGCTCATAATCCATGGCCCACGAAAGCTTTATGGATGTACCGTACGCACCATTTGCTGGTGTATCGCCACCGACCATACAAACGTAGCGGGCATTTCGAAGAGGCTGGGCTTTTTCTAATACGTCTTTAAGCATTGGACCGGTCCAGATAGACGTGGAAACACCTGCGGCACCCCAGTTGAATCCCGATCCCTTACGCACAACATTTTGTTCCTTTCGTCGATTTCCAGCGCAAACCAAGGTGACGGGGGTTGTGTACTGATCAAAGTCCTCAATCAGCTGTCTGACGGTTAGAGTTATGGGATTCTTGACAAGACCATCAATCTTGATGGTCCACTCCATACATTTATCATCTTCTACAATTGGCGCAGCACCGTGATTTCGAACATAGTGGAGCTCTGCCGGGGTCAGAAAACCAGCGTCGTATAGTACCGAAAGCGGGGCCTCTGAATTGAAGGGATGGGCGCCGGTGAGACGGATCAAGCGTTCATCACGCGGCACCTTTGCATCTGGTGTTTTCAAGTCGAGATCCAATACTTTTGTTTGCAAGGTGTCTTCGCGAACAGGAAACGAGCCTTGTACATGACCGGAGGGCAAGTATCCGCCATATTGAGACGACTGGTAGCCAGAGTCGTGTTCATCCGGCTCGTCACTAAATGCAGTGTCCATAGCCATTGTGTATTGAAATGGAGGGAAAGCTGTGGATGGGATTTGCTCTTTGCAGGCTGTGAGAAGCGACGGCTGGTTTTTGAGCCGTTCGAATGCAATGAAGATGAGCAGATGTCAAACAGAAAGAAACGTAGCTGAAAGCAAGTAAGGAGTGCAAGTGATAGAGCAACCAAATCTGACGAGGCTGTCTCTTGAGGTCAGGCAACAGATGCGAGGTTCAATGCACAGTGGTCAGGTTCAAATGCAGGGCCTTATCCGACCAATGAAAAATAGGCAACTCCAACGCACCTCCGAGAAAAGCATGTACGTGCGTCGCCTCATGCAGCTACGTTTTTTTGTTGATGCATCCCGTAGGGAGTTGGGGGATGACCTTGTGCCCTGGCTCACAGAAACAAAGACCATGCAGCGGGTGCCAACAGTTAGCGTCTGATTGGCCGCTTGAAACCCAAATCAATATTTCTTTTTGAGTGATCGGCACTTTGCCTACTAGATGTTGAAGATAAGCAATATTGAGTCGGGTGCAGTGGTACAGAGCTGATAGGGATTTGAGCGCATCTTTGTTTCGGAACGCTAGGAAGTACGACCCAGGCGAACATGGCTGCAATGAAGATTCTACAGGACTCTTTCGTTAACACGTGCTGTGACATGCCAGATTCTTCAATAATTGCGCTGCACCTGAACGTACTGCTTGCTCACCGTGCCGCAGATATTGCTTCGCTGCGTTGTGCGGCATGTTGAAACGGAGCTAATGCACCCGATAAAATGTGCTGGCAACCGCAAACGCCGCAACACGCCACAGCTGGTATCTTGATTTTTTCCACCAACGCATCCAAAAATGGAAAACGCGGGACGTTAGCCTGATATGGTGCCCAGTATCCTGATATGGACAACAACTGCTCCAGCTATCACTATTGTCCTGAATAAATTGAGTTGGTTTGTCTTTCTTATTCTTCACTTACACAATGCCTCCCGCTCCAGAATCTACTGCGGGCAAAAAGCGCATCGTCATTGTCGGTCTCGGCATGGTGGGCATGGCTTTTGTTGAGAAGATGCTCGAGCGAGACCTGCTAGCCAAAGAATACGTCATGACGGTACTTGGAGAAGAAAGATACCTTGCTTACAACCGTGTTGGTCTTACTGAGTACTTTGCTCACCGTTCTGTGGACGGTCTCTTCCTCAATGACGAGGCTTGGTACGCAAACGTCGACCCAAATCATATGACATACAGAGTCAATGATAAGGCCAAATCTATCGACAGGGTTGCCAAAACGGTCACCACTGCCTCTGGCGACGTTTTGCCTTACGATGTTTTAATCATGGCCACAGGATCAACTGCCGTGTTGCCAACGGCGCTGCTGCCTGCCCTGCCCCCGTCGTGCGAGTCCTATAGAGACATGGGTGTCTACGTTTACAGAACCATCGACGACGTCCAGTCTATGATTCAGTTCTCGGAAAACTTTAAAAAGACCCACGCCGACTCTCAAACTCCTTCCCGCGCTATTGTCGTCGGCGGCGGGCTGCTAGGACTTGAAGCCGCCAAAGCGCTCTATGATCTTGAAACCTTCAGCGAGCTAGGCCTCGTGCATAGATCTGGCTGGCTTCTGTCTCAGCAACTGGACGCAGCTGGTGGCAAAATGCTCGCTGACTCGGTCGAGAAAATGGGCGTCAAAGTTATGCTCAACACTGAAATCAAGGAGCTCGTGTTCACTGACAACAAGCTGTCTGCTGTCATTTACAAGGACGGTAGACAGGAGGACTGCCAGCTTCTTTGCTACGCTATCGGTATTTCTCCAAGAGATGAGCTTGCAGCGACTGCCGATCTGAAAACCGGTGCTCGTGGCGGCTTCGTTGTTGACGACAATCTCAGAACTAATGATCCTCATATCTACGCTGTCGGCGAGTGTGCCTGCTGGAATGGTAAGACTTTCGGTCTCATCGCCCCTGGTGTGGAGATGGCCGACGTGTTGTCTCACAATTTGTCCGTGCAAGCGCGTCTTCATGCGCCACGTCTCTTCGAGGAACCAGACATTGGAACTCGCCTTAAGCTCATGGGTGTGGATGTTGCATCTTTTGGTGATTACTTTTGTGATAGGTTCGGACCCAAGACGTGGCCCGGCCACAAAGCAAAGGGATTTGTCCCCACCAAGGATGATGTTGTAGCTCTGGCATACGAGGATCATTTTGCTGGTGTCTACAAAAAACTCATCTTCACAAAGTCTGGAGATTATCTTCTTGGTGGTATCCTTGTGGGTGATATTTCAGAATTTACCAAATTCAACTCCATGGTGTCATCGAAGAAAAAGCTTGATAAGAGCCCTACAGAATACATGGTTGGCTCAAAGGGATCTGCTGAAGATGACGTGGCCGACTTGGACGACTCTGCTCAGGTGTGCTCCTGCCATAATGTTACGAAAGGAGCAATCAAAGCCAAGATCCTTGATGGTACTTGCAAATCTGTGGGTGAGGTCAAGTCATGCACTAAAGCTGGCACCGCCTGCGGTGGTTGCGAGGGAACAGTCAAGGCCATTTTCAACGCGGAAATGAAAGCTCTCGGTATGGAGGTATCGAATGCTTTGTGTATTCATTTCAAAGAAAGTCGTGCAGACTTATTCCATATAATCATGGTGAAGAAACTTGACACTTTTGACAAGGTCATGAAGGAGGTCTCCCGCCTCCCAGAATCGGCGGGCTGTGAGATTTGTAAACCAACTATTGCATCCATTCTCGCGTCTCTTTACAACCGTCATGTTATGGATGAGCGTTACCGCGGCCTGCAGGAAACTAATGATCGTTTCCTTGGTAATATTCAAAGAAACGGTACCTACTCAGTTGTGCCTAGAGTCTCTGCAGGTGAAATCACTCCGGAAAAACTCATTGCCATGGGTGCTGTTGCCTCCAAATACAATCTCTATACAAAAATTACCGGAGGCCAGAGAATCGACTTGTTTGGTGCTAAGAAACAGGATCTTCCCGAAATCTGGGAGGAACTTGGAAAAGCTGGTCTAGAATCAGGTCATGCATATGGAAAGTCTCTTAGAACAGTCAAGTCCTGTGTTGGTACTACATGGTGTAGATACGGTATTGGCGATTCAGTTGGCATGGCTGTTCGTCTTGAAGAGCGCTATAAGTCACTCCGATCTCCGCACAAGATTAAAGGTGGTGTTTCAGGTTGTGTCAGAGACTGCGCTGAATTTCACAACAAGGACTTTGGACTTTGCTCAGTGAAAAACGGTTTCAATGTCTACGTGGGAGGAAATGGTGGTATGAAACCAGCTCATGCTCAACTGTTGGCCCAGGATGTTCTTCCAGACCGTGTGATTCCTTTATTGGACAGATACCTCATGTTTTATATTCGAACAGCAGACAAGTTGCAAAGAACCGCTAGATGGCTGGAGAACTTACCAGGCGGTATTGATTACTTGAGGGAAGTCATCATTGACGATAAGCTTGGAATCTGTAAGGACTTGGAAGAACAAATGAACAACATTGTAGGCTCTTTCTTCGATGAGTGGGCAGAGGCTGTCAAGGACAAGGAAATGCGTCACGATTTCAAGCAATTTGCAAATACCAACAAGACGATTGACTCAGTGGAGATTGTATACGAAAGAGGTCAGGCAAGACCAGCAGACTGGCCAGAAGAGGACAAGGTCAAGAGAGAAGTTTTCAAAGATGCCAAATGGTCTTCCACTTCTTGGCAAGAGGTTTGTTCTGCCACTGAGCTTCCAGATACTCCTGCCGGATCGTCGACTACAATTCTCATTGGTGACACACAAATAGCATTATTCAAGTCTGAAGGCAGGTTGTTTGCTTCTCAGAATATGTGTGGCCACAGACGAGCATTTGTGCTCTCGCAAGGCATCATTGGCATGGATGAAAACAACGAAACGTACGTTTCTTGCCCACTTCATAAGAGAAACTATATTCTTGAGAGAAACAAAGACAACACTGGCTCTTGCAAGAACGACGATTCGCAGTCGATTGCCACTTTTGACATCAAGGAGGAGAACGGCAAGATATTTGTGAAACTACCACCCACCGAGGAGCTGGATCGTTTGCTCGGTACTAATCGCTGGAAGGTGAAGAAGTCCGAGTCGTCTCCTCATTACACTGAGTTGGACGACAAGTACAAAATGGCGTTGCCTCAAAGAGTGACCTGTGGAGACGCCGCTGGCGATACTCTTTCGTGGTAATTATCCAAGTAGTTTATATCTTCAAATTTAGCAATTGACAGTTAATATGATACTACACAAAATCATTGACCTACAAAGCAAATTACTGAGTTGAGGCCTCTGCAGCATTTCATAACCAATAAGGTATGCACAGTGCCTTGAAATCCAGACACCTCGTCATTGTTCATACTTGGTACTTCCCATACCCTCCATGAATCCAGTAACACCAGCTGGAACTTCATAACCGGGCATTTTCTCGCTGAGCCAGGTATGGGTGGCACCAGACAAATCGGCCTCTGAACCAAACATGCCGGGCTTGACAGCAACGTAGCCCGGGAAAGTCGAGTACTTACAAAGTATCCTGCTGCCGCAGTCCGGACAGAAGGCTCTCGTAACTTCGACTTTGTCAAGTTTAGTCGTGGACACGTACTCCTTTGGCGATCCGCTCAACAGTCTGACGGCCGATTCTGGCAGCACATAGTACATGTCAAAAGCAGTGCCCGAGTGGCGCTTGCAAGAATCACAGTGGCAGGCCAGCGACATGATCCTCAGGTCCAAATCGGCTTCTACTTTGATTTTCTCACATAAACAGTTCCCGGTGGCCATTTTGTTTGTACAGTGATAGCGTCTTTGTTACGGAAATCGCAAGCTTTATGTACCAACGCCACCGTATTGGGGCCAACATAGCGGGGAAGATGAGGAAGATTTAGGGCTTGGTGCTGCTACCATCCAATTGCTTCGATTGATCTACATTTCTACACGTTCTGTCGCGGCTAAAATACGTTGATTGGTGGTGATGCGACAACCATCATTGCGACTTTGTCCCTTCTCTTTTCCCACTGTTGAGCACGTTTGAGCACGCTTGCCACGTTTCAAGCGCCAAAAAGACGCCAATCAGGCCACTTCGAGGCGATTTTCATTTTCGGAGATGAACGCCCAGTTGTGTTGCACAGCGTGTCTGGACCTGTAGCTCATTGGATTACAATTTACTGGAAAGCCCACAGCTAAAAACCAATTGAATATGTCAAGACTAAAATTCGGTCGTTTCCACGGACACGTTTGCAAGCAAAATTAAAACTTACATGATTAGCAAGATCACTTGTGGTTACATATACAGTTACGTTATCATAAATAAAAGACAATGCCCCGCTAAGCTATCAGCTAGCCAAGCCTGCGATTGTTTGTCAAGCGGCCAGTCCGTCAAAACATTGGCATTGACTTTGTGCGAATCAAGTCCTCTCGCATAGAAACTCGCGAAGCAACTCGCGACGGAACTCGAGACGGAACTTGCGAGCTAGTGGCTGATGCCGATGCACCTGACTGAAACTCATGTGGGGTTCTCGATACCATATCGCTTAGGTTAAGAGACGACAAGGAATTGGTGGCAAGCCCCATTGGGTATTGCTTGGTGGGTCGAGAAGCAGCGGAGGCAAACATCGAACCATCATCCAGCTCGGTACCATTCTCCTGCGACTCTAACTTTGAGTACACGTCCTTGTTTTTTAGCCAGGGCAGATGACACCAAAGCGAGGATCCGGGGATTTTGCCCAGTGACAATTGACTCCGTATTCTGCGCAATTCTGAAGCTTGCGAATATTTCATAAAATGCCGTAGACCAAATAGAACCAGGACTACAAAGAAAAAGATCACACTTACTTGTCCAATGTCTATTGACGACACAGGCAGCTGCTCGCCACCGTAGATAAACTCCGTAGAGTCCGCCGCCTGGAAGCCAACCGGCAAGGAATGGCTCTTATCAAACGGCGGCACCTGAGAAGATGCATAGAATAAAGCGCGACCAAGAGTCCAAGAGAGCTCTTCACCATTAATCTTGAGCGCACTTTGGAAGGGATCTGAAAAATCAGGAGTTTCCCTTGTTTGTATCGTCATCAGCGGAGGAGCCGAAGCAGGTGCTGTTGAATTACCACCATCCTGCTCGAAATCTCTTGCAATCAAATTGTTGACGCCATGGGACACACTGGCAGCCTCAGTATAGTCACAACCTCTCTTGACCAATCTTGCCATGCCGCTCATCGCCACGTCAATTGGGACCCCGAAGCCCTCGTGAAGAACGTTGAGGACCCAAGACGATTTGAAGCATGCGTTCTGTAGCTGTTCAAGGGACATTCCATTATATTTACCCTTCTTTTGGTTTTCCTCCACCTTACTCCAGGGCATTTCACAAAACTCTCGCACTTTTTTTTCGTATTTTTCAAAGTCGTACTTGCCGCCCATTTGAAAGACATCGTTTGCGGTATACCAATACTCTGAGATTCCCACAAACTTGTTTTCCTTGAAGTCAATTGTTGGAACATGAACACCATTGAACAGACAAGGGTCATCTTTGCAAGGAAGATCTTTTTGCAACAGGTGGTAGAGAGACTCCATACATTGGGTGAAGTTGCCCGTACCGGAGATGGTTACGTTTCCTGGCCGCGCGCTGTTGGGCGGGCTTGCGACTTCAATGACCGCGTCAGGTTGCGTGCAAGGGTCCAGGTTAGAGCCCGAAGCTAGTGTCTTTGTCAAAAGCTTTGCGCGCGCTTCATTGGCACCAAAACCAAGCCAAGTAGTTACAAATAAGTGCCAGTGTATCTCGCGCCCGTCCAGTAGTCGCAGATTTACCGACATGAGGTCGTCAATGTGGCGGTCGATTTCTGACTTTTTAGGAACAAACGCGATTTGCGTAGACGCTCCGCCCATGTCCATAAACCCAAACGTTTCTGTTTCCTTGGTGGTCGCGCCTAGCAGGTAGTTGAGAGCCAGCCAGCCATACAGGCCCTCTGTCTCGCCGTCAATCACCTGGACGTGGCTGGCACAGTCAGGCAGGTTGAAGGACGTCTTTTCGCGCAGCGTCGAGCAGGTAAGCTCGAGCAGCCGGCGGCGCTCGTTTTCCTCAACCATACGCATTCCGGCGGTAGCCAGAAAGAATATCGGAGTGAAGGGCCGCTCGGCCTCCGGGATAATATTTTCTGCATGCTCAATGAGCTGCTTCAGGTGCTTGTGCCAAAGCTCGTCCTGGGTGAAGACCTTGTTTGCGTATGTGGATATTCCTGGGTGGATCTTGAAGTTCCAGTCGTCGTCAAAATCGACCGGAACCAAGCGGTTGCTGTTCTTGGCGTTGCGCTGGCTGTATGTCACATCTTCCCACCGGTAGACGTACGCACGGGAACCGGACGATCCAGCATCGATGATAACAGCGTATCTGTCCCTCGCGGCGGGCGACCGCTTGAGCGGCGGCAGCAGCGATGCGAGGGATGCGAAAGACGGAAGCGACAGTGAAGAAGTCATGCAGGTACACAGCCGTCAGCTAGCACAGGAGTTGCAAAACAAGCCGCTGCTGAAAACAATGAGGATGCAAAGCAGTCGGCACGCGTGGCGGGCAAAGATTCACCGGCGAGCAAAGATTCACCGGCAACCACGTACAAGAAAGGGGCTGTGCAATAGCCTTACAATTCGTCGCGCAGGGTTCTTTGCACCTTGCGTTCCGGGTTCAGAGGGAGAATCGTGACAGCTCAACGCCGGCAGTCGTGGGACAGACGGGGCGTTTGGGATCGAGGACACATGGGGCACTGGCAAACGAAGTGAATTGCAACTGGAGCTTGGACAGCACCAGACAGGACATACAATTAAATAAAACAGCTAAATATGGCGCGCGCCGGCGCTCGTCACCTCATCTCTGGAAAGAGGGCCGGGAACTTGGGCGCGATCTTGACAACGTCCCGAAAGATGTCAACGTTGGCGTTTTCGCCCAGATCGATAATCTTGAAAATTGTAATGTCGCCGGCGGCATTGACCTTGCCGGTGATCTCAGCGTAACGTCCCATGGACAGGGTCGAGTCGTCGTTCAGCAGGCACTTGATGGGTCCGCCACAGTCGACCACGGCGTAGTCGCCCTTCAGCTCCGACGGCTTGCCCACCAGCTTTACAACCTGGTTCGTCAGGCTGGACAGGTTTTCGTCCAAAAAGGGCTTGTCCACTCGGTACGCTTCCATGTTCAAAGGTGTCTCGTCGCGTGAAGGTTCGTCTGGCCGGTGCGTGTTTTTGTAAATGGGAGCAACCACGTCTGCTGTCAGCGTTTACAAACGTGGTTGTGTTTGCTGCCCAAACGCCGCGCTTTGCATGTGCACGACAAGCCGATACGAACAAACATTGAAGCGCAATTTTGAGGAGGCCACCCCGCAATGCCCACCCTACTCTCCACCAACACCGGCGAAATCATCCACAGCAACTCCCCCGAAACGAACCACCTACTCGAGCTCGCTGCGGCGCTCACCGACGCCAGCGCGGTTGCGTCGTCGCTGAAACTGGGCACCGTGTCAAAGGTGGTGATTGGCGGCCCGGCCGACAGCGTTGTGCAGTCGACGGTGAAGGACCTGGTCATCACGTCGTGCGGCCCCGAGCTCGCTCAGACGGCGATTGACGAGTACGAGCTCCACAAACAGGCGACCGAAATGCTGCAGCGGGCTGCGTCTGCGGCGACGCCGGAGCAAGGCCAAGAGCCGGGTCTGTAGAATTAGTTATTTATTAATATTACTTGCAATTACACGTTTCTCTTGTCTGAGGTCACGACCGACTGCATCTTCTTGATTCTGCCCGCGCTGGGGGTGACGACGCTAATGTCGGAGACAAAGTCGACCGGGCACAGCTTTGGCCAGTTGACAAACTGGATGCCGTTGGTGTTGAACACCGACAGCGAGTAGACAAACATGGCAAACGAGATGAGCAGCACGAGCGGGTTCACAAACGCCGGGGAGTCGGTGCGCGGGAAGAAGTAGGCCGCGGCCATCATGAGCAGCGAGCCGCCAAAGACGTACGGCATGACCTGGTACAGCAGCGGACGGGTGTCGACAAACGGCGACTCAAGGGCCTCGTAGGGCAGGTGGTTGCCGAGCAGCAGGTCGAACGAGTCCTGGCGGGCGCCGTCAAAGAAGTTGTTGCGGATGTAGCGGACAATCGAGTTGCGCAGGTCTGCGAGCGCGCCGAGCTTGGTTCGGGTGCCGGTGCGCGTAAAGTCCGTCTTGAGCGCGCCGGTGCCCGAGTACGGCACGGACACGCCATCGGCGTTGTCGGCCCAGGTGTTTCTGAAGATGAACTCAAACGCGGGGTCCCAGTTGGCGCCGGCGGGCAGCAGGCCCAGGTGCTGCAGCTGCTGGTGCAGCACCCAGCGGCCAATCTGGCCCTGCACGACGTTGGTCCGGTCCAGGCAGTCCATGCAGTTTGTGCGCACGACGGACGTCTGCCTATTGTAAATGTCCTTGGAGTCGGTCGCCGTCTCAAACCAGCCCTGCTTGTCGAGGCCGACCTGGACGAGGTGGTCGATGAGCAGCGACACGCGGTCCCAGCGCATCTTGGAGCACTCGTGGTGGAAGTCAAAGTAGGTGTAGTCAATGTCGGCGCCGAGCTTGCCGTGCGACGAGATGTTTTGCACGACCGACTCGTAGGCGTCCTTGACCGGCTTCTCGTAGCCCTTCTGGTTGACCAGGTTCACCAGGTAGTTCTTGCCGTAGATCTTGGTCTCCTGGTCAAAGTGCTTGATGGCATTGTCCAGCACGGACTCGCCGATGCGCAACACCGGCTTGTACTTGAGGTTGTTGACCTCGCCCCAGTGCGCCGGCACCGAGCCGCGGGTCTGGACGTACGAGAGAAGCCGGCCCTCGATCACGAGGATCTGCTCCGTCTCGTTGTAATTGGCGACGTGGCCGTCGGCGTCGACGCCGCGGCGGAAGTAGCGTGTGCCCGCGCGGAAGCGCGACCGGCGCGAGATGAGGCCAAACTGGCACGGCTTGCCGCAGAGCACCGTGTCGTGCAGCGACACCACGCCGTACAGCACCGGCTGGACAAACGCGCCGAAGCCGGCCCTGACAAAGTCCGCGGCGATGTACGCATTCCAAAAGAACCGGTCGTCAAGCGGCACGTTGCCGCCGGCGTTCAGGCGCTGGAACGAGTTGGTCAGGTCGAGCGTGGAGGAAAAGAAGAGCTTGCCGCTGTGCAGCTGGGCCTTGGCCAGGTTGTAGTAGGCCGTTTCCGTCTCGTTCTTCACGCGCCACGCGCCCTGCAGCGACACCAGGTCAAAGCCGGTGGCCTGCACAATCTGGTTGTCGAGCAGGCTGCCCACAGCCTTTGTCTCGGTGACAACCACAAGATACTTGGCCAGTCGCAGTTGCAAAATGCCCAGCACGGCGACAATGTAGCGGCCCTTGCCGCCGGCGGGCACGAGCGTCTTGGCCTCGGACAGCTCGCCGTCCGGCCGCGATATCTCCAGCACACGGCCCTCTTGCGTGGTGATCCTCAAACAGGAGCTATCGGTCGTGAGCAACATTTGTGTGTCTTGCAAAGCGTCGTGGTTGTGGTATTTATTTCGGTCCAGACCCTGGCAGGCTGTGCTGGGCTGGCGGCCCAGGCTAGTGCTGACTAGCGCTGGCGGCAGCGCCGGTGGGGTGCTGGGATACCTGGAGCAGCTGGCCAGCGGGCCGCGCGCGCTGCCGGTTGCGAGGGCAGATGCTGCGGACGGGCCAGCGACAGGCTGATCTGCGTTTCTCGTCTGCTGCTGCCTGCCAGTCGCCGCATCACGCAAAGCTGCACTAGCGCTGGTGCGCTTGCCAGGACAACCAGCGACGGCGTGCAAAATCACATTCAAATCACATTCAAATCACATTCAAATCACATTCAGACGCAAATGTGCAACGCGGTAGTTTGCAACTCTGCTAGGCGGTTACAACTCTGCTAGGGGTGGCTTGGCCAGACCACGTTTGCCACTGACGCACCGGCGCTGGGCCCGGGGCCTGGGGTATGCGGATATTTGAATCGTATGCGGATACCAACCCGCAGCTGCCATCTTCACAACGCAAGCAACATGTACAAACTATCCACAACTCTCGTTGGTCATGAGGACGACGTCAAGCAGGTCAAGTTCTGCGCGGCCGACCGCCTGCTCTCCGTCTCACGCGACAGATCCGCCAGGTGCTGGAGCCTGGCCGCGGACAACTCCGTCGAGTCGCTGCAGCTCCTGTACTTCACCGACAAGTACCTCAATTCTGTTGCAAAACTCGGCGCCACCGAAGCGCTCTGCGGCAGCCAGTCCGGCGCGATCGCCCTGCTCGACACCAGCGCCGGATCGCAAAAGAATAGCAATCCTGCAACGCTGAGCGGCCACAGTGCAAATGTGTGTGCGCTCGACACAAACGAGGGGCTGGGGCTCGCGGTCTCGGGCTCGTGGGACAAGACGGCCAGAATATGGGACTTGCACAAGCTTTCACAAATCGCTCTGCTGGAGGGCCACACACAAGCGGTGTGGGCCGTCAAATTTGTCAGCAGCCGCCAGGTGCTCACGGCGTCGGCAGACTCCAAAATCTGCCTGTGGGCCCTCGACGGACGCCTCTTGAAAACGTTTACCGGCCACACCGACGCGGTGCGCGCGCTCGACATTGTCGACGCCGACCACTTTGTGTCGTGCGCGAACGATGCCTCTGTCAAACTGTGGTCGTTCCACCAGACCACGCCCCTCAGAACGCTCAACAGCGGACACACCTCGTTCGTGTACTCTGTTGTCTCGCTTGGCGGCGGGCTCGTCGCTTCCTGCGGCGAGGACCGCTCGCTCCGCATCTCTGACACTGCCGACGGCGCGCTCAAGCAGGTCATCGCTCTGCCGTTCGTATCTGCGTGGTCGGTGGACGCGACAGACTCGAGCATCGCTGTGGGTGGCTCCGATTCAAACATCCACATCTTCACCAAAGACCCTGCCAAGGTTGCCTTCGCCCAAGAGCTGGCGAACTTTGACGAACTGGTCGGCAATTTTGCCATTGGCCAGGACCAGCAGGTGTCGGACCAGAACCTCTCTGACCCAGCGGTGCTGAAAAAGGCAGGCACAAGTGAGGGACAGGTTGTCGTAGTGAAAGACCCTGTGACGCTCAAAACTGAAGCGCACCAGTGGGCGGCGGGCACCTGGATAAAAATCGGCGAAGTGGTCGGCTCAGCGGGGTCCTCTTCTGGTAAAAAGGTGGCCCACACAGACGGAAAGTCCTACGACTATGTCTTTGACGTTGACATTGAAGAAGGAAAACCAGCCTTAAAGCTGCCCTACAACAAGAGCGAGAACCCGTATGAGACGGCCAGAAAGTTTGTCGAGCTGCACGAGCTGCCAGCCAGCTACGTCGACCAAGTCGCTCAGTTCTTGATCACGAATACGGGAGCGGTAAACATCAATGATGCCCCTGTTTCAGACCCGTACACGAGTCGATATGTGCCGGCTTCCGAAAATGAGCGCCCCGCCGAGCAGAAATCCAAGTCGTACTCCGTTCTCCCCTACAACAAATATGTAGTGCTGGCGGGCTACAAGGCGCCAGCACTGAGCTCGGCCTTCATCAAGGGCAACGCCTCGTTCAAAACCTTCTCGCAACTCGAAGAAGATGACGTCTGCAGTGCGCTGGAAGACGGTGTGTCGGACAAGAACGCAGAAGTCGTCTTCAAAGCAGCTATCAGAATTGTCCCTGAGTGGGGAGTAGATAACAACCTAATTGGATTAGATTTGCTGCGCATTTCAATACCGTCTTTGCGTTCTGTCCCTGCCGCCGCCGTTATCCAAACAATTTTTTCCGCGCTTGATCCGGATCTGCCAAAGCACAGTCTTTTAGCTGTCAGAGCGCTCGCAAACTTGATTGCCAACGACTCTGGTAGATCGGCTGCAACAGGAACATCGGTCTTTGAATATGCGGTGTCGCTAATTGGAGCACTGATAGCGAAATCCACTGCACTTGAAATTGCTGGTGCATCTTTGCTGCTCAACTATTCCATTAGTGCGCTATCAACTGGCACTGAAAGTGACAAATTAATGGAGGTTCTCTCTGATACCGCCGGGTTTGTGAAGGATTCCGAAGCAAAGTATCGCCTTTTGCTGGCTCTCGGTAATACTTTGGTAAAGTCACCGACTACTGTGTCGATCGCTCGGGGCACGCAGATCGACACATGGGTTCGCAATCAAAGGCTGGGTGAGGAACGATTCAAAGATTTGTGCTCTGACGTTTTGACTGCCTTAGCATAAGAGAGGGTTCAAGCTCATTAGAATAAGCATTATTAAGCATTGATGGTGAGAGTATTTATTGAAAATATGGAAAGACAATCTTTTAGAAACCTAGATGTCGATGATCCATCCAACTCAATCCACCGCGATTGCTCGCAACTGTATACTACATACTACAAATGTAAATCTCCACTAACAGTTAGGTGCCAAACCTTTATTTGATAGTCTGTCATACAATCAATTACAAGTAGTAATATCATCTCTTTGCTGGCAATGTCATCATTTTTTTTTTCCTTCAACTCTTTGTCGCTCTCCTAGTGGTCTGATACAAGCAGCCGCTGACAATTTTCCGAACCAGAGTGAAATTTCACCATCACCTGCAATTTTGTCGTTTTACTAAACGTGTCTTCTCGCGTCTGAGGAGTAGTAACCGTCTAAACGCTGAAAAAGCTATTCATATATCAGACTCTGGTGCAGCTGCATTGAGCCGTTTGCCAGTTTAGTTGTGTTGTGGGTAGAGATCAACTATATATTCAAAGAGCCCCTTAATTAGCATTGCAGCGTACTATTTCTGAGTCCGACTGGGTAAAAAATGGGTCTCACGTACAAACGTCATCGAACTTGGGCAGGCACCTTTTTCTGCCACCCTGAGCGCTACTACCAGCCTGAAACTCTTCATCAACTGCAGGAGATTATCAGACAGGCCAATGCTGCAAAGAAGACAATCATGGTTGTTGGATCTGGTCATTCTCCGTCCCAGTTGACAATGACCCGCAATTGGATCGTCAATTTGGACAAATTCAATAAAGTTGTCAAAATTCATGAGCCTCAATCAATTGTAGGTCCCTACTCTGCGTCCACGAATGGAGGAAGAGAGTCTGAGTATGTTGATGTCACCGTAGAGGCAGGCATGCGGATTCATGAGTTGAATAAATACCTGGCGGCAAACGGACTAGCATTGCAATCCCTAGGTTCTATCAGCGACCAGTCTGTCGCCGGTGTGATTTCAACAGGAACTCACGGAACCTCAGCATACCACGGTTTGATTTCTCAGCAATATGTTGATCTGACTGTTCTCACTGCTGCTGGTGAGCTAATTCGCTGCTCTGAAACTGACCATCCTGATTTATTCCGCGCTGCTCAGCTATCACTTGGTAAAATTGGCATCATTGTCTACGCAACCATCCGCACTGTCCCTGCATTCAATCTTCACGTTGATTTTGAAGTGGTGTCATTTTCTGATTACCTGGAAAACATTTGGCCCACTTTCTATTTGAGTGCCGAGTACACTGGTGCATGGTGGTATCCATATATCGACAGAATTGTCCTATTTAGAATGGACAAAACCAAAGAGCCATGTACAAAGCTACCTCGCACATGGTTTAGTAACTGGTTTAACAGGTATCTGTATGAATTCCTACTGTGGGTTTCGGTACATATCTATCCCAAGATGACGCCATTCATTGAAAGATGGGTTTTTGATGGAGTGAATGGAAAGAAGCATAGAACTCAGCTGCCTCAAAAATATAGTGCTGTCACCACTTCTGTTCAAGGATTCAACATGGATTGTTTGTTTTCCCAATTTGTCAACGAATGGGCTATTCCAATGACTAGCGGTCAGAAAGCTTTGCAGGAGATGAGCCATGCTATCAAGGATGGTCTTGCCAAAAACAAATTCTATGTGCATTCACCTATTGAGCTGCGCGTGTCTAATACAACTCATCCGCACTCGGCTGCGGGAAGATCACCTATGTCGCCTACTCTGAACGCTAAGACTAGCATCTCCATGGATGAAGCTGAGGCTGGCAAGGGCGCAATTCCTGGTAATAATCTTCGCCCATATCTGGATTATACTCCAAAATTGGAGTACAATACTAACGGCCCTGTCACGTATGATCAGTTATCCTTTGTCATAAATGCTACAATGTACCGACCATTTGGCACTAATAGCAAATGCCAAGTATGGTATGAAGTGTTTGAAGACATAATGTACAAGCTTGGTGGTAAACCGCACTGGGCCAAAAACTTTGTTGGCTGGGCTAATGAAGGAACGAATTATAAAGGTTATGATGGAGAGATGCTTGGTTTGAAAAATAAGATGGAAGAATTCTATGGAAAGGATCTTGAACAATGGAAGGATATCAGAGAAACCTACGATCCTCATGGTATGTTTATTGCTGGTCGCTCATGGATGCAGTTAAATGGTCTGATTGACTAAAGAAACGAAAGAAATATTCCGTTGTACGCAACGTTTGGAGCAAGGATATCTCAGCGTAAGCACTCAGAAAAGGTCAAAATAATGAGGTTTGTATTGCACCAGAGCAGTGCTGCACTAACATGCCATTGCTACAAGGTGCGTGCAATGGATGTAAAGTGAAACGAGATTGTACTTTTAGAATTCTACTTTCAAATAATCGTTGGCAGGTAAATTGTGATACAAAAATGGTATAGTGTGTTATGCATAAATATATCTAAATCAATGAGAATAAATAGGGGGGCGGATAGACATCGGCAGCATCATGCTGTGCTATTCACCTAGATTAATGACAAAGACAGTATGTCCAAACAAACATGCAAAGTGAACGTGACAACTTTCTGCGACTTCAACTGATCCGTAGTTTTGCAACAGGTGCTTCTCATCAGACCGTTTCGTATTCTCCATTTTGTTTTTGAGGAACTGTGCACAGCCGTTTAATCTGAAACTTGTGCCCCGGACAAACAACATTTCTTTGAAAAGTTGTCATCAGCGGAATTTAGGAGACAACGGCTTTTTGCAGCAAATTGTTCTGCGTTAAATTTCACTCATTCAACTTTAGTTACATTTCTGTCTTTCAGTTTGAAAGTTTGAAAGACCGTTCTTTGCTGAGGAGAAAAGACTTTGCATACACATCTCGAATAGAAAAGGTTCATTTTTTGTAGCTCAACTTGATTTGCACAGTTGAGAAAATCACCCATTCTATTCAAATTCAAAGGTGGTATTCCCAACTAGCCAAAGCTGCTCAAGGATACAAACCACAGAGGCGCAAGTTTCAACGGGAACGTTACAAGCAATAACCAGATCACAATGGACAAATCGCTGGATGAAATCATTCAGTCCGGAGAGCAACTAAGACAATCACAGATGGGTCGAAATCGACGCACGCGGGGAGAGCATAGAGGAGGTCGAAGTGGGCACAGGAGTCAACGAGATAATAGGCACTATAATGAAAGTGGTGATCCCCCTGAGAGATCGCGGGTCGTTTCAGTGGAGAATCTACATTATCAGCTCAGAGAAGCTGATCTCGATGAACTGTTCAGCAGAGTGGGAAGGGTCGTTTCTGTTGAAGTGTTCCATAACCGTGATTCAGAGTCAAGAGCTGATGGTAGAGCACGAATTGTATTCGAACATCCCCGCGATGCTTTCAATGCAGTGGCAAGATTTGATGGAAAGTCGGCCGCAGGGCAGCCGCTAAAGCTCAAGTTACTTCCTCCCAGAGATTTTACCAGAATTGTGGGAGGTGTACAGAAAAGAGAAAGAGGCCGTGGTGGAAGATCAAGAAACTCAGCAGATTCCAGGCAGGCAGGCAGCCGAAGGCAGAAAACCGCTGAAGAGCTTGATATGGAGCTGGACGACTATATGAATAATAATAACAAGGACGTCGAAAGCAACCAACAGAGTCTTTCTACACCGACGGAAACAACGGAGACTAAATTCGATACGGAACCGATGACTGATAAATCAGAACACGCAGCTGGTAATGTGGCGGAACTAAACTCCTCTGCAACACCACTAGCCTCGTGAGACCATGAGGAATGTAAGAATGTAATGCAAAAATGTAACGTTAGAGGTCCTTTTTCGACCTGGAAAAGTGCGAGCGCAGATATGTACATATCTGCATAGATTACTATTGCTTAGCTAAATTCAATTTTTCATGTAAACTCTGTGGTATATACCTATTGAAACTTTTATGGCAACAGCAATCTGCAGGTTCACATGTCTACATTTGGACATCTCACCGATGACCAAAACTCAAAGAAAAAAAGACAGATACTGCAAATTCAATGCACAGGAAAATAGAATTGGAACTCGGGATCTGAGAATTAAGGATGAGATAATTAATCAAGCTCAAAACTGGTTAAATGATGCACCAATAGTCGATAACACTCACACTAGCCCAAAACGCACTTTGACGTCCCTAAGTGTAATATGCGCCGAATCTCTGGCTAGACATAGTGAGCTGCTGACTAAAAAACAGCTTCAATGGATGCCTTGGAGTGCTGCTAGGATTCTGTGGAGAATTTTATGCGAGCGGAATCTCGATACGCACGGGCTGTTTCTGCATTTTGTGTCGTTATTTGGAAGAGAACAAGACTTTCGCTGCCATTGGCCATGCGAGGCCGCTAGTAGCTTAAAAAAGCTTTCTAGTTCAGATCGATATCGCATAAATCTACTGAGACGTTACCAAAGATACCCAAATATTCGATTCCAGCTTATTCCTTTGAACGCGTCACTTATGCCATTCATTGACCAAGCTACTACCGAAGAATGCCCCTTGCTGTATATGCTAGATCTCAATGGTGTTTGCGATAAATTTCAGTTTTACAAGGATATTATGCAGCTCAAGCTGTTGGCACTAGACGTGTCTGGTATTCCAATCCCTAAGCACTTGATTCCAACCTGGAAATTGGCCATGAAAAATGGTAACTGGAGGTCCATGAGAGTGTTAATCACAGATGACGCAAAGGAGTTTCTCGATATGAAGCAGCTTCTTTTGATTGGATCGCGTAATCCTATTCAAGAAGTTTCCAATCGTACCTGGCAAAGAAAACAGCTATCAGACTCGCTGGCTAATAGCCTTTCTGCCAAATACATTATAATTAAAAACAAGCTGAAAGATGTGCCTACTTGCCCGCTGGTAGAAATCACAGCTGGTAGCCAATGGCAAAGTAAGCCCTTTCCCGTTTCCTCCATCATAACGAGGGTGATACCCGAATCTAGCATGGAAACGAAAGCAGTGCATTGTAATAAGAGGCGATCAGAAACCAATGCTATCGTTAAATCATTGCAACGGAAGAAACTACCTAAAAAGGTTGGTACTATTGATATGAACAAATTTCTCGGCTAGAAACAAGTGACATGTGCAAAAGAAACACTTGGAGGTGCATAAATAATCATTAATGCTATATTACACGATATTAAATGTAGGCGATGCAAAGCCATGCGCTGAAAAAATTAAATAAATGATGTAACCAGTATGACCGTTGGATTCCAAATATGAGTGTATAACCAACAAGATATGCCAGCATCAGTCTAGTAAACATCAATGAGGAATAACGAAAAGAGTGCGGGATCATCTGGCCAGCACAGCATCGTTCAATTAAAAACATGATTGGCATGATTGAAATCAAGTGGCTATGATGCGTTTCGATCCGCCATTTCAAGAGATAATTGTGCAGCCATACAACGAGCATGGGCACATTTAAGGGCAGCAGCCAAACAATGATTATCAGCAAAGTGACTGTCCAGTTTTTTAAATTTTGGTTGTAATTGTTAGCAGATTCGAGTCGAACAGCTGTGCATAACTGGCAAAGAAAACCAACAATTACACCAAATTGATAAGGTAGCTTTTGAATTGCCATAACAGCAAACGTTGTCCACAATATCACTCGGAGGCCGATACTCAGTAAGTAGGAGTTCATAGGATCAGTGCACCATGAGCTCAGACTAAGCAATTTAATACAACCAATGACAACGTAGTAAACAAGATGGCACAATCCAACAGCAAAACAGACGAAGATGACGCCCATGAACTGTAAATGCATGTTTTCCAACCCCAAAAAGAAATTGTTACACTTTCCTCCTGCAGCAATAGTCGGAAGCTCGCTATTACGAACATCCATCGATGGCTCTATCATGTAGAGGAGCGATGTCGTCCACGGAAGCATGAGAATATATGGTAAGCACCAAGTAAGTACCAATACAACAGGAAGCTTGTTTCTGGTGAACACTCTTAAACTCTCGCCAAAACTTATGAACACACCCGAGTATGCATATTTTTCAAGTTGAATATACAGTACCATCGCAACAACAGACATTGGAAAGATTATTAGACCAATTCTGTAATGAAAAAATAACCTTCCAAGACTGCTCATAACATCAATTCTCAAGGATAGCTTGATAGTTGCCTCATCCCAGCAGTCGATATGCAAATTGTGATAGCTCTTTCCGTCATCAGCTAGCGTAAATGGTGTGAATGGGGCAACACCATGAACAATGATTTGCGATTGTAATTTAGTGACATACGTCGATTCTTGTGCGCTTTGAGTATAGTACCGAACCATCATTGGTTCCTTGGAGAGGGTCAGTTTGTACGCCAAGAGAGATGACCATATTTGAGTAAAAGAGATGTCAGCCATGTTGCCAGCGGGGATCGAAAGATTAATGCCAAAAAGCTGGCGCCAGAAGCCATGTGGCACAATGACATTGTGCTTATGCTTTTGAAAGGTGTTAGCCATAAGAATACCACTGGTGGGCACGCTATGGTTATCAACTATTACAATTTTATCGAAATGCTGCGACAGTGCTGCGGCAGGAATCTGAATATGCGATAGGTCATTTGGCATTGACTTTTTGAATTTTGAAAGATTGTAGCAAAGATGGGGGGTGCCAGCAGCATCGTTACGAGCCAAATTTCGAATGGACGGCAGATCTGACTTTGCCAAGTCAAGTCGCCAAATGTCAAGAGATTTTACAGCGCCAGGACGACATGCCATTACAAGGATCCCGTCCATATTTGGGTCGTCTTCACCGTCTATCAAATGCCCATCAGTCAATAAGGAAAAGGTCCAAAAGTCTCCAATTGCAGGTAACGGGAGCAGTTTGACGCAGTTTTTGTTTGACCGTTGACCAAAGCAAGCACCGAATTGATTTTTGGACAACTTCTCCACGACACCCTCATCTGGCAGAGTAGCAGCACAGTCGGCTTGGAACTGTTCTTGCGTTGGATCTTTGCCCAAAAAATTTGACTTCAGTATCTGCAAGCGCGAGTCAGGTGTGGAGCTGCCAAGCTTCTCAGATTGAGCGACCTCGACCAAGGAGTTCGCAAGGACTTTTAGCAATTCTCGATACCATATCAGGGCCTCGTGGTCCACGTTCATCCACACCCCAGGTATAGACGAAGAAAATACAGTGAAGCCATTTGTTTCAGGCACGACGGAGGAAATCAAAGAATGTTCTGCAGGAATCATTCTGTCTAGTGAGCCACCAACGATGGACACAACCACCATGTCCTGTAATGGATTTTGCCCGATCTCCGCCTTTCCATATGCTTCCTGCCAGTAACGATTGACACGCTCATATATTTGAACCACGTCCCAGTCCATTGTGGCAGGGGGTAGTAAATGAGGCGCGGCGAAAGTGAGTATTGTCTGTACAGTCCTTGGTTTGTATGATTCAAGAGAGATAGCGGTACGTGCAACCACTCCACCCATTGAGTGGCCAATGAGAATGACCGATGTTGGCTTATCTTGCGCATTAGTGTAGAGCGACAAAACATGCATGATGGCAGCATTGATGTACTGCGCCTGGTCAAGAATTGTTCTACCATGCAGGGCAGTCAAATCCTCGCCAAAGTCTGTGGTGAAGAAGTCCAGCTGAGTCATGTCCTGTGTGGATTCGTTTGTGAGCAACGCAGTTTCTGCGGCCATGTGTCGTACCTGGCGGAACGAGCCTGCATTACCGGGAATAAAAATCACAGGCTGGCCAGCCAGCGTGTGATTGATATTGGCGTTTGACTCTGAGTTCTCGCCGCGGTACAAGTACAAAGAATACTTTGTTTCCAGCGGGTTTGGAAAGTCAATGACATCGTATTGCGGATTGACAATGAGTTGCTCATAGGACTCACGGTGGGAAAAACAAACAAGGAAGGAAATACAACAGGCAAGAAGAAAAGACAGTGAGAAGGCAATCAGCAGCGCCGAGTACAACGGGTGCGAGGGGAGAAGGTTGTGGTGAGGAGGAGGAGACGACAACGCAGACGCCGGCCGTAGATTGGAGACGGTCTTGGCAATTTCTGTGAGCGACGACTCCCGCTTGTGGGTGGGCGAGCTGGTGCTCGCGGCCACGTCTAGCGAGACCGTCAGGGTCTCTACTGTGGCAGGCAAGGCTGGCCGGTTGCTTCGCAATGCTTTTACAGGTTGGCCAGCAGGAGACGAGGCTGGCAGCGGGTTATCGTCATGCTTCTTCCTTTTCTGCTTCTCATTAGACATTGGCAGCAATCAGCTGTGGAGACCGACACAATGTCCTGTTGCACCCAGACAATACTAGCACTGGCACTGGCAAGCACAAGTGGTCGCTTGTGGGTTTGTAGGCAAATTTTAGACTGCCAGGCGACAGGGTCACGCCAAGCTTATCAAAATGAGGAAGGTAGCGACAGTCAATTGCGACAGCCGGGGAGGTCGTTAGGCAGAGGACGAGCGCTGACCGCGATATAAAAATGATGCGTATGTTTTTTTTTGTCGGCTCCTTACACTCTCTTACTATAAACAGAAACGATCCGCTTGGAATAAAAAAACCGATTTCCACACGTTGCTTTTTTGTCTGTGCTGGTCCAGGGGCTGACAGGGCTTGGACGCATCTACCGCCAGGTAGTATCGCTGACTACCCACTGTGGCGCGAGCAGCAGTCACAAGCAGAAGCCCCCGGAAGGGCCTGGCCACAATAATTCCAGCATACAGTGTCACTCAGCAGCGTTTACCAATGTCACCCGGCGCGCTGCGAGTCAGCGCCAAGTCCATCACACCTAGATGAAGTCGCTCTTGGCATGGCATGGAGAACTGGTGGGTGTCACTTCACCTGCATGTGCAACCCTACTTTCTGCATACACAAATCGAGGCAGACGCAACCAAAACGGCTGTGAGTGCGTAATGGGCTCAACACAATTGGATCTTCAGCAAATGACCGGAGGCTTACGAGCGCTCGCCAAGCTCGCCAGCGGTTGAGAGCCGGCCCGCTCCACTATGCAGCCAGTGGCCCGCGTCGGCCCTACTTCCCTTTTCTCCTAGCTGGCGTCATTTGCACTAGCGCTCCCCCCTATGGGACGCGTGCCCATTGGCGTCATGTTACGAAAATACACACAGCTGGTTCTCAAGGGGGCTGCTAGGGACCGCTCACCAGCCACTCACCGAGTCCATTTTTGTGCTCTATTCCGGTACGGAACTGGTCCAGGCTGACTCACTCCGTCTACCGAGAACTGCTCGGGATGAAAAAAACACGCCCAGGTTAGTCATGTCTCAGTCAGACATTGTCACGGCTCGCTGGCTGGTGACTTTCTAGTGAGATGGTGTACCAGTCAATGTTGATTATATACAATACAAATTTTTAGATAGAACTTACGAGCGCTGTTTCTTTGCTGCCGGGCCATCGTCACTTCGGCCTCGCTTCCTTCCCTCCTTCTCCCAGTAAGCCTTCTTTTCTCGCTTTTCACGGGCGCTCTTCTTTTCTTCGTTGGCCTTAACCTTGGCCAAGTATTTGGCTCGGTCAATTTCCCGCTTGGCCCGCGCGCGCTCTTCCTTGTCGCGTCTCATGGTGTTCATCTGCATCTCGAGACTTCTCTTCTCCTTTTCTTCAGCCCCCACAACAACAGCCCGCTTCTTCGCATAGGTTTCCTTTGGCTGCGGCCTCAAGTGTGGGTACTTGACCTGAGCTTCGTAAGGCAAGTTAGACTTAATAGCTTTTGGAATCTTGAGAGTATTGAAATGCCTGGCCTCCCGTTCAATCTTTTTGTACCGTGAGTTTTCGTCCCCGCCGGGCGTCTCCAATCCTTGTTCTGCCCGCACCTCGCCGGTGAGACGCATTCCTCGCCAGTTTTGATCCAGCAACGATGTCACAGGATTATAAAACTTACGCGGAAGAATTTCGTGCCACGCTCGCAAAAACACAATATCACTCATTAGAATCTTGTCTTCAAATGTGGCTCTGAAGTGGCCCTCGGGTTTGGCCAAAGCACGCTTGATCTCACCACGAATACCAGAGACGGTTTTGATTTTGGCACCTTCAAACTTGGCGACTTCCAGGGAAGTAGAGAACATGTCCTTGATAAAGGCAGTGTTTTTGAAAATCTTCGTTGGATATCCGACCAATTTGAGCTTCTTGACAATTTCTACCGCTTGATCAACCTCAAGAGTAGTGCCGGTGGCGCAGATGCGGAAACCTGCAGTGACTTCCTTCTGCGAAACGTTTTGGACGGCACAGAAACCGGTATTTGGGGATACTAGTGGTCCATAGAATGTAGCTGTACAATGCATGTGCTCCGGAGTATACTTGAGCATTCTGTTTCTCGTTCGAGAGTCAGAAGTTGTGTAGATCGGGATAGTTTGAAACCTTCGCCAGCCAAGCGAAACAACAATTGGATCATTTGTTTTGAGAATTTTCTTGTGCCATCTGTGCCTTTTGATTCTCACCTGCATGAATCCGAACCTTTCCTCGTTGCTCAACAGTCCACCAATCAAAACTGGATAATTAGGATCAAAGTTTTTGATAAACTCGCAAGGCACATTCTCAACCACCAAACGAACATAGGCACCCGCAGACAAACCTTCAATTTGATCCCTAGTCACTTGATCCATAGCGTCGAACTCAGTTTTGTTAATTTCCAACTGTTTGGCAATTTTGGCCTTTTGAACATCATGCCAAGTTTCTCCATCTTCCCCCTCAGGATCCTTCGCTCCAATCTCACGATCATCTTCAGTGTTGGTGAGCTCCAATCTCTTTTTCTCCTTCTTTTGAGCGTTTGCAATTCGTAATGCCTCGACATCTTGTTCCCCTTCAGACTCGTCATTTGAGCTAGCATCCGATGTTCCAGACTCATCTTCCGCGTCATGTTCAGAATCTGACCCATTCTGGGAGTCTTTTTCCTCAAGATCTTCGAAATCGCCAAACACCTCCTCGTCATCGCCACCTTCGCCATCACCTTCTTCATCTTCATTGGCGCCAGAGGTCTTCACTTTATAGGGTTTTGCAAACCTCTCAGAAATAGAGGCAATCAAATCATCAGACGAGCTCCACTTGCTTACAGTATCAACAGAAAAGATTGCACCACTGAAATCTTCGTCATTGACGTGTGTCTCATCCTTTTTCTGAAAAAAGTCTTCATCTTCGATATCTTCTTCCTCTTCATCATCTTCGTTCTCTTCCCCTCTCCACTTCTTGATAACGTCATCGGGTTTGAGATCTGAATAAATAATTCTGTTTAGGTTCCAAGTTTTACGACTTTGATTAATAAAATTGGAAGAAGCATTTTCTTTCCATTTTAGCGCTCCTTGTTCTCCAACTTCTGCGTCTTCCTCTTCGTCTTCATAGTTTCCAAGGTCCGAGTCACTTTCGGCAAATTCATATTCTTCTTCATCGGAACCGCCATCATAGCCCTGATTCTGCGAGCTAGTCTTTTCCTGCAGAACTCTTGAAGATGGTTTGGCAGATCTACCAGAACGCATATGGGAACGTCCGGAATTGTCAATCAAGTCCTCGTTGTCGTCTTCGAGCTCCTCATCTTCATCATCGAGGTCGGACGCGCCTTCAATGTCTGAGCCTGCAACGGGCTCATCATCGCCACCAAATAGTGTGAACTTTCCAGTATCCAGTCCTAGCGCTCGTCCAGAAGATTGCAAGCTGGTGACCAGCTTCTCACCTGTTCCCTTTTCTGCACCCTCGACGAATGATTGAGTTCCAACGTCAATGTAAACCGCATCCTTATCAATCAAGACACCACCTACATCCGACATTGGCGCATAAATCATTTTCATTTTGTCATCTAACCGCTTACGACGTCTGACACCATCTGTTTCTTGTTGTTTTATTGAAAAGGGAGTAGGGCAGGGGTCAGGCAATCTTTCAGCCTCAGCGATGGAATAGTCCCCTATGCCGGCAATATGCACTCTAGCGTTGTTTTTTGGTAGCGGTGTGCCGTGCACGTAGCCATAAAAGGTCACTCTACGGTCCACCTTATCATTTTTTTCAATGAGCGCTGGATGGGTAATATCAACCACCCTATCCGCAATCAGATATGGATGCTCATTGCGCCATTTTAATGGCCTGAACTTCATGACTGAAATAAAACGAGCGAGGTTCAAAACCTCTCTATCTGGATATCTTCCATTAATGACACCCGACATGTAAAACAGCTTGGCACCGGCATAGACCTCAGTCCAGAATCGGTGCTTGAGCGCACGTTTCGAGTCTCTCATGACAGACACCTTTTTGAAAAGATCCAAATGTGTTGTGACACCGAGAATACGAGGAAAACCATGAGGTGCCAAAATATTGAGAAACTCCATCGTCTCCATCTCGAAGCCAAAGTTTCCATCAATCATCAACAGCACCAGATCAGCCACCTTGGCCATATCCATCATGGAGTTGAGGTCATTGTTACACTCTATCAACGTTAATCGTCTGCGTTTTCCTGAAACGACAGTGATGGGGCCCTTTATGTCCGACAGTGTGTTCTTTGTGAATCGTCGCACAAGAGAGCGAATCAACGTGGTCTTTCCGGTACCGGGTGGACCAACAACAGCTACAATAACTGGCGGGGGATCCTCGGTAGTTCTGTCAACCATCGGCACATGGAACTTGCGTTCGCCAACATCGGCCGAACGTTTGCCCATCCTTTCGGCCTTACCGGGGGCAGCCACGGCGAAAGCCTTGTGGTTAACTCCATTGTGGTGGAGTTTCTTCTTCTTTCCTACCGAGTCTTTGGTTGCTCGATGGGGTTTATTTGATTGTTCCATGATGGCAATACGCAGGAGTAAACGAGGCTCCCTTTGGCAAGTCGTCCAAATTTTTTTTTTGACGCCTTGAAATTTTAAGTCAGCCGTGCCCGTTCATCAGTTGTAAGCAGGCACTGTTAGTGAGACTTTTTGGAAGGCCGGGAGCTGTTGGGAATTCTTTGCGCGGCAACAAGAGACAAGACGTGGGTGTTCACGATTCTTCTGGACGTGATGTAATCACGCGTGCCTCATTTTGCAGAAGGCGAGCGATTTCTGCTCTTGCAGGCAGTCTGCTTGGTAGCTCTAGGAATAAATAAACGGGTAATTGGTGGGTGGTGTACTTTGCTGCAGACACAAAAAAATGCCATGCATTCCTTAGCTGTGTAGTGGTGGTCTTGTTGTGCTGATTTCCAGGTCCAAAGCGAGCCTAAATACTCCTCAAGTTGTGCTTCTGGTCGACGGCAATGGTGGCCGCAAGTTATTGCCGCTTCAAACGCTGATATTCGATTGTCTCTATTTGCTTTCGTGAAATAGTTTTGGGAGATACGCCTAGCGATCTGACGGTGACGTTACTGGACGCAGCAGGGTGATTGACAACAGGCGAATGGGGCGCACAGACCAGAAACACTTTTGTCAGTGGGTTTTGAGACAGAAAGCAGCGTATTTCCATATCTTGCGTTTTTTGTACTACAATCTCCCGCTGACAGCCCATGCTGACGTTTCCAGCTCATCTCCACAGTGGGAGCGCCAGTACTTGGCAGCCCGAAACCAGCTCAGATGAGCCAAGATTGCTGAGCGTGGCAGGAGCCAAACTAGGTCTAGGCACAGGGGAACCAGCGTGTGGCGAGAGACCTGTGAGTCTATAAAAACCCGGCCCCGCACCAGTCTTGTGAGTTGGCTGCTCTCGCACTCTGGCCACCAACGAGATCATCCTACTGGTTTCGCTGCACTCCTTCGCCCGGACACGCCTTAGCTCTTGCACGCCGCACGCGCTCCGTGACCTATTGCCTAATCAAAAAATTACTGGAAAAGCTGAATCTCCTCTTTTTACGCCATTCAAAAACATTTTTGATTTCTGACACATTTGTCGTATTTTCGATACCCACACCACTACAGACAATCATGGTAAGTACAACGTAGTTGGAGCCTCCCTGGCTCGCCGGCCTGGCCCCTCCGCCATGCTTAATCACCCCGAGAAACCGTCACGTGGACCTGCTCTCCATTCTCCTTCTGTTCTTTCTTTTCCATCGTTCCGAACCAAAACCAATGTACCAAAATTGGCGTGGGCCTCAAGTCCCACCGATAATGTTTTTGACAACACCGCAGCCAGCACCACCTGAATGAACTTCCGACTTTGTGAATTCGGTCTTGTTTGAAAGCTGCTTTCGCCGCGGTTCTAATGGTGCTATTTTTGTGCATATCCTTCTCGTATCGTCTCCCAGGCTAGCCAATTGCCGTTTGTAACCCTATCGTGTAACACGCAGGCCGTTTACCGCTGGCATCCTTGCCAGCAAAAGGAACGCCAGATGATCACTCATGTCTGTGCCACACTTTGCAGCCGTTGCTGCGCACAGAGCAATCTTTACAAATGTGATTGAATATGCATTTCGTCCATCAACTATTCAAGTCGCAGCATCCCATGTGCTTGGACGCTAATTTCTCCCCCGGCGGTACCAGAGCCATCCTCACATCTCGGTGTTTGCAACTTTGAACAAACTAACCCAGGTTCTTTTTAAACGAAGGGCTGTCGAAATCCCCCCTCCGCCGCTGGTTCCGCCATCGGACGATACAAATATTTGGTTTATCCCGGCTACAAAGGAATACTTTGTTAGATACAATGACTACCTTGCAAGGATGGACTATTACACACAGCGGAAGTTTATTTGCGAACTCACTGGCCATTCGTGTCTTACCTTCTTTGAAGCGCTTGCAAGCGAGGTCAACGAAACGTCAGCCATTATTTCCACTTTCCCGGAAGCCCTGAAAGAGCCAATTCTACGGAAGGTTCAATTTTCCCAGATTTCCAGACTTGACACTTTGGTCGATCACCTTTACAATCAACTAAGAACCGATTTCTATCCGGGAGAAATTGCAATTGCCAAAATAAACGACTCAAGGCATCGCGTTCTTCTGCGCGAAAAGGCAACATTCGCCTCATCTACAAACCCTCAAACAGGAGAACAGCGCCCTGCCTTTTCAAGATTCAGGGTTGAGTTACTGTCCAATTCAGCTGTGGAATACGTGGTAGAGGACTCTCAGTTGACGAGAGACCGGCGGCTATTTACAAAAATGACGTTGAGAACGTTTATTAAGCACGCAGTGTACAGAGAATCTTGGACTGGCGCGCCGTGGATTGTCAAAGATGAGTATGCAAGGCTCTACCGTATTGAACAGGCTGTCCCACGCAATCTTCAGCGTGACAAGAAGCAGCAGCCCGTTCCCTTGGCCCCGGCTGTTACTGGCGACTACGTTGCAATTGCGCCGAATAATGGTGGCAAAGCGGCAAATGGCGAAGCTAAAGCTACCAATGGAGTCTCAGGAGAACCTGGGAGTCCAGCCGGGAAGAAAGGGAAGGGCCACAATAGACAGCACTTGAATGGCGATGATGCTGGAAGCAACGCTGCTTCCCCGTCACCTTCTGTCAATGCTGTTCAGGCCAAACCAAAGTCTATCCCAAAAGTTGAAGACCTCACGCTCCCCTTTACAATAGAAGAGGCCAGTAGGCGTCCATCATGGAAGCAAGAAGAACTCTTTGATAATGGTGCCATTGGTAGCTTACTGGAGTCATGGACCTTCATAGCTGCCTTTTCTAAACCTCTCAACCTTTCACCAATTACGTTTGAAGAGTTTTGTTTTGCTTTTACCGATGAGCAAATGGGGGAGAATATCATCAATGAAGTTCATTGCAGTTTGATAAGCCAGTTTGTTGCCGAAGGAAAGTCCAAACTGCTCGTTGATTTTCCATATCCCAAGGAAGAAGTGTCTGATGAGGAGACAACAGAGACAGGTGAAGGTTCTCCCAGAGAGGAAGGCGATGAGGATGATTCCAAGGAGGAATCTACAGAAGACCCGAAAGAAAATCACACAGAAGATTCAAAGGGTCCCTCTAAGGAGAACAGTGAAGAGCATACTGATAATGTCAAGAATGGCAGAACCACCAAAATAAAGAATGAAGATGAAATGGATATTGATAATGACGAATCAGATGAGGAAACTAGCAAAAGCAAAAGTCAACAAAAGGAAGTCAAGGAAACTAATAAAGCTCGACTGTATGCCAATTTTCACAAGGAGTCATGGATAGAACGACTCAAGAAACGATTATTCAAAGATGGAGGTTGGCAGCAAATTATCATTGGAATGCTGGCTGACATGGAGCAGTCTAACGAAATTGTTGATATTTTGAACGTTATGGCTCCTCAGGACAGCGCTGTTACTCTTACAAATGCATTCAATAATTACTACGAGTTGGATATATCGCAAAAAGCTCATATCCTTCAGCTCATATGCGAAACCTTGTATTCGTCAGCCTTTGTTCGCAACTATATCGACCACTGTTTGGACGAGGTTATCCGTCTCAAGAGAGTCAGAGCGGAACGCAATAGAGAGTACCGAACACTCATGGATAATTTGAAGACTATGGAAGACGAAAAGAGGACCATGCTTGACAAAGCTAGTGGTGAGTCTGCCGTCGAACTAGTTGCAAAATTTGGAAAACGGAAAGTTTCTGATCTTGAAGATGAGCTCGCCAAATCCAATGACGAATTCAAGGAATTAGTTACGAAATGTACCGAAACTCTAGCCCGTGTCTATGAGATCACTGATCAAAATGCAGAAATCGATAAGGAAATAACCTCCCTCAATGTGCAGCGTGTTCAAGCACTGGGAAAGGATCGCTTCTGCAATCGGTATTGGTACTTTAAAGGGTCGCGGAGGATCTGGATTCAGGGGCCTTCACAAGAAGATGTAGCAGCATTGCCAGCTCTTGTTGAACAGAAGAAAGAATTTGAAAGCGACAGATTCCCACTTCTAAAGAGCACTGACTGGGCGTACTTTCCCGCTACTGTCGCACAGGTGGACAGCATTAGAGCATGCTTCAATGGCTTGGGAAAGAGAGAATACAAACTCATCTTGGCATTTGATAAACTGCGACAAGAGTTGCAAGACGCAGAAAAGAAGGAGCCAGCCGCTGGTGCCGACCAGTCCAGAGACTCTACTGCCTCATTGACCGAGGATGCCTCGGCCGGTGAAGAAACCAAAAAGACTGAGACTGCGGATTCTAAAGACGAGGGTGTAGCTGTGAAGGAAGAGCCAGCAAGTGAAGTTTCCAAAGAGTCCAATGCGAACAATAAAGTCCATGATGAAAAAAATGGAGACAGCAAAGTCACAAAAAGCGAAGACGTTGCTGAGACAAGTTCACAGACGGAGCCGCAAGAATGGATCAACCAAGAAGCAATTGACCAATGGGGACATACACACTATGACAGAAAGAGAGCACGACGTGCCTAGACACTAATGGCACACATCTAGATTATTTATATTTAAACATTGTACAATACTACACCTTACAAATCTTCCACATATGCTTTTATTTTACAAAGAAAATTTTAACCCTCGCCGTTAAATCTTCACCTTTAAATAAGAATTGAAATATATATGACTACGCACTTTAGTATCCACATTGGTTTGGATACTTGCGGTCGGTGACAGGAACGGGGAACAAGCCAGCTGCTGCGAGGTCCATCACAGACCATTCAAGCGATGCCTCAGTCTTGTAGGTCCAAATGACCCAGCCAGCTCCCTGCTCGTAGGCATCCATCTGCGCCTCAATGTACTTGCGGGTGGCCGCCTTTCTGTCATCACTCCAAGTGGTGATATCATCGGTGCCTTCACAGGAGCCAATGTACTCAGTGTTATCGTAAGTTGCGTCATAACGGGAACCTCTTCCAACACCGTTAATCCACTTGGTACAGTCAGTAAGGGCAGCAGACCACTCACCAGTCACACGCCAGAGGTTCTCCGTTGAATAGTTGCGGCCAGTTTGACAAGTATAGTCAATGTGCTCATCCAAGGTACGCTGCAGCTCAGGGGTGGAAAAGATTTGATACTTGTGATGGTCAAGGACAACGTTCCAGTAATCTGGCACCTGGGCAAAGTCGTTCCAGTAGCCAATCTCCATAAAAGCGTCGTGCATAACAACACCAACTACCGAACCATAGTTGGACGCTCTGACAATCTCGTAACCCTTGTGGTAAAAGTCTTTGAGCTTGTCCATGTCGAGAATTGGTCCCAGAGGCTCATTGACCAACTCGATACCAGTAACAACATCGTTGTAATCTGAGCCCGAGTACTTGTTAGCAATATAAGTGAGAACCTCCAAAGTTGTGTTGATATGGGCTTCCGATGGCTGCCAGTCATAGACGTCACGAAGTCCCGAGTTGTCAAAGCCGTTTTGAGATCCTGGAACGCCGTGCAAATCAATCCAGACCTTGAGGCCGGCATCTCTCGCCCAAGTGATAGCCTTATCCAAGTATTCCTCTTGGCCCTGAACGTATGGGTCTCCGTCAAGAGAAACAAACGCCCAGTAGCCGATAGGGATACGAACGTGGTTCATTTTGTAGTTGTTGGCGATATCCTTGAAGTCTTGCTCAGTGAACCACGAGGCCCAGTGCTCAGAGAGACGGCTCAACGTGAGTTCCTTGCCTAGAGCAGCGGAGTAATGCCACTCATCAACGGGCGTCTCGCCAGTGCTGTTGACAACATCGGTAAAGAGAGAAGGGTTAATGAATGGCTCAATGACCAACCAGCCACCAATATTGACACCGCGAACTTTGTCAGAGTTGTAATCAAAGCCAAGGAACGAATCTGTGCGCTGTTGTAACCGACTGAGTTAATAATAGGTTCGAAAAACGGGCCGACCCCAAAAAGGAAAGTCCAACATGAAATGTAGCTAATTTACGCGAGCGGCATAGCGACACTCTTGGAACAGGTGCCGGCCAGCAGATATATCACATTCCAGCTCCATTTTGCAAACAAACACAAGCGACAGACGATCTCGTACATCACCCCATACGCAGCTCCAGCAATGGCACGGATGCCTCCTGGTTACCAAAATCGATCTGTTGATCACTTTTGGTATGGGAAACGCCCCGCTTCGGTCACGTGTATGTTTACTTTTTTCCGGTGGAATTAAACAAGGAGGCACACATGACACGACGCGATAAGACGGTCCACAGACAAGGACTTGGACAGCCAGCAAGCAAGAAGCACAGTCAACGAAAAAAATTCAACAAAAGTTTCGCTTGCACGCGTGTATCCAAGCAAGTTCCCGGGGTCACCCTTGCTGAGCCACGCCCTTGAAAAGTAAAGCGCTGGGTCGAAGCGCCCTTCTTTCCCAAAGAGGTTATTTTAATAACCTCTGAATCCATGTTTCAAGAGAAACAATGATGGGGGCCTGGAATGCTTGGTGAAGCCATCACGCTAATGCTCAGCGCAACTATTTGCATCACGCTGTGCATGCGAGATATGCTCTTGCTAAGGTTTGAGATTTTGCTTCGACCGGGCATACTGTAAATAGAAACATTGGCAGCGAGCCACGAACGTCTTGGCAAATATTGTGGACCCTGTCTTGGAGGCAGCAGGCTGTGTTCTCCGAGAGCTCGAAAACTGGGCTGGAGAGCGACAACCAGAGCAACCAGCAACTGGAGAAAGTGCTGAGCAGGAGACATATGAATGCTGCTGCGATGGCAGATGATACTTACATTGGGTTGGCAATAGCCGCCGTAGCGAAAAGAAGGGAAATTAACTGTTTGATCATATTAAATAAAAACGATTGACAGTGCTACAAACAGTTCCCGCACAGAATATAAATAGCTAGGGGATATTGGAGCTTGATATATATAGTCATTTTTTTTGGGTTACAATTTGTAAGAATTGTGCGGTTATGATCTGCAGGCATGAAACGCTTCAATATGCAGAAGGCTTGCAGAAGTGCCGTAACTGGCAAGGAGTCTTTGCTGGGGGCCGAAGGCTGAGTTGGCCGTGCTGGGGCAGCTGGGCCTTTCTGTAGCAGCAACTGCTCGGGATTAACATTGGCCAGGTGCAGTGCAAGTAGACTGAGCTAACTTTAGAACGCCCATGGTTGGAAGATACTTGTGAGACAGGTGGGCAACAACGTGCGACGGTGTGCGGTGCGCGTGGGCAGACTAAATGGAGACCCTTGGATGCGATGCGCTGCACGTAAAAATCACGCCGGGCCACAGATGGCTGCTTCGCAGACCTCCTTGGTTAGGACCGCCGGCAGGATCGAGATTGCCAGCGGCCGTCTGATCGGCTGACTGTTGTTGGCCAATTTGGAGATCGCGTCCGCGGCTACGCACTACCCATGTTGCCCCCATGGTGGTGTCTGGCACTGGCAAGTAGTTTGCAAATCTTATTTTAGAGTACACACATCGTACTCGCCTGATATCTGTACCGCACAGCCGCGCCTGCTCCCTGCGGATTGCACTATCTCGTGTTGAGCCTTGAGGGAGCAACGCCGCCAGTTGTAGAAGCTGAGCACTATTTGTAAATGCCATATAACCGGTTTTGAGAGCTCGGCATCGGCTACCCTCAGTATGCGTGCAATTGCGCGACGTGTCACGATCTGCCCAGCGTGGGTGGATACCCGATCGAACCAACATGGTTTCTCCACAGTGAATCACCAAACCTCTTTGAAGACTCAATCACAGAATAATCGATCCATGCCTCGGGAGCAGCATCGTTAATGGCCCAATATGTTGCAAAAGTTTTACCAAGTCACAGGGCCGTTTGGCTAAAGATGTGTCCCGCAGATCTACAAGTATCCCCTCGCATGCATATTGGTATAGTGAAGCCGGGTCACCAAAGGGCAAGCAAGATTTGCAACTGTTTATTGCAACCAGAACTTTAAAAGAATCTTGCCAAGCCCCGTTACCAAAGTCGCTGCTGGAACGTTGACAATGTCCGTTGTTAAAGGCTAATTTTGCAAAGTTTAACTTTATTACCAATGCAAGCATTCAAGGAGTGACCCCTAGTGCTCCAAGTTTTTCGGTGTGGATTGTGTGCACACTTGGAAAGCACTAGTTGCGAGCACTAGGAAAGACTGATGGTAGTAAATGTGCAGCTGTGCGACATTGCACCAGCAATGCTGCACTCGCCATTAGCACACGTTCCTTTTAAACGCTCGCCAGCGCAGACTGTTGGATAGTAAGAATGTCTCGTTGTTCGGTTATTTCCATAGAGTATTCTTGACGTTTTCCGTGTTTTGAACTCGCTTGTTTGCGTTCCTGAGTAATACCAGCCGTCAACCTCGGAGTGCCCCATACGCGAGTTGTCGCGGCTCAGCTACCACAACTAAACAACTTTCACACTACTGATGAATAAAATTTTTGAGTTTAATGCTTTTATTGAGGAGTACTCAGATCTAGTTCGGTCATGTAAAATAACTAATGATGTATTATTGGATATAGTTACTCTTGAAAATGATCACTTTACTGTTGATTTACACAAGGCTGGCTGGCAAATTGTTTCCACCAAATCCACGTCCTTTGATACTAGTCAGATTTTTGAAACTAGTGAATCATTGATGATGAGGCTCTCTCCTCAGTTTGCGAGGCTGTGGCATGATAAATTGTGTTTTGCGTTGAGCAAGGCTAGCCATGAACGGACTGCTCATGCGGACGAATAGTTCCTGCGCCATCTTGTGCAGAGCGCAGTGTCTGGTGTTACCAGGCAGGGTTGATGCATGTGTGCAGCGGCAAGCATCACTTGCAAATGCTGGTCATCTAGCCAAAGCACTGCAGCGCTTCACGACATGTCTGGGGAAGACCAATATGAGAGGGCGCCGACGCACCATGCTCACCACGAGGTCCAGCAAACTAACAAATCTTTATTTATCGCATACATCAATAATAAAATCTTATCAACTAATCGAAAACGACTCAGATGTCCCCGGCTTACAATCACAAATCCAACAATAAATTGTCCAATTAACTATATACATACAGCTAATGCCTACAAACCGGCACTCAGCATGGCCAGTGCCGTCGCTCATTCACTAGCTTACTCCATGACTCTGGTGACAAGTCCAGTAGCAACAGTTCTTCCACCTTCACGGATGTTGAAACGCTGTCCAACCTCGATAGCAGTTGGGTGAACGAGAGAACAGACCATCTCAGTGTTGTCACCTGGGAAAACCTGGGTGGACTCGTCGACGCCTTCTGGGAAGGTCAAAACGACAGTGACATCAGCCGAGGAGACAAAGAGCTGTGGACGGTAGTTGGTGCCGAAAGAGGAGTGGCGGCCACCCTCTTCCTTGGAGAGGACGTAGATGGAGGCCAAAAACTTGGTGTGGGCCTTGACAGTGCCTGGCTTGGCGATAACCATACCACGCTTCAGGTCCTCGCGCTTGACACCTCTCAGCAAGATACCGGCATTGTCACCGGCCTGGGCCTGGTCGAGCTCCTTCTTGAACATTTCAATGCCAGTGACGGTGGTCTTGATGGGGGTGGGGTTGTAGCCGACAATCTCGACCTCCTCGCCCTTCTTCAAAACACCACGGAAGACACGGCCAGTAGCCACGGTACCACGACCGGGAATGGAGAAGACACCCTCGATGGGCATCATGAAGGACTTTTCCAAATCACGCTCAGGAGTGGGAATGTACTCGTCGACAGCGTCCAGCAGGGCGTTGATGCGCTCCACGCCAATCTCTGGCTGCTTGTCTTCCAAAGCGCACAGCGCCGAGCCCATCACGACGGGGGTGTTGTCGCCGTCAAAGCCGTAGGTGGTCAAGAGTTCACGCATTTCCATTTCAACAAGCTCAAGCATTTCGGGGTCCTCGATGGTGTCCACCTTGTTGACAAAGACAACAACGTGCTGGATGCCGACCTGTCTTGCAAGCAGCAAGTGCTCTCTGGTCTGGGGCATCTGTCCGTCGGAGGCAGCCACAACAATGATGGCGCCGTCCATGCGGGCGGCGCCGGAAATCATGTTCTTGATGTAGTCGGCGTGGCCGGGGCAGTCGACGTGCGCGTAGTGGCGCTTGTCGGTCTCGTACTCGACGTGCGCAGAGGTGATGGTGATACCACGGGCGCGCTCTTCGGGGGCCTTGTCAATGCTGGCGTAGTCCAAGAAGTTGGCGCCGCCGCGCTCGGCCAGCACCTTGGTGATGGCCGCGGTCAGGGTGGTCTTGCCGTGGTCGACGTGGCCAATGGTACCAATGTTCAAATGTGGCTTTTCACGGGAGAAGGAGGAGGCCAGACGCAGAGAGCCGAGAGCGCCGGACGAGCGGCAGCTGGCAGCCACTGGACGCCACAGGGCCTGACGGAAGGCACGAGAAATAACTGCGGTAGCCATGGTCGTTCTGTTTGGAGAAGATGAAGTTTTTTGCCATTTTTCCGAGTGAAATATTTCACTCGTTGGCATATTATTGGTGGGTGACCCAGCAACCTCCCGGCGCGGTCACGCCACAGGGCACCGGCAGCAGCGTCGAGCGTGCCCTGACAGGCCCAGCTAGAAATACTGCCGGTATTGGGTATCGCAAAAGCATTCCTCTGAGGATCAGCTCGCGGCAACCACAATTTACAATTCGCATCTTATAAATACTCTACGTATTTACTATAAATTACAACTATCTACAATCAGCAACATCTAGCCCTGTCGAGCCTTTCTGTTGGCACGTCTCACTTCTGCGTCGAGGTCGCCGGCATCGTACTTGACAGAGCCTCTCACAAAGTACAGCTTGGATCTTGGCTTTCTCTTCAGCGGCGTTCTCACCACTTCGACCGAGGTGATCATGGGGTTGAAGAGATGATAGCGCACTTCCACGCCGACTCCGCCAATCTTGTTACGCAGCAAAATGTTGGTGCTGAGCTGCTTTCTGTTGATGGCCAGCAGCAGTCCAATAAACGACGACTTGTCTTTTCTGACCACCTTTACAATGTCGCCGGCCTTCAGGCACTCGGGATTGCTCCTGTCCACCAGTTTGCGGCGCCATCCCTCGGGGTCATGCTGGTTATAGAGAAACTCCTGTGTTTTCAGCACGGGCGACGATCCTTTCTGGATGAGCCTGGCCTCGGGCTTGTACACGTTGACGCTTTTGGGTTCTTTTGTTGGAACGATGAACGAGCGGAGGCCACCGGCGTTGGTGATGGCCCTCAGCGCCGGTCTAAATGGTTGAAATCGCAGCATTTTCCAGCTGTGCAATTGGAGCGTCGAGTGTCAAGGATGAAATTTTACACTTCGGAAATCTGCACCCACGCCGCATTGTGGCATACTCGCGCCGCATTGTGGAATACCCGCGCCACATTCTCTTGTAGCTGGCCTGGCAGGTCTGCTCAGGTTCGGGAAAATGTCAACGCGCGGCAAGCACAAGCAGCGGCCGTCAGAGGCATCTTTTGCTGCTTCTCTAGCTGGTCAGCTTAAGCTGGTCAGCTTAAGGTTGCTGGGCCTTGAGTAATGTGGTGAAGTCTGCTGTGTTATGAGTGCTGGCCAAATTCAAAGCGTTGGCAATGCCCTAGTTGCAAAGGCACTGAATGCGCAGCGGCCCTTTTGTCAATGCCCGCTCAACGTCCGCTCCGCTAAGTCGCCGCCCACGGTTGTGAGTGTGACCCATAACCGTCTCCGCTGCATCTCCGACCGCTTACCCCACAAAATACGGTGCACATCTGCTTGGACGGAGTATAAATTCAGGTCACCCCCGATGGCACCGAGCTGCGACGAACAGGTTTCTGCATTCAATCGCACAAGCCCACAGTTTTTGCAAACCTTTAGTATTGACAAACACCATGCTGAAGATTAGGTCCTATTCCACAGCGGGCGCGACTCCGCTGCGACGTTTGTGTATTGCAAACAGAGGAGAAATCGTCACCAGAGTGCAGAACACCGCTGCCAAAATGGGCATCAATTCGACTGTCGTCTACTCCGACGCTGATCGCGATCTGGCGTTTGCCTCATCCGCGTTCACAAATCTGTCACTCGGCCCCGCCTCGGCGAACGGCTACATTGACATTGAGAAGATTGTCAAAACGGCCAAGAGTGCTGCGTGCGATGCCATACACCCGGGCTATGGGTTCCTGTCAGAAAATGCCAATTTTGCCAAAAGAGTGCGCGAAGAAGGGCTCATATTTGTAGGACCTCCCCAGGACGCCATCGAAGCGATGGGGGCCAAGGACCGCTCGAAGGAAATTATGGAGGCTGCTGGGGTGGCATGCGTTCCCGGATATCATGGCACCAATCAGGATCCGGCATTTCTTGCCAAAAAGGCTGACGAAATCACATATCCCGTGCTCATCAAGGCAGTCCTCGGTGGCGGCGGAAAGGGCATGCGGATCGTGGAGTCTCCAGAGCAGTTTGCGTCGGCGCTGCAGTCTGCAAAGTCGGAAGCGCTTTCTTCTTTTGGCGATGACAATGTGCTTGTGGAAAAGTACATCAAAACCCCGCGGCACGTGGAGGTTCAGGTGTTTGCGGACCGCCACGGCAATGTCGTTGCCCTGGGCGAGCGCGACTGCTCGGTGCAAAGGCGCCACCAGAAGGTGCTCGAAGAGTCGCCGGCGCCCGGTCTCGACGAGGAAACCCGGCAGCTGCTCTGGAAAAACGCGCGCGACGCTGCCAGAGCGGTGGGCTACGAGGGCGCGGGCACCGTTGAGTTTATTCTCGACAATGACTCGGGCAAGTTTTACTTTATGGAAATGAACACGCGGCTCCAAGTCGAGCATCCCGTGACGGAGGCAGTGCTGGACGGAATTGACCTGGTCGAGTGGCAGCTGCTGGTTGCCGCGGGCTATCCGCTGCCCAAAACGCAGGACGAAATCACTTTTTCGGGCCATGCATTCGAGGCACGGATATATTGCGAAGACCCCTTTCAAAACTTTCTGCCGTCGGCGGGCAAGATTGAGCACCTGCAAAAGTCGTACACCGACTCACCGCGGCTGGACTTCACGTTTAGGGAAAATGACACTGTGTCTTCGCTCTACGATCCAATGATTGGCAAGCTCATTGTCAAGGGGGCAACAAGAACAGAGGCGCTGATGAAGATGCATTTGGCGCTCCAGGAGCTCGAAATCGTGGGCCCCACCACCAATATCGAGTTTGTCAAGCGGGTTGTTGAGAATGAAAACTTTGGTGGAGAGTCGCCGTCTGGCCTGGAAACGGGGTTCATTCCGAAGAATGGACCCCAGCTGTTTGAACACCGATCGCCGTCTCCGTTGGTGGTAGCGCAGGCTGCGATTGCAACCGTCCTTGAGGGCGCCAAGGGCACGTCTCTCAGCTCCTTTGGGTGGGACAGCTCTTCAAGCCACGTTGTTGAGCTGTACGACGGCGAGACGAAACTGCAGGCACTGGTTACACCTGCGGGCAGCGGCGCTTTTGTGGTGAGATTCCCGGACGGCGCGCAGATTGAGGTTGAGCATGCTGCCTACGACGGGCCCAAGCTGCACACGATTGTCAGAGGAGAGGGGCAGTTCAAAAACACGGCTATTGTGCTGTTGGACACTGTCCACGTTTTCCACAACGGCGTGCACCACACATTTGGCCGGCGGAACCCAGAGTGGCTCACCGGCGCCCTGGGCGAAGTCGCGCGCGAGAACTCCGTGGTTGCGCCCATGCCGTGCACGGTTGCCCGAATCAACACCGCCGTGGGCGACCACGTCACAAAGGACCAGGAGCTGCTGGTGATTCTGAGCATGAAGATGGAAACGATTGTGCGCTCTCCCAAGGACGGTGTCATCAAGAAGATTGCATTCAGCGAAGGAGACCTGGCGAAGCAGGGCGCCGTGCTGGTTGAGTTTGAAGACTCGTGACCATTCCACTAGTTTATACCTATCTATAAATATTCATACAAAATAAATACCACAAATGTCTACTCAACATTGTCGTCCTTCACCAAGCCTGCCAGGCGGATCTTGTGGATGCCCTCGCACAGGCGCTGGTCAATGTGCTCGGTGATCCAGAGGTCCGTGTTTGGAAAGTGTATGCCGCAGCCCTTGCAGCGGCCGGACTGGCCGGCGCGCTCCTTTTTCTTGACGCCCACGGGGTAGTCAAAGTGGAGCGCCTTGAGGTGGTTTTTGTACGTGTCGCAGCGGGAGAAGCCGCCGTGGCTGTGGCAGGACGGCTCGACGCCGTTGTGCATCATGTACGCCTCGACGACGGCGTGGGCGCGCGAGCCCACCGGCAGCGAGTCGATCTCCTTCTCGGACGTGCCGTCGCGGGAGAGCTTGACCGTCTCGGACTGCATGACGGCGGGCTCGACAAAGAACGGGCAGCGGTACGCGGAGTCGCCGCGGTGCGACTTTTGGTGGCGAAACAGGTCGTTCTGGCGCGCAAAGCCGCGCGCGCAGACCCGGCAGATGTACGGCTTTTGGTTTTCCGTGAGGTGGATCTTTTTGTGCGTGATGAGGTTGGTGAACCACTGGTCGCAGTCGGAGCAGCGCCGCTTGCGGCGCACCGCCGTGCTGTTGCCGTTGCCCAGCAGGCCGCCGGCGCCGGCGCTGGCGGCGCCCGCGCGGTGCCGCTCGTCGGCCGCGAGCTCGACCGACGCGTAGCGCGCGTCGCCAGCCCGACTGTCCTCCGGCGTGTGGTGCGCGGCGTGGCGCCCGTGCTTGACGGCGGCGGCGGCGGCGGTCACCGCGGCCGCCACCACCGCGCCGTTGTCGAGCTGCGTCAGCGAGGACGCGAGCGCGTCGTGCTCGGGGGTCTGGTCGCGGTACGTCATAAAGGCGCTTTCGGGGTACCGCGACACGGACGACTCTGCAAACGCGTTGGTCTGCTGCGCGCCCGCACCGTACTCCTCGGCAAACACGGGGTCGATGCTCTCGAGCTCCGACGCGCTGGCCGCGCCGTGGCTGTTTGCATCGACGAGCACGTCGGCCGCGTCGCCAGCGGCCTTTTCGTCGCGGCCGGGCTTGAGCGCCGGCGGCAGGTTCACTGCCACGCCGGCGGGCTTCGCGGGCGGCGCCGTGTCGCCGCCGAGCGTCCACCCGACCTCGTTTGCAATGTGCTTCATTTTGTCAATGTCGTCGAGGTGGTTTTGCGCGGTCTGCGCGGCCGGGCTGTTCTGCTTGAGGCCGACGACGGCCTCGGCCGCGATCGTCAGCGCCTCCAGCGAGGAGTAGCCCGCGGCGCCGGCGGCGCTGGCGTCGTCGTCGTCTTTGGCAGCGGCCACCTTGTTCTTTTTGCGCCGCGAGTCGCCGTCGGGTCTTTTCCGACCTGGCGCAGCAGCGTCGCCACCCACGGCGGTGTCATTTGTAATGTCGGGTATGTCGCCAATGTCCGCAATGTCGCCAATGTCGCCAATGCCGTCCGCGAGGTCTGGGGTTTTGGCGGTCGCGCTCGCCGCGACCGTTTCAGCCTCGCCATTAGGAGCAGTTTCAGCCTTACGATGGCCGTCATCACCAAGAAGGGCCGCTTTTCTCTCCAACTCGTCGCTCGACATTGCAGTTCCAGCTGCCAAGCGTGTCGCACCCTGCTGTTTTGAAAATTCCTCGAGATGGCTGCACTCTTCAGTGCCGCTACTAGCAAAGCAATTTGTTTGGTGTTATGTTTCAACGGAGTGCCCGAGTAGGAGTTTTGCAAAGGTGGTAGGCGACAGCCCGAGAGTTACCCTCCTGTAGACGTTGCCGGGAGCGAGCGTTTTGGCTGAGCGTTTGTAACGTGCGGCGCGGTTTTGGACTGCGGGGGAATGCACTACGATATGCACTCTGCGGAGCCGATTGTGAATTAACTATTTATATGCTCTACACTATACCGCACTATTCCATGCACATTTTTCTGGGTATTTTCAGGCCTTGCGGGATCGCAGCTGGCGGGCCTCGACCTGGGTGGAGGCACCCTCGCTCTTGCCGTGGGCGGCAACGGCGGCGGCCTTCTTGCCCTTGGCGAGCTTCTTCTTGACATAGTTGTTGATGTAAAAGAGAATAAACAGCACGAGGTAGGAGGACAGAATGACACAGCCGGTGATGGCAGCAAACTCCTCACCGTTGCACGAGCCCATGTTGGGCATGTAGGGGAAGTACTTCTCGGCAAAGTACGTGTACGACGCAAAGTAGACAAAGCCCAGGTCAATGACAAACTGGATGATCTGGAGACGCGTGACCCACTCGCGCCACCACACGCGGATGCCGCAGGCGGCCAGAAAGTAGTACCAGTACATGACGACGTGCACAAACAGGTTCAGGGCAATGACGACCCACTGCACGGAGGTCGTGCCGATGAGCTGCGAGAAGCACAGCGCGGCGGTCGCGCCGTGGTGGTACGTGTGCAAGAAGGTCAGCGGCTTCTTGCGCAGCACAAGGAACACCGTGTCAAACAGCTCGTAGAACTTGGTCAGATAGTTGATGTAGTACAGCACCTCGAGCCGCTGCGTGTAGGCCTGCGGCGCGCAGATGCCGTACAGAATGCCGTGGCGGAAGAGGATGGGGAAGATCTGCTCCACCATGAGCAGCAGCACCGACAACGACAGCGCTGTCAAAAAGAGATTGTGCAGCCGAAAGATCTGGGTGAGCTTGATCACCGGGGCCGGGCGCAGCAGCTCGCGGCCGCCAAAGATGACGAGGTAGTACACGCAGACCGCCACGACCACCGACTGGATGGAGGAAAACGGAATGTTTGCGTCGTTGGCAGCAAATCGCCACGAGTCGGCGGGGGTGCCCGACACCTTTTCAAACACGGTGGCGAAAATGGGCCAGAGCTCCACACCGAACGGGTGGTCAATCGAAGGGAGGCCTACAACGAGCCAGTCAGGAAGCGACATCTCGAAATATTAAGCGACGGTGGTGGAGGGTCGAGTGAAAAAAGACGCGTAGGAAAGTTGCACCTTTTTAAGGTTTTTTTTTTCTTTTCGGAAACAGCTCTGTCCCAGTCTCTGGATCTGGCAGGTGCCAGGCTGGGTGCCAGGCTGGGTGCAAAAGAGGGGTGCCAGGGAGCACAACACGCTGCTGCAAACGCGGCGGCCGGCATGCGCGGGCACAAGGGCCGGGTGATGTGGCCTTTCGCGGAGTCGGGCTGTCTACTGGCCTTTCGCGGGGCTCGTGGACGTGCGACCCCAGCGCTCCTCGCACCCTCACGTCGACTCAGTTCCTCTTTGGGTAACTGGGCTGTATTGGGCCGCTTAACGTGGCAGCTCCACAGTGAAATATCAGTGGGTGCGTTAAGGGAGCGCGCTGACAGGGGAGTGCGCTGAGGGAGTCACTGATGAGAGCGCTGACGAGTGCACTGACGAGCGAGCGCTGAGGGAGTCGTTGACAAGGAAAACGCTGCCCAAGCGCTCGCACAGTGCGGCCAAGCTGCCGCGCCGCTGCTTGCGCTGTCCCCAGATCTCCACGCTGCGCCGCAAACCGAGGTTGGCTCTCGATCTGGCATGTGCCGAGACCATCGGCACGTTAGTACTGGTTCGAGCTGAGATTTTTGAAGGGCAATATGGTGTAATTCGTCAACATATAACTCATGATCTTATGCTATACAAATCGTGCTATTGCTAAAGATTATAACTACAGGAGCACCGCAGTGCTCGCGTCGCTTGCATTTCTGATTCACTAACATTACTAAATAATAAATACTTTACGTCAAAACTCCCTCATTGCCAACGTCGAAGCGTCACTCATTACCGACTGGCGATGAGAGGGTGAGGCAGGTGATGCGGAGTGCGTCGACTCGTGGTTGCGAGCAGCGGCCGCTTTGTTTGACTTCTCCCAAAAGTCCAAAGACAAGACCTGGTCCCGTCCATTCTCATCTTCCCGCACATATAGAATCTCGCTCGTGGTTTCGCGCAAAAAGCGAATGTTCTCGCCCACAATGGCGCGCACAATTTCACTCGTCTCCAAGTCGCGAATCTCAATAAAGTTGGGCTCAAATGCAATAATGTACGGATAGGACAGCGCAAAGTGCTGCGGGGTGCCTTCCCAGTGGACAAGCCACTCGGGTCGCGATCGCCAGCCATTGCAATTGACAAAAAAGGAGTAGTCCGCATAGTTGAGCAAAAAGTCGCTTCCCAGACGGTAAATGGCAATCGGCCGCAGCGGGTTGCTTTTGGTTGCAAAGTCCAGCGACGTGTCGGCAGGATCCAAAAGTGCTTGCGTTTCAAGCGTCTCGAGCGAGGCAATCTCAAATCCCTTGGACGAGCCCACACACACCTTGGTCTTGAGGAACGAGATCGAAACAGTTTCGGAGCTCATCGAGAACTCTTTATACAGCTTGAACGGCTCAGGCTTGTTGAGCAAGCTTCGCAAAGACTGCTGCTTGCGCTGTTGACGGGGATCAGCAGTGCACTGCAAAACGCGAATAGTCGACGTGAAGGAGCTGCTTTTGACAATGCACAGCAAAATCTGTCCCAGACAGATTCCAACCTTGTAAAACGACGCGTGGGAGAACATCTTGTTGCCCTTTCTTGAGGCCGCCAGCGGGTCGCGTGGCTGCTGCTCAATAATATCCATATTCCAAACATAGAAATTCCGGTCTGCTAAACAAAGCAGCAAATTGTACTCTTCCAAGATATCCACCTGCGTCACTCCGGCTATCGACACTGCCAGTTCAGGGTTAGTAGTGTGGTACACGCCATCCTTGAAGCGCACTTCGCACACATAAATGCCCCGGTCGGTGCCATAGAGCAGCTTGCGGCCGCCATCAAGTTTTGACATGCAATTGATACGGTTCAAAGCATCAAACTTCTTTTCTTGCATAACTCTCTCCGTGAAAATATCGTGCTTTTCAATCAGCTTTTGTTGCTGGCCAGCAATGTGCTCAGCCCACTTCTTTCGACTCATGTAGGTCGTGGCATAAAGGGTTATGTCGTAGCCCTTTCTTCCCAGGTGCTGGAAGGTGATGGGATATCTGTTTTGCGTTCCTTCCGGCTTGGTGGTGGATTTTGAGCTTCCCATAATGGAAGACGCTGGAAGCATGGACAGCGACCGCTGAGGAACCTCCTCGCTTTCCGAGAGAATGAGCAGCGGAAGAGGGATGGGTTTTCTGTGAATCTTTAGCTGCTTTCGCTTGTTGATTATTTTGAGACGCACAAACAGAAGCGCGTGATCAAACAAATACACCTGCACGTCTCCCTGGTTATCCTTGTCCTGGGTTCGCTTTTTGAGAGAAGATTTGAAAACGAGCTCCCGATACTCGTCTCCAAGTCTAAGCTCTTTTGCCTCGTCTTTGGGCACCAGCTGACTGGCGAGCTGCTCCAAAACAATTCGATTGTCAGCTCGGCCGGAAGCCACATTGACTTCGCTCAGAAACTCGCGGATAATTGCAATCGCTTTGGGGATGTTTTCCATGTCTGGATTTCCCGGCTGGGTGTATTTGAGCACATTTTCCAGCAGCAGGGGATATCGTGCCAGACGAGTTGTAGGTTTTGTCAGATAGCCGTTGATTTCGAGCTTTCTCGACTCCTTTCTGCGTTCAGTTTCCTCAACGAATTTCACAAACGTTGGATTAATAGATTTTTCTCGATCAAAGGTTTCCTTTCCTTTTGGCTGGTTGGCACCGTACCTGACAAACGTCTGAAATTTGTCAACGTACTGCAGAAACACGTCGCCAATTTGATCAACAACCGGGGCTTGTTGCTGGCGCCGCGTCAGGGCCTCTGCGAGCTTGGCGTTGACGGCATGGACAGCCTTCACCTCGCCAAACAACGCATTGACAACCTTATCTTTTCTTGCTTCAGGGATGATATTGCGGGCACGCAGCGGGCCGACCCAGCAGTCCTCCATGTACTCCAAATCCTTGACAAAATCACGCTCCGTGTATATAACTTCGCAAATGATTTCTTGGCGCTTCTTTTCGCGGTCGTCAACAGAGTCAGCAACTTCTTTAGAAACAGAGTGAATCCAGAGCTTTTGTTCCTTTTCCTCGTCGCCATGCAGCGACAGGCGCGACTCTGCTCGCTGCAGGCCCGACCGCGCCTGCTGCTCGAGGCGTCGCGGGCAGGCAATGGAATAGCAGAGCTGGTCGCGAGTGCAGGTCGGCGAATAGCACTCGGCGAGCAACGTAAACACGCCATTGACGTTGACGGCCGGCAGCGCCATTCCCGACGTTGACGCGTTGGACGGTCTGGCCGACAGGCTCGTCGTTGACGGCGAGGACCGCACCGCCGGTGCTGCTGCATCGGGGTTGTCATAGTGCGTTTCAAACTGGTACACCTCGTTCTGGGAGTCGCGCAGTCTGTGCTCGTACGTGACGTCATGGAAGAACTTTTGCGCGTCGAGCGCTCGGCCGAGCAGCAGGGCCAGGTTCCGATCGGGCGTTTTGATAATGTAGGCAATGGCGTCGACGGTTTCCGCGCCGGTAAAAGAGTTTTTGTACGTCAGCTCGTTCTTGATGCGGTCGCCGGGGGTGAGGCGCTGCATGAGAATCTCCGCCACCTTGGAGAGCAGCGCGGGGTACACGAGGGGCGAGCTGCGCGACGCGGTGAGCACGGTCGAGCGCGGGCTCAGGTTGGGGTACGAGGCGTTGCGCCCCTGTTCGTCGAGCTTGGAGGACGACGCGGAGTGCTTTGTGCTTAACGAGCGGGTGCTGCCCTTGAAGGAGAGCAGCGACGTGGACGTGGACCGGTGGCTGAGACCGTTGGTGCCGGCGGGGAGGATGTCTGAGGAGCGCTGGGGTACCGGGCGTGCGCCGACCGTGAAGCGGGCGGTGGAGGTGAGCGACTGGGTGCGCTGCTGGCCCGGGCCGTGCTGCAGCGTCTGGTGGTGTGGCAGGTGGTGTGGCTCGGAGCCGGAATTAAATGCTTGCTGATGATGGTAGAGATGAGAGTTAGGCGTGAATCCCCCGCGCACGGGCGGCGGGCGGCCCTGGACGGACGTCGGCGACGACGCAGAGCGCTGGCTGTAGGGCTGCGCCGGCGGGTAGCCTGCTGGGCCGTTTGGCACGCCGTTCTGCAGCTGCCCGTAGCGGGCCTGCTGGGGAGGATAGCCCCGCTGCGCTTGGTGCGGTTGGCGGAGCGCTTCCGACGAGGTCTGGATGCGCAGGCCGTCTGGGCGCTGCGCGGAGCCCGGCGCGCTGGCCAACGGCTTGTGGAGCTGCTGCGGGAGCTGCTGCTGCAGCGGGGGCTGCGCGGGCTGCGGTGGTTGCTGTGGTTGCTGTGGTTGCTGTGGTTGCCGCTGCGGGCCCCCCAGCTGGAACAGTGCCGGCGACTGCCTGCGCTGCGGCGAGGAGTAGGGGGAGGCCAGTCTGTGGTCGGCGGGCACGGGCGAGGACGGGGCCTGCAGCACTGCCGCGGCTGGCTGGTGCGCTACGCTGGCGCTCTCCGTCTGCGGAGAGAGCGTGCGCGGCACAAACGACCGGTTCTCTGGCCGCGGAGCGCCAAAGATGGAGGAAAAGGCCGCATCGCGCTGAGCACCTGTAGTACCGGAGATATTAGTAGTGTCCGTCATGAATCATTACCACCAAAGTGCAGCCTCTGTGGTTTGCCTGGTTGACAGTGTGGAAAGGGTTATCCGCCTGACGTATGCTTCAAAGTACTCGAGCCGGTGCTGGTGTGCGAGTAGCGCTTGTTTGTGAGGTCGTGACAGCAGCAGATGTTGGCTGGAGGGTGGTGAAGCAAACGCAACGTGATGGTTTACAAAGTACTGGGAGGTTTTGGTTGGCGGTGACGTGGTTGAGTTGCCAAACGTGGTTGTTTTCGGCGGGCCAGCAATCGACAGGTCAGGGAAAATAGTGCGCCAGTCAGTGTCTGCGGCAAAGTTTGCTTGTTCAGACTGTTGAGTTTGTTGCCAGAGTGGCTTGTAATAAGAAGAAGCTGGGCTAGCCGTATCTTGGCTTGTTTGTCTCGGTGGGGGAGGCTGGAGGATGCGCTTGCAGCGGAGGGTGCAGACGGAGGGCTGAGCACGGCGACCGGTGCCACCTGCCAGGGCACAGCCAGGCACAGAATGGCACACGGGCTCAAGCGATAAACCGCTGAGTACCTGCTGCACTTTGCATAAACTAGCTTAATTATTTCGTACTAAGTTTTATTTTTAGCGCTCGTGCTCTCCTCCCTCGCAGTAGTGCCGGGCCAGCCGCCAGCCAAAACGCTCGCCATCCACACCCATCCAGCTCCGCTAGCATCGAGCCATCTATGTCTGTACACTTTCCTAAACAGTGCTGCGGACAAACGGTCGTGCACTCAAGACTCGGCTGGCGCTGCTGGGCAGTAGCTAAATGCAAGCCCGTAGCTAGATGCAAGCCAGTAGCTAGATGCAACACCTTCACAGTTAGCAAGGCCGTGACAGTTTCGGCTCGAGTCAGACGTGTCGGTTAGTCACGTTCAGTGACAACGAGAATAGCCATTTTTCGGTCCCGAGGTTGCCGGAGTTTCATGGTTCCCGGCGTCGCGATGAGCTTTGATCAGCCCATCGCCTTCTAGCTCCTAATCGAGCACAACGAGCCAAAACCAATTGCAGTGTTTGATCGCCGCAAAGCGGTACCTCGCGGCTTACCCATTGTGTAAAGAGAATGTCTCGGAAGCTCGCCGGCGGACCACTTCTGACAGCAACTCGTGTTTGTAACTCCCACAAGGTGAGCAGCATCAAAACGATAGGCATGTCCTAAATCGCCATAGATAACCGACGGGCAGCTCGTCTCGCTTCGTCTGCCGGTTATTCCGGTCCACAGTTGTGATTCAGCCGATAAGCTCTCAGCGCGGTCCACAGCAACTCCACTTGCTTTTCTGCGCCATCGCAATGTCCATATCGTCTCCAGTCATATAATCTTTACAAAATGCTCTCCTGTCCTTTCAGTTTAATCCGCGTGAGTAGCACATGTGACTTCCCCAGCATCGACAGCCCCACTGGGCAGCGGATTTGCATCTCACCAGCCACTTCCCACTCGACGTTTGGAGACAAGCAAATCAATTGGACTGCCCTCGGCTTTGCCACTAAACCTACTGCAGGCACAGATTTGTAAACATGCCAGCTTATCACTCAACCTTCCTGACGTATCCAGATGTCCGTCTGGTGGGCAACTTTGCTGTCTTGCCGCTACGAACTAAAGTCCGCGGTCCAGCCTACAATACAAACGAAGACTATGACATTATTGACGAGTGTCTCGATCTCTTTCGCCCAAATTCCTTCTTCAAGAATTTTGAAATCAAAGGACCAGCTGATAGAACATTAATCTACGGAATCCTGTTTATTTCAGACTGTCTAGCCAAACTCAAGTCATCCACTCCTCGCGCCGACGCTCTCAGAACGCTAAATACCCTGGCCGTTGACCATTTCTCAATTCCTGGAGACCCCTCTTTCCCACTCAACTCGCTTTATGCTCCTCCTAGAGACCGTCTTGAGGTCGATTTGCTACGTGGATATCTGTCTCAATTCAGACAGGAGCTGGTGGCACGTCTGTTGGACAGAATCTACAAGGAACCTGTTCCAGATAAAAATTGGCTGGCATTCACAAGACGAAGATTCATGAACAAGTCCTTGGCTTAAGCTGCCGGTATAGTTGTAGACTCTTAGCGGGCAGCCCTCACGTAGAAATGCATCAAATGCTGAAAACCAACCATAGTATATCAAAGTAGCGACTAAATGAAAGCGCTCAAGGTGACCTTGAAAATGTAAAAGAGTCTCGACAGCTGTGGCCTACAGCGTGGTTTACACAAAGGGATTCCCAAATGGTATCTTGAAATACATTATTTACACATTTCCAATCATTAATAATAAATAATAGCTTTACTCCTCTCACCGCTGCTCGCCAGGAGGATAGTAACTGTTGCGATCACGAAATTCAGACCACGCGGGCAAGCTTTGGCCCTCAGAGTTTGAGCCCGCACCTTGTTCGGCCCATCTTTGATCCAGCGGAGGTAGCTTTGGAGCTTTAGAATCTGGACTAAACAAAGCCCCAAACATCCCTGTTCCTCGGGTTTTCAAAACCGGACGGGCTATTGGTGGAGGCCCCGAGTAGTTTTGATATGGGCTAGATCCTGCCAATGGACTATTCATCAAACTGCGTTTATCAAGCTCACCAGTGAGCTGTGAAAGTGGAGGCAATGATCTTCCCAGAGGCGTGGACGCCGTAGGTAACGTTTGATGGACAGGCTGTTGCACAGATGGGCTATGCGACAAGTGTTGTGGAACGGGCTGCCCGGGGTGAGAGATGGGTTGTTGCGCACTTGCCTGTGAACTAGTACGCATAATGGGCTGAGAAAGTTGGCTGTGGTGCGCAGTTTGAGCTGGTTGCGGCACATGATGCTGGGCTGCTTGTGAAACAGCTGCCCCATAGTTTGACCCATACACAGACTGTTGCGGCGAGGTGTACGCATGAACTTGAGGCACATTTTGAGGTGTGGACGCTGTTGGTGGCGTGGCTTGCGATGGTGGCAGTGACAAAGGCTGTTGAGAGAGTGGTTGCGACAACGGCTGAGGCTTCTCTCCGGGCAAATACACTTGAACCAAGTGCTGCATGTTGCCAGTCATATTTCCATCCGAAGCAGGATTGGCTTGAACGATAGACCCTGGCATGTGCGACATGTGTAGCTCTGAGCCTCGATGAGCTGCAAGTGATGCCAATGGCGGTGGCTTTGTGGAATGATCTTGGCCATATAATGGACTGTTTGAAGCTGGCATTTGCTGAGCAGATTTAGGTGCTGAAACGCTAGTACCACGCCTTGTAAAATAGCCAGTTGTGGGCAAGACAGAGTTTTTCCCATCAGCAACAAGTACTGGATTACTAGAGGTGTTCTGCTTGTTGGCCATAGTTTGAGAAAAGCTCTGCATGCCATGTGAAGGGTGGTTATGGTTAATAGCGTAAGATACAACTGGCACGGCTGGTGTTGCCTCTGTAACCGGATGAACCACGTTGATGATACCATTGCCATTGTTTCCATCAGAAGATGACCTGTTGACAAGTTTGTCATATCCTTTAGCTCTAGCATTCTTCATGTAAAAGTTTTTGAGCATAATCACGCTCTTCATCCTCATGTATTTGGCAATAATCTCCCAGTTTGTACCATACTCTTCGATAAGCCTCTCAAACATTTTGATTTCAACCAAACTCCAATAACTAGAAACTTTGTCCTTCTCATCAGCACCAGCCATGACGCCAGGTTCTGGCATAACAGCCGGCGATTGGGGCACCATCTCCTGCTGATATGCAATGACCCCATCCATTGTCGGCCCAACCATTGCTGACGGCCCAACGCTTTCTTCTTTTCTTTTTCTCCGAGGTTTTACCTGCTTCACCCTCTTCTTGTCTCCGTTCAGCTCGTCAACAAATAACCTCTTTTCCCCAGCTGAATTATATTCAACAGAAACCGAATGATTGCCCTCGGTAGATTTTACAGACACATCTTCCAATACCTGTACAGTTGCAGGTTTTCTTCCCTTTCGCGAGCCCTTGGCTCGGGTAGTTCTCTTGCGTCCTAGGGCCAAAGCCTTATAGTCGGTTTCTTTCTTTGTCTGATAATAGTGAAGAACGCATTCGTTGAACGTTCTCCTTCCACCCATATGCTTGGCAATCTTTCCAAATTGTTTGGGAAATAAAGAATAGGCATCGCAAAACGCTTCGTGCTCTTCCTCGGTGAAAGTGTTGATATTGTCCGTCACCAGCCTTTTCAGTGGCACTGACTTGTCAAGAATAATGTTATTTGCATCCTCAAATCTGAACTTTGTTCTTTCAATATCGTCCAGGATCATATCCGGTACAACAGCAGAAGTGAGCCTCGCGCGTACAGAAGGGTCTCTTGAGCTTTCCATCTCCAAAGACGCCAATATCTCTTGGAACTCTGCCTCGCTTCGAACAGAGTCACCGTGCTTTCTTCCTCGTCTGCCAGGCTTTTCCTCTTTCTCTGGAACAGCCTTTGCCTTTTCTGCTTCTTCCTTTGCCTTTTGTTTGAGAGCTCTCCGTTTGAGTCGTGCAATTTGCTCTTCGTCAATAACTTCACAAAACTTTGTCCAGGAATTCCACAGATCGTCATATTGCTTTATGAGGTCTTCTCTCCTCACCTTCAGCTGCTGCAAATTCCACTTGACATAACCCTCTAGACTCGGCCGCACTCTAGAAAAGTTTTTCAAGTTCAATAAATAGTACTCGTTGGTCGAGATATCGGGTGGGTTCGGCTCCAAATATTTCAGCGAACTGCGAATAACCTCATTGGAAAAAACCTCGACTTGTTCATAGTACATCATCTCTACCCGTGTGTACGGACGTTGGCCAGGAGCTGGAATAATAACTGCAGCATCTCCCCAGCTCTCAACCACGGAAATCTCTTTGGGTGGGAGCATTGGTTCGGCCTCCACCTCCCTTGCACCTGCTTGTGCAGTTTCCTTTTCGGGTAAATGCTCTGCTCTTTCTGCTAACCGGGCTAAAATATCAATGGCGTCAAAACTGTGATCTGCTGGTTTTTGAGACAAGGCAGATTCTGCCTCATCGTGCTCTGCTTTGGCTGGTTGCTTGGCTGGTGTCTGAGCATGGTCACCTACACCCTTGGCGATAATTGAGGTTGTCAAATTGGCGACCTGATTTGCACCTTCCTTTACAACTTCACTTGCACCTTCCTTTACAACTTCCGTAGTGTCTTTCTTTACACCTTCCTTAATGTCCTCCTTTGCATCTACGTTTGCAGTATTCTCGATTCCAGTAGAATCTCCCTCAACAACTGATTTAGGTGGTGTTTCAGATACCGTCGTCTTGCTGCCACCGGTCAGTTCAGATTGCAGCGCTGGACCGGAGCCGCCATTTAAAAGGCCATCACTCGACATAATTGGTGCAACATTGACTTCAGCTGCAGAGCTTTGATCGTTTGAGGAAGCCTCCATAGCCTCGTTTGAGGCTTCGCGCGAGTTGTCCTTTGATCTTTCAGAAACAACACTACTGTTGGTATCTGGAGCACTTGGAGAATCCTCGCTAAAGGACTTTTTTGCATCGTCACTCGTGCTAGCATCAGCTGGTGCAGAGCTCTTGGGCAAGGTGGAGGCTTTGTTTTCAAGCGCAAAATCTTTAGCAGGTTCCACAACCTCTGCAACCTTGGCTGTTTCTTTACCCGTAGAAGGTTCGGCAACAGTTTTGACCGTCGCAGATTCACAAGACTCTATTCTAACGGGCACAGAAACTTCGGGCTGTCTGCTGGCGTCACTAGAGACTGTTGGTTTCACACTGTTGGCATCTGCCGGTGCGTCTGTCTGGCTGTCAATGCTGGCACCTTCCTGCGAGCCCTCCACCTTCTCAATGGTTGTATCGAAAGAGTCGCTTGCAGGCTTTTCAAAGGATGACTCCGAATTACGATCATCCTCCAGTCTTTTCGGCGTGACCGACGGTGAGAATTCTCTGGGGGACTGAGAGACGCGAGGGGAACGGTTTCTACTGAACGACCGGTCGGTTTCCTCAGAGTACCGTGACCTACGCCTCTCCTTGCCAATATTCATATCTTCGCTCTTGACTAGGTGCGGAAACAAATCATCTGATCGTTGTTTTGGGACTTTTTGGGGATGCAAAAAGCGATTGCTGCCGTGGCGCCCATTTGCCTCTGGCAACTCGCGTTCTCGGTAGCGTTCTCTTTCCCAGTCCCTGTTGTCACGCGGCACGTCCCTGGCAGAGTCGCGCGGGCTGTCTCTGTGCGAGTCCCTGGACTCCGGTAGAGAATGTCGCGGCGAGCCTCTGGAATCCTTTGGCTCCCAAACGTCTCTTGCGCGGGGTGATTGGTGGTCTTTCTGGGGTGCGTCCTTGGAATCCCTCAGATCGCGGTGATCTCTAAAGTCCCTGCCTTCTCGGGCATATTTGGCATCTCTCGAATCTCTCGAATCTCTCGAATCTCTCGAATCTCTCGAATCTCTCGAATCTCTCGAATCTCTCGAATCTCTCGAATCTCTCGAATCTCTCGAATCTCTCGAATCCCTCGATTCTCTCGGGTCCCTCGTCTCACGCGCATCCCGGAGGTCTCTTGGATCCCGTGGCTCTCGAGTGTCTCGAGACCGGGGGCCCCTTGGCTCCCGCGTGTCGCGCGAATCCCGTTGCTCCCACGAATCTCTATGATCTCTATAATCTCTGCGATCTCGTCCATGAAATTCCCGTCTGCCCTCGTATCGAGGGCGCTCTCTGTAATATCGGTCGTCACGAAAGTCTCTCCTTGACGAATACGACGACTTGTACTTGCTGTCGTGAAACTCCCGGCCTTGCGGCCCAGAGGAACCGCCGTAGCCATATCCATCGTGTGGCGGTCTGCTTGCATTCGCACTGCTCTTACCGCCTGCGGCGGACGATGCTGGCGAGGAACTATATCGGTGCTCATCCCTATAGCGGTCGAGACGATCGGACCGATCGGACCGCTCGCCCCTGTCAGGGCGAAATGAGCGATCTTGATACCGGCCATTGTATGAGGGATTCCGAAGCGACGGCGACGAAGAAAACGACGTCGGAGGGGGCGACGACGCCGCGGGCTTCTGGTAGCGGGAACTGCCGAGCGGGACACTGGGCGAACTGTGCGCTCCCGCCACCTGACCACCCTGCTGACTGCCATTACTGGTGCTGCCATCGTCTGAGCGTTTAGGACCTCTGGGAAACTCTGCACCCACTGGAGTTGCAGAGGCATTCGAAGAGGGAGATGACGCCATAGATGCAACAAGCTAGACAAAAAGGCTGAGATACAAACAATAGATATTCAGGTGCAGTGCAAGCGTGTGGAAAATAGATGTGGTGATTGGTAACTGCTGTTTTGGGAATGTGACTAGGAGGCACAGATTAGCATATCTTTAAATGTCTCAATTATAAACTGCTGGTGCGTCCGTTGATACACAATGAACAAGACGAATCTCAAATGAGAGAGATTAGTTGGTTGAGCGTTTCAAAATAGTGTGAAGTGAAGAAAGAAATTGAATGTGGGTCAGCAGTTGTGCTAAATGTCCCAAATGGCTCATCAAAAAAATTCATCAGTGCCTGAAGGAGGCGGTCGTGAGGGCTGCTCAATGTGTCACAGACCCGTTGAGTGGTTGCTGCGAATAATGCAGGCACTGAATGAGGGACGACGTTGCTTGGACTTTGCAGCAACGTTGAGTGACCTGTGCGGAATTTGGCATAAAGTCCTTTCTGCACCATTGCAAACATAAACTGTAAACCAACATCCTCTACATTTAGGCTACGCGCGGCTGAATCATGTCATTCCTGATGAGGAAGGTCCAAAAAATGGCTATTCATTTCAGTTGCGAAAAGCTGAGGTGAAGATCACTGCTCAAATCAAATGAGCCAGCTAGCACCGCAATTTGCTCACAAAATACGCCCACTGCCGTCCGCAATGTTATTCCGCTTCCCCTACCTTGAGCATCTGGGTGCGGTATGCCCTCTCTGATGCTAAAAACTTGTTTCGAAAATTAGAGTATTCTGTTCAACCACCTTAGGGACTGCATGGTTTTGGAGTGTTTATTCTCGTCTTGAACAAAGGTTCAGTCTGGCAGTCTGTCATTAGGTAATCTAGCACAAATATTTCCTGATCAGGACGCGTCATTGTGAATACGTGACGATCAGCCACCAAAGACTGTTCAGCACAATAAAATTAATGAAAAGGTCTCTTTTAAATAGTAGAAGCGAAAATGAGACTGTCTATCTCCCATCATTGAAGAGAAAGCCAATTTTGGAAAGCTCGAAGGGCTACATTGCACGAGCAAACCACTTGGTGGATCGAGCGCAGTTGCCGGATAGTGAGCATAGCAAAGAACTTCTCCACAAAGCCCTCTTGTACCTCGCTTCTTGTCTAGTGCGCTGCCATTTCAATACCGTAGGTCAATTAGCGGTACGTGTGAGGATAGCAGAAATTCAACTGTACCATCTTGGATACACCAAGGAAGCATTACGCTCCATTCAAACAGCGGAGAACCTTATTACACAAATTTCGAAAAGTCCTGAGAAATATAAATCAGTTCTAGATTATCTCAAACTCATCTGCATGCAAAAACTGAACCTTGCAAAGGAGCCTGATGGTCTACCATTGGACCTTCCTACTTCGGACTGTATGGGCGTATCATGTACTTTATCGAAACAAATGAAAGAAAAATATAAAGTTGCTGAAAGTAATGCAGCAATATCGGGATTGGATCCTATTGTGCAAGGTCTCAAAATGTCTCGTTCTGACTTCACTCCCTCTGCTGAGCAGACTAATACTACCACAGCTCTATACTTGAAATTGTGCTCCCTTCGCTCTTCTATCTTGAATGCCAGAGAGATGGAATATTCCGATGAGGAGCTATCAAAAAATTTGGAATTCTTAGAGGATCATGAAAACGTTTTGCAGTTGAAAATTCTTTATTGCTATCTCCTATTTATGAAAAACTTTAACAACAGAAAGGGCGCTCATGCCTGTCTCCAGGTGATGAATACGCTTAATGAACGCAATCGAAATGAACTCGAAGCTTCAGAGGAACTATTATCCGCTAAGTTTGAAAATGTTTCTATCAGGCTAACAGTTTCTGATCTTCCCTCAAGGCATTATTGTAAAGGTCTCTACGGTATTGCCTGCAGTCTATACCATCTGCGATACGGACTCAGTATTGACCCGCTTGAATTTCAGCAACAAGAAATGGGATTTCGTGCCGATAGAGGTACATGTTCAGTGCAAAGTCGAAGTTGCTCGATGAAGGCAAATCTGAAGAGAATGGCGCTCATAGAGCAATTGATTTCAGCAGATAAACTAGTACAATCAGGTGATTACAAAACGCTATTGAACGAAAGTATTGATATCCAGCCTCAACTTATGGCATACCCTGCGCTCCGTGCGTGGAATACTTTACACCAGGCAATTTGCTATCAGCAAGCAGGGTTATCGGCGGGCAAAAAATTGCTCTTTGCTATTGGTTTAATAAAAAATATTCCTAGGGCAAGCGAACTGCTTGACATGCTAAAACTTTCACTGCATATTGATGAATTCATGTTTTCCAAAGGTACCTCTTATCAGCTTCGCAATGCTCTTGTATCCCTTATGCAAGAAACCACTAACTCTCAGGTCGGTATCATTGCTTCCTGTTTGTTGCTACAAATCTCTGCAACGTTGTCTTCAAAAGATTTGGTTGAAGAAGCTGAGCATAACTTGAGTCAATTTCATCAAGAGGCACAGAATATTTCTTCATCGCAAAGTCTATTGGTAGATTTGTGCTTAGTCATCTATGGTAAATCTGATATGGAGATTTTAAAGAGGCTAGAAGGTTATGCTGAATGCATTGACTCCAAAACAGTAGATTCTATTCCGTGGCATCCTCTATTATGCTCGATGGTGTTTGCGCTTGTGTCACGATATTTTCAATCCCACGAGTGGAAGGAGAATAACCCGAGATCTACAATTTTGGCAATAGAGCAAAAGCATGCACATGCTCTTGAGATGAAGAAAAAATTCCTTGTCAGGTTCAATGACTCTGTAAGAGAAATAAAATCTCAATTGGTTTGACAGACACCTAATTTTGTAATTTTAATCATATCTTTCAAAATACAAGAATGGAAATGACAATCTCCAGTTATAAATAGTTTTAAATATTTGGTCGAAATAGTTCTCTACCCAAAATTTCTTCCGGTAGCAATGGTTGTCTTTCGTTATTGATTTGAAGGTCAATATTATTGTCACCTTGTGCTGCGGCACGAGCATGTTGAGCATTCTCATCCACCCCATGAATACCCTCGTCCATTTCCTGGCCATCCAAGTTTTCATTGTTTTCTTGGTTATTAAAATCTTCATCAATCATCTCGGCTAATTGTTCTTGAGCTACAATATCATTGTTGATAGGCCCGACCTGCGGCTCTTGCGGCCCGTTTGCAGGCTGCCTGTTAAAAAACCTGTTTATACGGCCGCGTAGAGCAAACAGGCCAATACCAAAGAAAGCTGTCAACATGATGACTAATACTACCAGATCAACGTATTCGTCTTCAACAACAATAAATGAGTTTTCGTATTCCCAATCTTCAAAATCACCATCACTAAATTCGATCTGTGTCCAACGATCCCAAAATGCTTTGAGCTTCTCGCTGAGAGGCCTCGACAATTCTTTTCTGCCAGAAGTGATCATTTTTATACTACCTCCAGTAGAAAACACCCACCAGTTTTTGATATGTAATCGAATGAGAGCAAGAATTGCAGGCAAGTAAGCTTCTTTGGTATTCTTTGCAAAATCATAATATCTTTTGGCCAGTCCAAAATCTTGATCTAGCCCAACACCATATTCATGCATCCACCCAAGATTAAACATAGCCTGGGCGTTAAGATGAGAGGCTCGCAAATAAATGCTACCAGCATGAACAGGTTCAGGAGCATCCAATCCATAGCCGTAATAATAATAGTCACCCATCTTTACAATACAGTCTTCATTCTCATGCATAGCAGCTCTTGTCCAGTATACCAAAGCGGTTTTAAGCTTTTGGTGGTCAGGGGACTTCAAAGCCTCGCTGCCGAAAAAAGAGATTGCACCGTGTTTGAAATCCAAGAGGTAGGCAGTATTAATAATAGCAGATAAGTAGCCTTGTTCTGCAGCAATGAGAAATCCAAGTAAAGAGTTGTCCCATTTCTGCGTCTTGAACGACTCTTGTGCCCAACGAAGAGGTGAATGAAAATCCTCAGCAGCCTCAGAGACAGCGCGAAAATATTTCATTGCCTTAAGTTGATTGCCAGCGGCCAAAAGCTGATTACCGACGTAGAACATGGACCGCAAGTCACCTCTTTCAGCAGCTGACATTAAATTTTCTCGTTCCATACCTACGTCACCCTTTTCTTTGCCAATCTGCGCCAGAGCACGATAAATCTTAGCATCATTATAATTTACGCCTCTGTTACACAACTGGGTAGCTTTATCAAGATCTTTAGTAGCTGGAGATATACCATTCAAGTACATCTCAGCAAGAAATGCCAGGGCATGAGGATCGTTTGTAAACTGTGTAGCTCTTGATAACCACGTAAAACCAGCTTCAGTATCGACCTCAGGAACGCCATCCTTGCGCAGATAACTGATCCCAACTAGCTTCGCGCATCTCGAAGCAACAATCTTCTCTTCGTCGCTAAGAGTTGATACAGGCAATCTATAGTTGCCATCTTGATCCCAAAAACGACTGGCACAATTCAATGCATAATTGAAACCACGCGGTGCGTCGACATTAATTTTACGAGTACCAAACAAGTACAGTTTAGCCAGCTGATATTGGCAAATCACATCATTCGATTCGTCAGCTTGAAAATGCATATACTCAAGGTTATTGGCAGTTTCTGGACCATCAAAGTCAAATTTTTCGGTCTTGGCTAACTCACCAGAAGACAACACAGATGCACCCTTACCGTACAAGCCTCCTTCAGCGTCAGTCACCACCCAATTCTGAGACGAAGGCAAATGACGACCTCCTAGCGTACCGTCGTTTAAATACTCGGCAGACTTGCTGGCAGCTTTCTGATAATAATAAGCAGACTTTCCAGCATTTTCATCAGAGGCAATTCCCAATCTGAAACGAGAACCCATAGCCATAGCAGCTCTTACATCGCCCTGCTCTGCGGCCATTGAATAGTAGAGAGAAGCTCGTGCTTGGTCCACTGGTATTTGCCCAAAAACACCAGTAGAATAGCATAAACCAGTCATGAACATTGCAGACGAGTTTCCCATGGATGCCAATTCTTTATAGTAATGAAAGGCCAATTTGGCGTTTTTGGGGGTAGAATAGTTGCCATAGAAATTCATCTCTGCCAGTGTGTACAAAGCATCATGAGAGCCCATTGCAGCAGACTGCTCTAGTAGCTCTACGCCCAATAAATGCATTTCTTCAATTTGCTCTGGAGGTATTTGGGTCTCATCATTATTACTTTTACGGCCAGTCAGATAACTCAACCCTTTTCCCCTCAGGTTTGTAAAAGAATTCTCTCCAATTCTGTCCTCCAGCACATTCTTTGCTATCAAAGGAGGAATAGCATATATGTTTTCATCAAAAGGAGGCAATCGCTCAAGATAAGTGAGCGCCTCTTGAAATAAGTCGTCTGCATGTCCTCCAGTGCGCTCATTATTCAAAACATGTTGATCGAGCTCCTCTTGAGAAGTTACTCGAAGTACAAGCACAGAAGCTACAAGGAACGTTAGCAGTTTCATCAATATCTCAAAGCTTCAATTCCTGCCACGTTGATCGTGGAGTGAGAGACAAACGCCGCTTTGATCCAACGTATCCGATTTCCGACATTCAAGTTCACAGCACTGGATTATCCAACTTAATATATTCACCAACACTTCGCTTCTACGGCTGTGGTTTTGGTCAATTTTGTCGAGTATCTACTATCTTATTCCAAAATATCATGCAGATTTAACCAATTAAGCTTTCTGTTTCTATTTGATTTTAACAGATCATGGCTGATCAGAGATTTCTTGGTGTCAATAGCCAAAAAAGGAAATAGTACAAACTGCCAAACGCTAAAATCCAATGTCCACTGAAATTACAATAAAGATAGAACACTAAAGGTCGTCTTGGGTATCGAAAGAATGCCAGAAACATCTTGCTGATCAATGATTTCTATTTTGTGTCCTTGCTCTATAAATGATGAAGAAATTGATGCATCTTCGGTTTTGTCCGTCCCCTCTGAACACCTGCTCCCTCTTGAATACCTCTACTTTTGCCAAAAATGTTGCACTTTAGCATGTGCTCGCTGTACAGAAAAGGCAGTAGCCTCTATTTATTGTCCGTCGTGCCTTTTCGAAGTCACTCCGTCAACAGCTAAAGATGACCGTAACAGATGTATGCGTGGATGCTGCTTTCAGTGCCCAAAGTGTCTGGCGTCAGCGTCTGTTTTGAGCACCAATGAGGGCTACACTATGAACTGCAATTATTGCGATTGGGTTTCTTCTCCTCTTGACAAAAACGTTTCTATTGCAAGGCACCTGCGCAATTGCAATGTTGATAGTGACTTTGACATTCTACGGCAGCAGTACTATGAAATGTCTGTGAAGGAATTAACCAAATTTCAGATCTCTGCATCATCACCGTCTTCAGGTGTTCATATTTTTGACGAGCAGATGGATATGTCTGAAGCTGCCAAATTTGCGAGAGATAAAGAACTAATTCCCTCTAATCTCAGCCAAGCCTTGCCCGTTAGACTGCGCGCAAAGTATTCTCGGAAGTGCCGAGCGTGTAGAACAACTCTCATCAAGCCTGATCCGAAACCTTCGTCAGTGGGGTTCAAGAAGAAGTCAATGGCGATGCACTATCTTCCACAGATCCGAGTGACAACGACATCTCCTTCATCGACCACTGCCAGTGACAGCGCAGCCACACGATTGTACTTACTGGATATAGTGAACACGTCACCATCGCGAATCACCATCAAAATATCAACCCCGCTGTCATCAAAACTCTCAGGTTATTCTGTTTCAATACTGTGTCCGAAAGTCACTTTGGAACCCGGAACTGCCCACCTGGACGAATACTCGTTGATTAAAAGTGTACCAACGCATTTAATTATTCGGAAGTCGCTAGCTTCTAGCAGTGCCCTGATGGAAACTGTCTCGATGGGCGCATTACCTGATGGAATTCATTCTCAGAATGGGAATTGGGCATGTTTATCGCTAGACATTGATACACCAGTGAAACATGACACCGTCAATAGACCACTTCCTGCCTTTCCATTATTTATACAGTGCACAATACATGGTGACGAATATGAGAAGGAAATGTCAGTTGGATATTGGGTTCTAATGGATTTGAAAGATTGTGATAATAATTTAACATAGATATATAATACATTGGTGTACTCAACACCAAAAATTTAAATAGATAGTTTTGTCAGTGAGAGCTGAAGTCGTCGACGCCTGACAGTAATGGAGTTTGTGCCGATACATGTGCTCTTAAATTGGTGCCACTTTTGCCATCTGCTGCATTCATAGTACGGTAATTGTTCAAGCTCTTAACAGAATCGGTACCATCTCCGCTACTAATATCATCAGCATCTGTGCTATTCTCAGCTCCAAAATTGTCCAGATGTTGGAGATGATTTAAATGGTTGGTTGGACTCAGATCAGGCTGAGTGGCCCCATTTTCCAAACCATCATCTTGTATATGAAAACTTGAATTCAAGTCAAAGTATGCATATGCATATTCATCGTGTTCAGCAAGATCAAGACCATCAGCTTCAGCTTCCAATGGCACTCTCAGTTCAACACCGGCTGCCTGCAAAACCACGAGGATAACAATACTGCCAAAAAAAGCATACATCGCTCCGGCAGCACTCGTCACAATCTGAAGCCATATTTGCTTAAAGTTACCATTTATCAATCCTCCCTCAATTGGAGGATGTTGAGGGTCTAGAGCAGGAATAGATTTATCGGCAAAAATTCCGGTTAGTAACGTACCCATGAGACCACCACACCCATGAACAGCAAATACGTCCAGCGCATCGTCGACATCAAGAATAAACTTGAGTTGAGTCGCCATGTTAGCGCTCACAGCGCCAATAGCTCCAATAATAAGAGCTGACCAGCATTGAACGAAACCAGCTCCGGGAGTAATAGAAACTAAACCAGCCACAATACCCGAACAAAAGCCCACCACAGACCATGTGCCATTCACCTTGTGATCAATTAACGCCCACGCAATGCCTCCAGCAGAGGCTGAAAGTTGCGTATTCAGCAATGCAATCAGGGTTCGGGAAGTGAGATGCAAGGACGAGCCTGCATTGAATCCAAACCATCCAACCCAAAGAAAAAATGTTCCCAGTACAACCAACATTGAGGAATGTGGAATTGCTCCAAAATCGGCAGTTCCATACCGCTGTCGTGGCCCAAGAACAAGTGAGTAAGCAAGCGCACCAAATCCAGAAGCAATGTGTACAGGCAAACCACCGGCATAATCTAGCGCACCCATTTTGTTAGCCCATCCACTACTGTGCCACGTCCAATAATCAATTGGGTCATACACAATGGTTGACCACAAGAAAATAAACACTACAGCACCTATCGTCGTGCCTCGTTCCGCAATAGCCCCGATCATAAGGGAAGTTGTAACAGAAGGAAAAATTCCTTGATAAACAACATATGCTGCTTCTACTGGTGTTTTCGAGAGCATATTCATGAAAAAGAAATTTTTTACACCTCCAATAAAGCTTGTAGCTCCGTCTGACATGGTCAATGAGTATCCAAAACAAAAGTACTGAACTGATACAACACATAGACATATCAGCGCAAATGCTGCTTGTATAAGAGCAGAGCTCTTTCTTGTTAGACCAGAATAAAACAGGCCAATCTGGGTTAGTTCTAAACTGTATCTTCGCAACACAAACAGTCTTAAAATTTGAGAAACTCAGCAGGTGACTTCCACAAGCCAGAAAAGCTTGTGAAACGCCACAAACCACTTGCAGTTACTCAGAGCACAGTCAGGCACATTACAAGATGACGCTTGTAAACAAGAAGAAAGATATTCGCCCTGAATCACAACCCACTAAAAGGGAACATATACCATCCTTATCTTTTCATGTGGTGTTCAATTCAAGTTGATTGCTCTAAAGTATTCACTAGGACTCATGGATTCATGCGTCTCTTGTAGCTTCTACTGGCTAGACCGAATATAATCAACAAATCTGAAAGAACGTGCAAACCTCAGAAAATAAACAGCCATCAATGACAACTCTTATTTCCCAGAGCTTCAATCTCAATAACTCAAGAGTCATCTAGAGTCTACTTACACCTATCACCTTTGTTAGAAATTCTAATGACATATACGTAGCACTAACAAACTTACCACCCATATCATTGCAAATGCACTCCATATCAGAAAAATGGTTTCTGCGGGATTATCATCCATTGTTTAGATTTGAATTATAGCCTTTCTCTCTAAAGTATTCCTGTTGGACCTGCTACTTGGGTCTGATGTCGAAACCGAACTTCCAGAAGCAGTAATTTTGGTCCAAGCCGCTAATTTTTTCTACTCCCCCAGAAACCGTTGGCAATACAGGCGGCAGCTCTGCGGAGGCGAGGCAGGTTCAAGAATTCGATTCTGCAAAATGTGTATTTTTATTTGATTGTCATGTTGATGGCAATGATATATTTTATCTAAATTTATAGCTTTGAACTATCTTCTTTTGCGTTTATTGAATTCGAGATGACGTATTCCACTGGCCCGCTGGCCGCCAACAGGAATTTCTCACCATTAGCGATTACGACCATCAGGTTGGATTTGAGGAACAGTGGCCATTGATTGCGATGATTTTTTTGCCAATCGATCTTGTGATAGTTCGTATACCTCTCCATTCATCCATCTATATCTTCAAACCCCCCTCATATGCGGCTCGCTTATGCCATCGCGACACTCACCTGTGCTGATCTATCCAATCATTGATCATTTGAAAGGATTCTAACGGTTTATAATGAGGTACCATGTGTCCAGCGTCGTATACTCTGACAAACTTCAATTTTTTTCCAAATTTGCTTTGTCCCGCTGCTTTCCCTTCAACATACCAAGGCTTCATCTCTGCTTGATTGTACTCATACTGACCAGACCATCTCATGGAATTGGTCCATGCCAAATTTCCAAGCCAGTTACAGCGATAATCTTTGTCCCCAGCATATATCATAATCGGTATGTTATGCTCCAATAAGTAAGCCACTTGGTGAACACATGGCTTATTTCTATCGCCAGTATTATAGAAAGCATGGTTTACGCTACTATTACACGCAACATAAATGGATTTTTCAGCTCCAATTGCTTGTTTGATTTTGCTATCGTTGAAATAGTCCTCCACAAGTTGGTCGCCATCTGGACAACCATCATTGCCACAAACCTCACGTATATCATATGGATTCCGCATTGTTTGATAATAAAAGTCAAAAATCCTTCTACAAATACGACCTGAATTTGCGCATATTTGGTCATTGGTTGAATTGTCATAGCACTGCTGTGTTTCAACTTGACAGATTGGAATGATCTGGGAGAGCTCGTCGCACTGTGTATCATTTAATATTGAAGGATACCCTCCCTGCCCACAAGCCATAGCTTTCCAAGATGGTGTTTGCTCAATAACGTCAGTCAATCCATTTCCAATTACAATCGACTTGAGATCAAAGTTTAGTTTTTCTTTTTCAGCTTGAATGTCAAGAATTTTCTTGGCAAAACTTGGCAAGTAATGCCCTGCATATGATTCTCCTGCCAAGTGCAGTCCCTGATGAGAATATTGAGGAAAGGCCTCAAAAAATATCTTCAAAAACTGAACAAAATCGTCAGCAGCGTCGCTAGTCCTGTTGACTGAACTGGAAGCATAAGAGAAACCAGTATTAACAGGCTGGTCAAGAAATAAAACACTTGCATTTCTATTCCAAGAATATGGATTGTTATTTGGTCTTATGACCCCTTCTTCATCTTGCAAGAGATTTGAAGGGCCGAGTTCATAAAATAGACCACCAGCAGTTGAAGCACACCCTGGGCCACCATTCAACCAAAGAATTACTGGATCATTTTCTGGATCGTTCCTTGATTCAAAAAACCAAAAGAAAAGATGTTTTGAATTGTTATCGAAATCCACATATCCAGAATATTGCTGAACATTGTCGACACCGAGTTGCAGCGGAGATTTGAACCTAATTGAAGGTGCAACAATTTCCTGGCTCCTGGAAGATGATTTCGACGTGTAAGGTACAGCAGTTAGGTAGAGCGCTTGAATACCAGAGATTTTACAAAATATGTACAAAAGTTTCATTTCGTACAGATACCATAGGTTGGGCTGGCGTGATGCCTTATATGGACACCAATCGACTTTGATGCCAAGCCTTGGCAATTAATTCAAGCTGTTCTTGATCATTTTTATACAACGATACTGAATTAGATAATACACATTACCAGAAAGCACACCATCCAACATAATGTTGGCAAAGATTACTAACCGACGTAGCCTGTCCGATCAGTTTGTCAACTTGAGCATTAACATCCAACCTTTTGAAGTTCTTAATATCATCACCAACAAGTTTATCTTGAATTCTTTTGAGCACAAGCGCAGCGCGAGCCGTTCGTCGATCGTCTTTCGACTGATCCAATCTAATAGCGTCGGATTCATTGATTGTGGTTCTTCTTTTGAGCTCACTAGGGTTCTGAACACTCCTTGTGGCATCACCACGATTCTGCGGAATATCAAATCCCCAGTTGATAAGTGGATCATAAGCGAATGCTTCTAAAATTGCAATCAAAGATTCACGATTCTCCCTAAGCAAAGCCATCACATATTCACAACTAATACGGAAAGAGCCTTCAACGCCAGTAACTTCCATCGCAAATGTCAACATTCTGGTCAATCGGAAAGGTACCTTTTCTGGAAACTTTTCTCTCATCATAGCAGCTTCAAAACAGTCACCAAAATCAATGTGAACTACTGTTCCTGAATACCTGTCAAGCATAAGATTCGACGGGTGACGATCACCAAGTCCCAGTATATAGCCCACCATAGACATGACCGCCAAAGAACGAGTGTACTGTGTACGTCTGTCAAGCCAAGCTTCGGATGACTTCGACTTGAGCCAAAGGATCCTGTAGAAATCTTGGCCAGTGGTATTGTCCAGCGCATATGTAAAAACTTCGAGTTTCTGTAAATGAGTGAGGCTTTCGTAGTCGGGTGCCATTTGGTGCATAATTCTGTACTCAATGTTCAGTAAAATCTTGCCTTCACGATACTCCCTCACCAAAGCGTGAAACGTGTCGGCGTTAGGAACCCACGAAAGAAGACCACTCTTCGGCGATAATGGAATTGCCTTGAATCTTTGAATATTCAAATGTCTCTTAAAACATTCAGGATTATCATTCAGCAATGTGTTGACAAGCCCGAACAGTTGCATCACAAGATTATCTTGCCGAATATCTTCATGGGCCTTCAAAATAAATTCATATTCCTTTCCATCTGATCCGTAAAGCTTGATTCTTCTGGGACGTTGCTTAGAAGAAATCACAGGGAATACAGTAGCAAATTTAGCAATGGATACAACGGGCTTGTTAGGAACGTAAGTACCGGGAACCACCAGAATGAGATCTCGAAGTGAAAGCAGTTTTGGTGAAACATAATTCAAATCCAGAGAAGAAAGTGTAGGAAGCTGTCTGGAAATCTTCTTGAAAACATTGTAATACAAATCCCATGCCTTATTCAAAGATGTTTTTTCACCAGTTCGCTGAAACTCTAGCACCCATTCTCTTGCCTCTCTTAAATCACGTCCAAACGACGACTCAAATGCAATTTCTCTCATTGTTTCTGGAGTTCGATCAAGCAGCTTGTTGAGAGGGGCCAAGGTCTCAAGCATTTTTTCTGGATTGTTTTCTCCGAAATAAAACCTAGAAGCATCCTCTAATCCTTCATGCCATTGCTCGTGCCATAACACAGCTACACGAATCAATTCATCAGTAACAACATTGCACTGATGAACAAGTAAAGGAGAATGCATTTGAAGGCCATCGATCAACGACTGAGCAGCCTGCTGGCGAATCAACGAATCTGACTTGCTAGCCACCATCAAGGGCGATAATAGAGCTTGTGGATGCTTCTTGCCAAGGTCGCTAAGCAGCTTGTGAAGAGCTCTAGCAATGAGCATGTTGGGCTGATGAATTCGAGTAATCAACTGGGGCACAACCTCAAGCCAGTCATCAAGATTTACCATAGCAAAGCCTTCATTGATGGCATTAGCAGCTTCTTCAATATCCCCGTATCTAAACCACAGTGCCAGTAATCTCAAAGCATCCTGTAATACTTTGTGGTTGGACAAGGCGATTGAATGGAAAAATCCCTTGATGGCCGGAACAACATGTCGTTGAACAAAAACAGGAGTAGCACCAGAAACTTCACCCTTTCCATCATCTTCTTCGTTAATGACTTCAAAATTAGTAAGGGCCCATTTGTGCCAAGCCTTGTACCACGTTCGGTCAAAATGTGTTGCCAATAAATATGACCCAAGAACAGTGTCTTGGTCTTCTCTCCTCCGCACGGCATTTTCGCTTTGATTTTGTTGCATAATAGCAACTTGCCATTCGCCTTGCTTCAAAAAGCATCTTGCCAAGAGTTTCGTATATTCTTTTGCTTGTTTGGTAGCACTAGGAGAATCCGATGGAAGACGTTGAGAAATTAAATCATCGTCGGAAGATAACTGCAAGTCTCTAGACATCCTTACGGTAAAGTCGATTAAGTGCTTCAAAGCGCTTTCATGCTCACCAGTTGCCCACATATATTTCAACTGTGCATAAACAACCTGCGGGTGAGCAAGAGCCAAATTAGGTCGGGATGGATCAGGGCCCTCTAAAAGAGCGCTGAGAGCCTTTTCAGTAAGACCCAGTCTGCCACTTTTGCGGCAAAGATTTGCAAACTTAATCCACATTTCCATATCTTTCTTCGGAGGAATGACAAGAGCTCTAACTTTCAGCATTCTTTGCCAAATGTCGACATTTCTCTGACATCCTGCTAGTCTTTTCATCCAGGTCTTCCTCATTGTCTCTCGTTCCTCGGAGTCAGCATCCAATCCCTTATACCTTATGACTTCTTCCAACTCAGCCAGCATTTGAACTCTAACCACCACACCATAAGCACGATTATAGGATTCAGAGACAAGAGCACCAAGTTCTGTTGTCAATTGATCACGAGCAGTGACAATTTGATTTCGTGCTTCGTTGAAATTGCTGCGATGAGTGCATAAAATTGCATTGAAAAAAGATCGATCTGGTGAATCAGACTTCATGACAGCGATGTAAGTGTCCATGCGTTCCCATTCTCCAAGACCCCACGATGCAGCCGCCGCCAAAGGCGCTACGGCTCTTTTCACTTCGGGACTGGCAGTAGTCCACTTCTCCTGCGCTAGCTGACTCAATAATTCCCACTCTCCAAGAGCATGAAGACACCTCATTTTGCCCATTGTAACATCAACAGAGTTGGGTTCTAATTTCTCCCTTCTGTTGTAAGCAGCAAGCGCATCATCCCACCTTTGTAGCTTCTCATACCACGTTTCCCTAAGCTGCAAGTTGTACTCCGACTGCGCATGCTTTAGAATACCAATAGCTGCATCTGATTGCTGCAAGTTATTGTTAATAGAAATTAAAGACTCAAGAGTGGTTGGCAAGTGATCCTGAATAAACTCAATCTCCTTATAATGCAACCCTTTAGCATAGGCGTGACATCTACGAGCATGGGTTGCCAACACCCTAATATCGATAGGAAGAGGTTTCTCGTCGTGCTCCATGAATTCAGCCAAATTCAAAAACATTTGAATAATTTCAGGTGGAGTATTTGGATTTTCCATTGCAGCTTCAATGTTTTTGATTAAATCTTCTCGATATTGATCATAAAGCTCCTGCCACATGGCGTAAAATGCAATGTTGAAAAGATCTTTGCCAATAGGAACTCCACTGGCAATAAGAGAAAAGCTAGCACGGATTGAATGGGAGGGTGATTCTCTTAGCATGTCATTTGTAAACTTGTTTACCCATTCGACAAAGTCTTCCTTTGTGGACTTTTTGGACACGTCCCATGATGCCTTGAGAGAATGCTGGTTGAGAGACAAACGCTGCGACTGTTCTGCTGGTGTAGATTCATCCCTCAACTTGTCCCTTTTGCGGTATGGATTAAGATTTTGTGGTAGTGGTTCATTGTTTAGCAGTTTTTGCACGAGCTGCTCATAAGTGTGTGAGTGGATTTTTAGCCTTGCAAGAGTGGTGCTAACAACTGGAATAAAAACAATGAAATCTGAACCCATCTGAAAACATAAAGAAGAGATGGTGTCAAGGCAAACCCGACGCAGTTCTTCGTTTTGAACAACAATAACACGTAAAAGAGCGTGAATAATACGTGAAGCAAAATCATTTAGATTGACAGAACGACAGAGATCACCAATAGCTTCAATTGCAGTTAGTCTCAATTTGTCAGACGCAAATTCAAACATTGACACAATTGTTGGAATGACAAGGTGAGCATACTCCTCTAGATTTGAGCCAAAGCCCACAAGCGTGTGAATCACTCGAATAGAAGCCATGCGAGCAGAATTTGAGCTTGACTGACCATCTATTTGCAGCACCTCAATGAGTAATGGCAGAATTGTGGGGATATGTGTTTTAAACTCACCCTCCAGTGCTCTAGATAATGAGTCAATCAAGGCCAAAATGTTAACTCTCAACAAGACATTACTGAAATACTCCTGAATGACCTTGAATAGCATAGGCAAGTACGGTCTAATATGTTGCTTCACAACGATAACTAGCTTTTTAAGCTGCTCGAAAAAAAATCGCACCGTTTCTGGCGAGGAAGTTTTCATAACCGAAATCAGACCTGGTATCAGGGTTCTCATATACGGAACGCATTTGAGACCGAGAGACTGAAAAATGTAAAGAATAGACTGCGCAATTGCATTGTGAGAGCCCATCAGAGAAGGGTCCTTCAAGTGGTTGAGGAGCACAGTGATAACCACCGTGGGGTAAAAATCCTCTTGCTGGGGTGACTGATTGTTCATCATTAGCGAAATATCGACAGGGATTTGAGAAACTTGATCAACATCTTCGTTAGAGCTGAACTCAACTTGCCTATGCTTGTAAGGGTCTACCGCTCCCAAAATGCCAATGAGTTTGGCAGTCTCCCTTCTTACATGCTTATTTGTCAAGTCTGTCTTGAGAACATTGAGCAACATTCCAAGGAGTTCTGGATAGTCCAAAAGAGGATCGATAACATAACCTGACGCAGACGCCAGATCCCCAAGAGCCACCAAAGCTGAAAGTCTCTTATGAGGAGACGACTGATCTTGGAATGCTTCCAGAAATAGAGGCATAATCTGCGGGATAAATTGCATCATCTCTTCGGCACCAACCTTAGAGGTCTCACCTATGGCAACAATGATGGACGACGCAATTGCTGCAGATGGATCACGCGCCTTTGCCAATAACACCTTGATTATTGTCTTGACGTACGGTTTCACCAGGGCTTTCGCTGAACCAACAACAGAAGCCAGCAGTTTAGCACTTTCTTCTTTATCCTTCTGGTTCGAAGAATACTCGAGCGTCGTGAGCAGCTGAATCAAGGTTTTACGCAGCGACGGAATAACGTATGCAGGGTTGATTTTACAGAGTCGACCAATGATTTGAATTGAGGCCTGTCGAACACCGAAATTTTCGTCATTGAGAGAAGTAAAAAGAAGACGAATATTTTCAACCTGGCACAGGTGGAAATCCAATTGATTGTCGAGATTTTTCAAAATTTCGAGACGAATTTCAGGCACTGGATCCGAAACGGCCAAAGTGAGCAGCTTTTCAGTCACCAAAGAGACAGTTTTGAGTGAATTTTGGGAGACTTGAAAGCAAACTGGGTCTTCACAGATGAGACGAGTGGCAGTCAAGGCCGATTCTTTGCGGACCCCGGCGTCAGGGTGGTCGGTATACTGAAGGACGGAGACCTTGACGAACTCAGCCAGAGAGTAGCCACGAAAGTCAAACGAGTGGAGGATCTGCAAGGCCAAAATAATCAACTTTTCATCGGCTGCGGCAGAATAGACACCGCCATCTCGTACAATCATTGCCTCTCTGTATTCCTTTGCAGCGACCATATTCATTTGCTGAGGGTTTGGAGACCCTGGCGGCACAAATTGTGTTCCGGCAATGGTGAAGGATAAAATGGTTAAAAGGCGAGCTCTCACACTTTCTTGCAGGGGAGGAATGTTCACATTGACCTGGACAAGACAGGTGCGCATTGATTTTGACAGTGTGCAAGAGAAAATCAGATCCAGAACTTCTCTCGAGATGTACTTTGAAAGGGCTTGCCCGACTGCAACCGAGAGCATTCCCAGGCAGTCAAATATTTGCGATTCTTGTTCCTTTTTGGCCCGGCCCTTTAGGCTCAAGCCCTCCTTCATATTTTCCAAGATTTTCTCGAGGTAAGGCGCCATGTTTGCCCGCATGGCTTCCGAGACCTTGCCGATAGCCAAGAAGATTGTGCCCCTGTCCTTGTCCTTTTTGAGGCATGCCAATAAATAAAGCATGGAATCATGCAGAAATCGTCGTCCAAACTCTGTGGGGTTGTATGCGGCAACGACCGGAATTGTGTCGACGACTGTTCGGCGTATCAGTGCGTCTTTTGAGTCCTTGTAGTGAAAAATCATTTCGCAAACGTCCAAATAGTAGTGCTGCATAAACATTCCCGCAGAAGAAAAGAGTGCTCTGTATACGAGGAGCGATGCATGAACAGCCTCGGGCGTCTGGATGATTTTGATGCCGTCCTGGCACTGCTTGAAAATCTGGTTGAACACCTGGGTCCGGGTCGACTCCTCGCGCTCGCGCACGATGCGTATACATGCAGTCATGGTGTCGGCAGCGTCGATTCTGATTGCCACCTTGGGGTCTCTCAGGCACAGCCAGATGGGGTCCTGAATAGAGCTCCAGTATGAATACAAGATTGTGGGGGAGTTTCTGGCCATGGCTTGCACAATCAGCACAGCAGCGTGGCGGCGGTACTCCTGGCGGTCGGCGTGCATCCACTCCACGGCCTTTTTCATTTCAAACTCGACTAGTTCGGCCGAGATGCCGGCGCTCGAGGTGATTTTGCCGAGGGCCGACGCCGCTGCTCTCAGCACGTCCATGTCGTTGGTGTTCATGGCGCCTCGCAGGTAGTTTACAAACCGTGTGAGACGGTTGTTGGTGGTCTCGCCGGTGTCTGCGTCGATGAGATTGTCGACGGCAATGACACCGCCCAGTCGCCAGGTGGGATCCGGGGACCGCATCAGCTCAAAGATGCGGTTGTTGATCTGCGAGATGAGTCTGGTGTACTGCTCGTTTGGCAGCTCGGGCGACACCGCCACGAGGTGGTTTCTGAGCGCATTTGCGGCTCTTTCCTTGTCGTCCAGCGACTTGGATTTGAGGCCGGAAAAGATCGCGTTCAACTGAGGGTTTTCAGTCGACATGGACAGGTTCAGCAGGTGGAATTGACTGTCGGAATCTCTTAGTAATGCTTGCTCCTGTTGCTCAAATTGCACAGATTTGTCGGGTTTCAGCACAAGAGTGGAGGAATATTGCGACTGGGGCTGGCGGGCACGGGCTGGCAGGGTAATTTTGTGCATCACATGCGGAGAGTCTCGCCGGTCCATCGAGACAAAAGCCAGGGCAAAAATCTGGCAGCAGTGCAGGAGGACACTGGCAATCTGCTCTTTGCATCCTCACCTGCCGTCATTTTCCAAATGTGGTTTCTGGCTCTAGTTGCGGTTGAGGTCAGACGTAACGGCACAAATGCAAGCGTGCACACATGCACAACGGTCGAGGGCGAACCAGCGGGTACGAGCGGGTACGAGCGGCTCCTGTTGGACAACATGAGAGCGAACATTTTGATGGGCACTCCTCTGGATTTTTGCATGCTAGCCCTGGCCCAAACAGCTAGCCCTGGCCCAAGCAGCTCTGACGCGGATATCTAGACTGGGGATGCGGATATGTGCAGTACAAATTTCACGCCAGAGGTGCAGGGACCATCCACCAATGTCATGTAAAAGACCCCGTAGACTGCCCAAGTTTGCCACTGCGAGGCTTCCGTCGCAGGGTCCGCAGATCATGGGCCCTGTCGAGCAGATTTTGCTTTCGTCGGCGATCGGAGGCTCCAGATCGAAGCGGCAAGAACTGGAGAGACAAGAAGAGGTGCAGAAGCAAATGATCAACTTGAAGCGCTTTGGGTTTCTGTCGCGGGCGCCCTATGTTGAGGCCCGCAAAATCATCACGCTGAACGACAGAGTGAAGAGCTCCACCGTCACACTCGGCCTCAGGATCGGGGCACCGCGATTCGCGCGGGAACTGGCGGCCAAGTACCAGCGGCTGCTAAGCAGTTGTGCGCAAGGCTCCGCGCAGCAAGTGGGCACAGCGAGCTTTGGTACTGACTTTGAATTGAGGGCGCTGTTTGCCTGGCTGGACGGACACCAGGGAGGCTCCGCAAACATTTGGGAGGCTGGCAGATGGCCGCCGTTTGTCTACAAGCAACTAAGCTCGTTGCCCGGAGATGGAGCGTGGCTGCTGCTGCACGTCAACTCTCCGCGGGCACTGGAGCTGGTTGTCGACAGGGCTCACGAGGACGAGCTGTGCCCGCGCTTTGCATTTATTGGTGACAACTCGATCCACGCTTCGACCCTGGAGCAGCTCAATCACCCGTGGAAGGCAAACAGCACCAACAAGGAGATGTCTGAGCTGCTTTCAGTTTTGTCTGCTCATCAATTGGTCAATGTCGACCGTGGCCCGTCGAAGCTGCTGCTCACGGTTGACGGCGGAATCTCAGTGCTACCGGAGACGAGTGCGGCATAGCGCGCTGATAAGTAACGGCATCGCAGTGCTGATAAGTAACGGCGGCCTCGCAGTGCTACCAGACACCGGCTGGTTTTGTCGGACCGGCTACAGCCCGGGTTGCACCCAGTATCTGGCTGTGGGGGCCTTCTCACCATCCCTAATGCCTAGAACACAGTTTGTCAGAGCGGTAAGAAATTTGTACATATATTTATTAACTCCATAACTAACAAAAGGTTTGGCGCGATTTTTTGTCAACCAGCGGCCTCGAGCCCACGCTGCTGAGCGGGCTCAGAGTCGAGAGCGCGCGGCAGGGCACTGTGGACCTGAAAATGACGATTGAAAAACGACACCTGGTAAGTATCACGCTCGTCTGGCCGTCACGCACTAACTGAGAACCGGCTAGGAATTTTACATGGCGGGACGATTGGCGCGCTCGTCGATCTGGGCGGCTCGCTGGCGGTGGCCTCCACGGGCCTGTTTGCGACCGGCGTGTCGACCGATCTCAATGTGACGTACCTGGCTTCTGGCGGTCGTCCGGGCGACGAGATTAGCGTTGTCTGCAAGTGCGACAAGGCCGGCCGGTCGCTGGCGTACACCAGCGTTGCGTTCCACTCTGCGAGCGGTGTGCTGTTTGCCCGCGGCTCGCACACAAAGTACATCAAGGGCGCATACAAAGACGAGCGCAATGAGCAGAGCTAGCTGAGATGCTAGCTGAGCTGCTTAGCTATAGATTAGCTTACTTATAGACATCATTTACTAACACACTTACTAACACACTTACTGACACACTCACTGACACTCACTGACACTCACTGACATCTCACTGCCATCTCACTGCCATCTCACTGCCATCTCACTGCTGGACCGGTTTACTGACCGCTTTTCGGGCAGACTGCGCGGCCAGTTAATCAGCCGTTATTCACATCCCTGCGCTCGCCTGTGCAAAGCGTCCCAAACTCGTCGGCTTCCTGCCATCCCAAATCGTCACTTCATTTGGCCATAACGGGAGTGCAGTACTTCCCAAAGAAACTTGCAAACAATCGCTCCATTCTCCTCCTTCCACCATTTCAGGTCGTCCGCTACAAGACTCGGCAACTCCCACGAAGCGCAGTCCTTCTTCATCTCCCTCTAACCCCTCACACTCCTTTGACCCTCCTACTCTAGTCTCTCTTTTTGCCCCTCCTCCCTCCACCGCTCCAGACACCCCGCCAGACACCACTCCAGACACCCCTCCGTTTGTGCATTCTTCCTCTTCTCGCGCTCACACACCCTGCGACCAGTCTCGCATCGAAGATCTAGGACCGCCGCCGCTGCCGCCCCCTTTGGACTTGCAAACTGACAACTATTCGCACGACAACCCGCCCCCGTACTCGCCGCCCATCACACACTGCTGCTCAATGTCGCTAAAGACACCGGCCTCCATCATCACACAGGTCGACCCGGCGGCCGAGACGCCGCTCGTCGACCCGACGCTCATCTCGGGCTCCAACCGCATCAAGCTGGACTTCCGCGGCACGGTGTTTGACGTTGACAAACACGAGCTCATGAAGCTGCCGCAGAGTGTGCTGCTCGGCATCTCCAACGGCCTCATGCCCATGGTCGGCCCCAACGGCACCCGCGCCATCTCGCCGACGGCAAACATGTTTGAGCTCGAGTACGCCTACGTCAACTTCTCGCCGTCCATCTTCCGCTACACCCTCGACACGTTTAGAAAGGTCGAGGACGACTTCAACGCGCAGCAGCACGCCGCCGGTACCCAGAACAGCAGCCACAACGAGCACGAGCACGGCCACCACTTCCACCTCCGCCACCACGACGGCTCCAAGAACGCGTCCGCCGCCTCCTCCGTCTCGTCGGCCGACACGGACGACCACCTCGCGCCGTCCATCCTCTACTCCATACCGGCCATCATTGTGCTGCGCGAAGACCTCGACTACTACTGCGTCCCGGACTCGCTGCAGGACATGAGCAAGGAGCGCCTGAACCAGCTCAAGCGCGACTGCGGCAACTTCATCATCGGCCAGGACCGCATCTTCGACGGGCTCCGCCACGGCAACGAGGAGGGCTCCGCCGAGCAGCATCTCGTCGAAATGCTGTGCTCGTCGGGCTTCGACCTCGACGACTCGTGGGGCTTCCGCGAACGCGACCTCGGCCGCACCGTCATCTCCTCGCTCGCGCTCGTGCGCCTAAAAAACACTGAAACAGAATCACACTCCGACCCGTCCGATCTGTCCACGCCCCAAAAGCTGCTGCTGTTTAGAAACAAGCCCGCGCGCAAGTGCTGGTGGGGCGAGATTGAAATCGACGGCCTCGAGGGCGCAAACGGTCCCCTCAAGGTGCACATGCGACGAGTGTGGACCCTGGAGCTGTCGGTGATTGGAGCGTAATGCCCTGGCAGCAATGCATAATACTATTGAGAGCGTTCTCAACTCAACTAATGTAATAATACGTGCTTTTGGTAAGCGTCTGTAAGTTTCAACGAGCTAATACGATAGAATCGAATATTAAATTAATAAATAGCGTCTGTAAGTTTCAACGAGCTTTAATACGATAGAATCGAATATTAAATTAATAAATAGCGTCTGTAAGTTTCAACGAGCTTTAATACGATAGAATCGAATATTAAATTAATAAATAGCGTCTGTAAGTTTCAACGAGCTTTAATACGATAGAATCGAATATTAAATTAATAAATAGCGTCTGTAAGTTTCAACGAGCTTTAATACGATAGAATCGAATATTAAATTAATAAATAGCGTCTGTAAGTTTCAACGAGCTTTAATACGATAGAATCGAATATTAAATTAATAAATAGCGTCTGTAAGTTTCAACGAGCTTTAATACGATAGAATCGAATTCAATTAATAAATAGCTACAATGACTTTGCGGCCAGTGGAGAATCGCTCCCTTCGGTTGTAGTCGGTGTCATAACCTCAGTCCCGTCATCATTTGCAACAATCGGTGGCGACGTCACGGTAGACGACGTTGAGCTGCCCAGCCCGTAGTCGTCCGCAATCTCTTGGATCCACGGGTCGTTCAAAAGCTCCACAGCGGTGGGCCGTTCCGCTGGATTTTTCTTTAGGCACTTCATCAAAAAGGCATGTCCCGCTTCGCTAAGCTGGTCTTTTGATGGAAGTTGCGGGAGCTGGCCAGCAGCAATGTGGTACATGACTGCCCACTCATTGTCAAGATTCGCCCACGGACGTCTTCCCGTTGCCATCTCCAAAACACAGCACCCCAAAGACCAGATATCTATCGCTCCATAATGCCCCTTTTCGGAACCAGTAATAACCTCCGGTGACATGTACATTGGCGTACCAGTCATGGAGTTCAATTTTGTTTGGCCAAACTCAACGCCATTGGCTCTCGTTCGCGTGGTTTTGGCTTTGGCAGCACCGAAATCTACAAACTTGATCACACCGTGATGGTCAAGAAGAATATTGTCCGGCTTGACGTCGCGATGTACAATTCCCGACTTGTGAAGGTACGCCAAACCACGGAGCATTTGCAAAGTGTACAGTTGAATGATGCTTTCATCCTCAATTCTTCCAGTCTCAAGGTACCCTGCCAAAGATCCGCCCTCACAATATTCCATAAAAATAAACACCTTGTCTCTGTGCATTTCCACTCCATAGTACTGAACAATGTTTGGATGATTGAGAATCTCAAGAACAGTCATTTCATCCTTGATAATCTTCAAAGTGTGTTGAATGCTTTGCGCATCATGCAAACGAACCTCCTTCACAGCCATCACCTGGCCAGAGTCAAGGTTTACTGCAATATAAACAGAGCCAAAGGAACCACCACCAATGAACTGACCTTGTTGCCATCGCATATTGACCTTTGAAAAAGTGGAGTCCGCCAACAATGTCAAATAATTTTCATCAGTATTCGAATGGTCAAGCACTTTACCACGAACATGCAAATGATCCCTATACTCCTCCAGAGCATTGATCTTCTTTATAGATTCTTCCCTCACAACACTCATGAGCTGCTCATCGTCTTCGATTTGCTCTGTAGAAAGCTTGGATCTTCTCCTCTGCTCCAACAGTTTCTGTTCTTTAGCCGCTGCCTGCGATCGAGCACCACCAATATCAAAGTGGGAAATTAATAATGTCATACATCTTGCCACTTTGACGCGAAGTAAGTTGAACTCTTCATTGGAGATAGCCATGATATTGACCCCTCTCATCATGACCATTGCAAACTCCAAAGCAATAACTGTCCATCTAAAAGTTTTGTAATCAGCGGGATCACAGTCATCGCCAATGAAGGAAACCCATTCCAGGCACAGCTTAATGAGCTTCACAGCGATTTGGCCTCTTTGTGCTACATCCATCACAATCGTTCCACGCTGGCCAAACTCCCTGGAAAATACAAACATATTTTGTACAGTTTCCTGTAATCCGTCGTGTTGCTTGCAAATGACCCTGAAATTGATGGCAGAGTTGATAACTCTCATTGATAGTTTGAAAAACAGTCTTCGAGTCTTTTGAAGCTCATGGTTTACCTCAACCATATGCGCTTTGACAATGGATGATTCATTATTTTCAAACACATCGTTTATGCCTAAAACAAATGTAAGCTCCTTTTTAGTCTGCATCAACTCTGCCTTCCGTCCTTCAGACACCAATCTCATTGACCCTGGCTGAATCTCCATGTCAAAATACCCAATCGACGATAAATGGATAATCTCGCCTTCCCATACAAGAGGGTCTTTAATGCAAAATAGTAATATGTATGAGAGAGGACCACTCACTGCAGTGGAGGGAACGGTAGAGGTGATTTGCGAATTAGTGGACTCATCCCTGACCTGCCAATATCCTTTGATGAGGCCTTTCAGTTTTTCTTGGTCATTGGCAATTGAATGACAGGCAATGCAATAAATACCATTGCTCTCAAACGAGCCCGTGTAAACAAGTACATGGTTTGTTCGACGCAAGGACTCCATAATTGACTTCAGCTTTGGTGTTTGAATTGCAACTTCAATGGAATTTTCATACGTTGCACACATTATGCGATAGAATCGCAGCAGCTTACGCTGTAAGCCTCTCACATTGTCCATGGTAGTGGTAAACCAACGAGGAATATCTGATGACCTAGAGGGACCACGCATTTGGCCATCCCAATAATGAATCAACTTGTTCATCATACCAGAAACAATAAGAACAAACTTCTCTGCAACCATCATGTCACCGCCTTCAAAAAGTTGGCCAACGTCCAACAGAAATTTGTACTGCTGTTCCATTTGCTCTGACTCTAGGAAAGACCTGAATCCACGCTTAGACTTGGTGCCTTCTTGAATCTTCAAGTTAATCAGGTCCAAATAAAAGGTGGTACATTCAATCAAGACGGAAGTGTCTCTTGTTTCAGCCATTACTGGAAACACCCATCCTGTACCGGCAATAGGCACAGTATACAGAGCAATACGCTTTTTTAACAGCATCGCCATTTTGAGAAACAACTGAAATGCATCCAGTAGCTGGTCAATAATAATCAGGGTTGGATTCACCACATGACGAGCATATGTCAAACGCAACGAAATAATCTTCTGTATCAATGTCATTGGGAACTTGATGAGTGGTACAAGACCGGTAATGATAAATGTTGGAAGTGCAAAGCTTGCAAACAACTCATGATAATCGTTTGTGGCCTCTCTGGCTTTATTGATCAACATTTCAGAAACTGGAAGAATTCTGTTTTCATACAAGCTTGTCAAAACTTCTTGTTTGAAGACAAACTCAGTGACAAAGGTTGAAAGTTTGCCCTCATATTCCATTTCCGAAGAAAAGAAGTCCAGAAACTCGAGTTCCCTTAAAGTACACTCTGTAATATTACACCAAGATGTCAAGGCATCCAAATGATTTTGGAACTTTGCTGACCCGTACAGTTTATTATCTTCCTTCATTGTCTTTTCGGTCCTCCAGAAACGACGAGCTTCGGCTACGCTGTCAAGAACCTTGCTAGCCTCAGCATATGCCAAGCGCAAGTCAGTTTGAGCTTCTTCAGAAACTTTGAAAGACAGCACTTTATTGAGCTGTTCATCAACGGACGAACGCGCATATTCTAAAACCAACTTCTGCTCAGCAACAGTGCGGCCACACACCTTAGCACGCAAAGAAATCCAGAACTCCTCTTCATCCATGAATTCCCTGTCCTGTTGTTGAGCTTTGGGATTTTTGATAAGCCTAATCTTCTCAGACTTCACAACCTCGCCTGTGAGAACAGATTTCAACATGAAATGCCACTCACGCCTTTCACGATGAGCATCCATTGACGAACTACTTCCCGACATTGTATCCTGAAGAAATGGATAAGACGAGCCCATCTCTGCATATTCGTCGTCAAAAGAAGTACCCACACCGCCCAAGTGAACTTCGTCGGTAATCCCAAATCCATTTGGAATCGAAGAGTCAAAGTTTAACGATACTGGGGTACTAGGGCTCAATGTTGTCAACAAAGATGTGTTGTTATTAGTGCTTGAAGGGCTAGTAACCTGAGCAGGGTTTAGCGCCCCCGTAGGTCTACCAGACGTTGATATTTTGTACTTGTTGCCAGAACCGTGCATAGAACCACCTAATGGAAAGCCAGAATTTCCGCTTCGAGTAGCCTCAGCTTCCTGGTCATTGTCAGAATCAGAATCCGCAATTTCTGGAATTTCATCTTCTGAGTCGTCAAATACTGGGGAGTAACTCTTTGTCTTGCTGTTGCTCTGAGGAGATCGTGCTCTGACTGAGGCCGCCTTCAGAGTGTTGTTCCTTATTCGCTGCAGATAGGCACGCTCCTGCGCTACATATTGCGCATGGGCTGCTGACTCTGCGGACTGCGACTGTCGTGGTGACGAGCTTGTCGATGAAGATTGCGAGTTGACGGTATGGTCGCGGTGATGATTGTGTTGCTGTTGCAGACTTTGCTGCTGCTGCTGTTCCTTCTCTCTGCGCTTGCTCCCCGAATCTCTTCTTTTCAACGAGAATGCCGATATCAATGAGGCTGCCGCAGGTCGAGGGTTGGCCGTTCGCAAGGAAAGTCGTGGACCGCTAGACGAAGATGTGGACATATTCACGTCGGTAGAAGACCAGTTTCTTTGTGGACGATATGGCCGCTCAACTGGACTGAGGTTTGAGGAAGCAGGAGGTATTTGGCTTGACGAGGACTTTGTGCGTTGTTTTCCTAACTGGCCAGGCTGACTGGAGATGCTACTGGTAGCAGACGATCCATGTTGGCCACTGGATCCCGTTGCACCATTTGAACTAGCCGAACCGTTTGGAACAGCAACCGCGCTGGTACTTCCAGGCATTGCCCAAGTTATTGCAAGGAATGTTAATCTTTACGTTCTCCCAGAGAAAAACTGGAGATGAATACGAAGCACGGTTAAAAAGACAATAACTAACTCTCCGTTGTCTTCTAGCAAACTTTCTTGCTGGTAATAATGAGACCACACTGCACGCACCGATCTTTCGTCTTTAATTCGTACCAGAAAGTGCCTGCTGTGGGGGAGACAGAAAAGGGATGGTGACCGGGTAACTTTGGCTGTGTTGGCCGGCAGCAGCAAGGCACCGAGCGGCACACTTCCACATTAGTGAGATTGGTACGCGATGGACAGCGACCCAACATTTGGGTAAAAATTACTACCGTGTAAAATCTTGTTATTTATTTTCTGTAACTAGTTTAGAACACTGAATGCAGAATATATATGTTGCAGGCTCAAAATTGTGAAAGGTACTTGGTGGCGGCTAACCCCTTTGACCCTCCTTCCACCTTGCACGCATTGTTTGTGTCTGTTTTCAAAAGCTGTGATAAGTTGAAAGGTACAGATGACACTTCACAAGCGGTCTACATTTCTAAATCTTTCACCTCAGGTCTTTTTCAAAAACATTAATATCAATACACTCTACAAAACATATCTAAATTCTGGGTTCTGTTTATCAGTCAAGTCGGCAAATTCGATGTTCTCGACCCTCACATACTCACCTGATTCAACCAACTTGGCTTTGGCGGCGTCGCGTCTCTTATTGTCGTACCAATATGAAGCATAGAGAATCATCAGATCAACAACTGCCAAAACATAGCAAATTACCATGGCCTCAGTGGCAGATGAGTAAGTTGGAGCTTGCTTGGTGTAAAAGGTCTGAGGTCCAACAAGATTGCCTGTACAGTATCCAATAAGATACATGGCACTCACTGTGGCCTTCTTAGTGGTTCCAGCAACGTTGGATGCAAAACATGAGAGAACACAAATCATTCCAACTGGACCAACACCAAGAATATAGTAACCTGTCAATTTGGATCCAGAATTTGGTCCGTAGGCAAGTAGAATAGCTCCAACCAGAGTTACAATGGTGGCTGCAACTGCCCAAAACATTCGATGCTTTGGGAAAAATGGAAGAAGAGTCATGAGAGCAAATATTGGACACATTACGAGTTCAACAGCACCGTTACCAAGACCGAGAAGAAGGGTTTCTTTTGTATCGTACCCCATACCAGAAATGAGAATAGAAGCAAAGTTAGTGATACCACCATTCGGTACATCAGCAAGGAAACCAAAAATAAAAACCAGCCAGGTGCGGTAATCAATCATTGCTTCCAAAAACTGTGACCACTTGAAATGTCTATTGCCGAATCCTTGTTGGTTGCCTCTGACTCGTTCAACTACCAATAATTTTTCTTCCTCAGTTAAAAACCAGGCCTTGACTGGCAAGTCCGGGAGATGAACTACAAAGATGAACCCCAAGAAGATAGTCATGACACCAATGATAACGAATACAAGCTTCCATGCGTCCATGGAATAGCTATCTTTGTGAATGTACAAACCATAGGCAATGCAGTTACCAACAATTGTGCCAAGTCCATTGAATGCAAACCAAAAAGCGGTTCTAATAAACGTTTCGTCCTTTCTATACCATTGTGAGGTCAGCAAAACAAAAGCCGGTGTAATAGCAGACTCGAGCATACCGAGAATGGTTCTCAAAGCTACAAATCCCGGATATTGAGGGACAGCATGCAAAGCAAGAATCATACCCCAAAGGATAGTGAAAACAAAAAGGGTTTTAACAAGGGGGAAACGCTGCAGTAGAAGTGATGCAGGAAGTTCAAAGAACAAGTACCCAAGATAGAAAGCAGATCCCGTCCACGAATAGTCCTTACCAACCATGTGCAGATCGGTTCTAAGACCCATAACAGCGGCATAACCTGTAGAAGTCTTATCCATAAACTGCATGCAATAGGATAAGCACATAATTGGACACAAATATAGATCAATCTTTCTTAGCAATTTTCTATCTTTCTCCTCAGTCCATTCAACATGCTTGTCTCCAACAGCAAAAGCCATGGCAGCATCAACATCATTTGTAATTTCAACAACTTTGCCCGTTAGTGGCGATTTGACACTTGTGATGGCGTGGATGCCAGCCTCTTCATTGAGATTCTCTTTCGTCAGCGAAAACACCGGAGCCATTCCAGTGTCCTCCATGACATCTTTCTCTGCAGGGGAGGTCATTGTTTGCCGAATTCTAGTTCACTAGTGCTCACCTGTGAAGGTCATGGCCGTCTTAAATAGCAGAGATTAAACATTAAACCTTCAGCAAGCTTTTTTCCATAATATGCGCCCATTGCCAGTGTCAAGGAACTTCCCAATTAAGTAGCCCCCTATCGGAGAAATGCAAGATAAGACCATTGAAGTTACTACCCTGTCTTAAAAACTCTAACCAGACATTGTCAACAACGACACTGGCGACAATTGTTACTATTGCACCTGAAAATTTACCACTCCTTTCTTGCATGTACGAATGAGATACATCTTTTCAGCTCTCAGCTCCCAATGACAGACCTTAAATGAAGATGATGGAAACTCAGCAAAAGCTCCGTCCGCCCATTGGCGGATGCGTCTCACACAACCCCTGTGATCTGTCTCTCAAGCACACCTCAGCAGCCACCGTGCTTGGTTGTTGAACGTGAGCCAAGAAAAAAACCGCAGATAAGAAAGATAGATAGCCGCGGCGGTCTATGAGGACCGTGTAAAAATGCCAACATCGACCTATTTGCTACGCTCGAGCTACATTTTTGGTTGACCAGGACAAGCTAATACAGTTGACACAGATTTAATTAGCAGTAGATGCGGTTTACACTTGGCCCCTTTCTTCTTCACCAATTTATGTGCACAGTACCTCTGCCTGTCAAACCTCACTTACAGTACTTGAATGTTCAAATGTTTTACTCAAGCGCAGCATTGCAGAACGTAAACTTGATGTGCCTGTTGCATACCTAATTCAACCTTTTGGCTTTAGATAAAGGGAGATTGGGCTCAGGCGGTTGATGCATATGAGGGATCGGCTTGAGACAAAGCGAAATCAAACTCTTTTTTGACAACTGAGGCGTACCCGTACAAACTGGGAAGAAGCTTATCAGTTGGTTCAGAATCCAACCGAACTGCTAAGCTAGGTTAGTGAGCGAGAACCTAAAAGCTTTACCAACGTTTGCGTGAAACCTACTTTGCACATTATTCGAAACAAGATATGTACCTTATATTAGCCTGAACTACGAGAGGTGTCATTTACAGATCAGGCGTTTTAGAGATGAGGTGACGGATTTACTCGGGATTCGATTGAAATGTTAAGATTTAGAGACAGCTTCTATTGCGTCGCTGTGCGCATTTAATGCAGAAAAATGCCTATCTCTCACGCGATTTGGCATTGCTTGCCAACGCTCCGTTCCCGTTATCTATAATGCTGGCAATCGATCCTATTACGAACAGAATCTCGTTGTCGGCTGCAGCTATGAGCAAAGTGTGCCACGTTGTTACGTGTTTATATAATATGCAATGATCTGCCAAGAGTTCATCCCTGATTGTCACCAGCAGTTTCTCATTTGGACACATTTGGCAATCGAGGGCAGTCGGATCTTTTTTAATCTATTCCGAGCCCTTTGCTAAGATAACCAAGACAAAATATCCCTCATGGTCAATTTCTTCTAATTGGTTAAAGATGCGATGTGGTCCCAAGACGTCATTTTAAACATATCGCTTTCCAGAACCAGCCAGCCTGAGCCCGGAATACTCTTCACATTCAGGCCAATTTGAACAACACCAGTTCCCATTTCTGATCGAATTTGTTTTTTATGGATTGCTAGTTTGTAGGCTCGCAGCTTTGTGGATACTGCCAATGACTTTTGAATGAATGAATTTTGCGAGCGTGCTTAATTAGATGTACAGTGCTTACAATAAAAGATGTAAAGCAGCTCATTGGAAACAGCAAGTTGGCCACTAATTCTTCGATATTGACCTGGTTGAAGCTTTAGCTGTATTGGATCAATTCCATTTAAGGACATTTTTTAAGATCTAAGAAAGTCCTGTCTGAAAATCATTAGCTCATCCTCGCTGAAGGCTGCAACTAGAAGAAAATTCGTCTAATTGACTTTGGGATCCAAAGATCTCAAGATATTTTGAATCTGCGAAAATGCAAAGGTTGACGTGCCCGGTCGAGCACCTCATTCAATGCAAAAGTCAATGAGGCGCTGTCGAAGCTTGTCTACCAGTTCCCATCGTGAACACTTCGTTTCAAGTTTTGTGGCTATGGGGATGTCCTGGCCCATAGAGAAGACAAGATTGAACAAGATTGCGAAACTGTGAGACTAGCTCTCATTTTCTCATGTTTTGGATTAGGCTGTGGCAATAGACAATGCGATGACACGAAACTAGCCCTAAATGTATGAGCTCTGAGTGATACACGCAATTCCACAATGGGAAAACTACAACCACTAACCAAAGCGGTGTATTGGTACAACTGAAATAGGTCATCGAGACTAGCGCTGTAATTCTAGCTTTTGACCTAGGATGCAGCTATGGGGATGAGTTGAAGGATGGTGCAGCAAAATGCCACGCACAACGGGACCTTGCACGTAGGGATGAGACAGCCTGATTATACTATGAAATTGAGTGTATTTAAGAGCCTTGTGGGCCTGTCAACATAGTACTTATTTGCTCACTATTACAAACAATGCTTAGTATTGAACTTCCAGATTATCACGATGATGAGGGTGCTCAAACAACTCAATTAAATAGTATTACTCTCGCTGTAGAGCGTTTCGAACAAGTTGAACAACGCTATCAGACTCTTTCAGGGAAAGTTATAGAAATAGAAAAGCAACTTGGTAAATTTGGAAACCGTATCTCCAATGTAGAATCGGTCGGACAGGAAAGTCTGCCAATCCTGAAGTGGATAAAGAAAGACATGCAGGAGCAGAATACTAGACTGATTCAGGTCAGAGATTTTCTACTCTTCAATAAAGGTCAGCGAAAATACGGCAGGTGAGTGGCGCAATGGTTTTGTTCATGTGGTATTTGAATTGTGGTTTACAGATATATTTATAGGGGCTCAGAGTTAAATAACAAGTGATAGGATAATTTTTAAACGAATTTACGTCGAATTATGATTCAGAGTATACCATTTAGTGGTGTGATTATCATCATGGTTGTAGTAAACGGAGCTTAGCGATTGCGCCATAATACTAGAGGATAAACTTACTTGCCATTACTCATTTAAATGACTGCACATTGGAAGTTTGGTCGCTCAATGCCCGTAATAGGAAGAAACAACAGATTGAGCTTTACGAAGCGCATCTACCTGTGTAATACACTCAGTACGGCGCTGAGCAGTGAATGCATTTTCTTTCACAAGTTCATTCATATCTTCAGCTCCGTATAACTTTTCCAAAAGCTCACGTTGTACCTCTTCTCGAGAATAGACAATTAGATTCAACATGATGGCTTTAGGTACCAAATCGGCAATGGTGCGTTGAACTATGGCAAAGTAGCTCTTGATAAGAAGCTTAATTACTTCAGTTTCAATAGCCTCTCGTTCACTCATCTGGCCAGATGCTTTAAGAATTGGTGGTGGTGCCTCCATAGCCGCCAAACGCTTTTTGTTTTTGGTGCTGAAAAAGTTTGAAAAGAACCCGCCAAAAGGATCATCGTTTCCAGCCGAAGGCTCTGGAGATGGCTGGTTTGGAAGTGGTTTACCAGTCTTGGGGTCCAGTTGTGTAGGTCTGGATAAATTCATTCGCTCAGTCACAATTGCTACTGCTTGATGACCCTTAATCAGGTTAGGATGTGCAGTATTGATATATGACGCCTCTGCGTGAACCAGATCACTTACAAGCTTGTTTGTTGGAATCATACATTCCTTCAGGAAGGTCACATAGCATTGACCGACCTTTTCCTTCAACGCGGGATATCTATTGAACTGTGGCTTTTGAAGAATTTGGTTGAGAATGCGCACCAGTTCGTCAAAAATCAAGGCGACACATCGCAACGACGGCTCTTCGAACCGTCTGATTTGTTTCTTGATGAGTACTTCAAAAGCATTAGTAGAGACGTACAAGGAGGGGACAGTACCTGCCGAGTTGTAAAGAATAGTACGAATATCCACATCTTTAATCATATCGAACGGATCCAGAGAATTTACTGCGGCATTGAAAGTCTCATAGAATACATAAGAGATACGAGCGCCGCCAGACAGCTCGTTCTGGGACACATCCTTACTTTTACCGTCAAGCAGCGATTGGTATTCGTTGCTAAACTCGGTAATTGTTGATAGTACCACGTTCTGTGGAGAGGCAACTTCTGCAGGTCCCAGACGAATCAACTCTTGCTCGTATTTTTTGAGTGCCGTATTAATTTTTTCGCGCAATTCAGGTAACGTAGCCTTAATGTGATTCATGAGAATACTATTGAGTCTTTTTGTCAAGTATGGTGTACCACATTGAGACGCTCTACTAGCATAAGACGGATGGTCTTCAAAGAACTTGCGCTCAGCATCCAACGCAGAAGATATAGCCTTGTTGTTCTGGATGTCTTGCTGCGATCTATTGATCACTGGAATATAACCGAATCGAAGAGGAATAACTTTGCCATTGAGAATGTCCAGAACGTCAGTGCCCCTATCCATTAAATCTACCTTGGTAAGCACACCAACTGTTCTAGAACCCTCAGGGTCAACTTCTCTGGCTAGTTTCAAACCGTCTGAATTTGCCAAATCTGTATTCGCAGCGGTCACAGACAAAATGATGGCATTGGGTTTGGAAATATACTTCATAATCATTTCCTTGATTTGGCGCTCAATGTCTTTCGGCTGGTCTCCGACGGGAACTTTTGTCAGACCAGGTAAGTCAACCAGGGTCAAAGTCAACACCTTTGGCGAATAGATTCTCAAATTGATCGGAACAGAGGAAATGCCAGCATTCGCGCCAGTTTTAGCCTCGGTCTCTCTAACAATTTCGTTTCTAATTTCATTGAAGTCTGTAAACTTTTTGTCAGGCAAGTGAAGAAACACGCCATACTCCTCCTCAGAATCCCTAACATTGATTAACTGCAGTACCAGAGGACGTCTGGTAACAATTCCTGAACCTCTGGGAAGAAAATCTCTACCCACAATGTTCTCCAACACTGAGGATTTACCAGAGGATTGCGATCCAACGACCGTAATTTGAGGTAAATCAATATTAGCAGAAGTTCCTAACGGTGCCAAAGCATCCTGAAGTTTGTTGATAAACTCAATTAGTTCCTGGTCCATTTCTATACTTTTGCAAAGGGGATTTAGAATAAATGGAGTTGTTATGCAAAGGTCGTGACGATGCTAAGAGGAGCGTGCGGCGCAGCTCATATGGTGGCGCCAATGAAAAGCGCAGCATGTACATTATCAGCATTGCTCCAAAAGTCTTTGTTCGCTCCACTCGTCAATGGAATTTTGATCATTCTGTCATTTTGGGCTCACAATCCTTCCGTCGCGGCTCTATAACGAATCCGTTTTGCCAACTATTACACAGGGACAAGATTAGGGGACCAAAACCATTGGTCTAATGCAATTAAGTATAATGCTAAATGATATCTAATAGGAAAAATGAACATACAGCCATCGTCCGCGTATAGTCGCTCATGCTAGTTCCAAATGCTGCCGCTCTCTGTTGTACAATTACCCGTTCAGAACCCCGTGGTAATTCACATGGCCAACACTGGTCAGCCTTTGACCCCTTCCTCTATATTCATAATATTGGCATAGCAAGGCAATCACCATCATATTGGACAATGCTGTGCCAACCAGAAATGGCATTTCGGACCAAATGAAAGATATCCGTGTAGGAATGTCGGCAATTGTGAGAGACGATGCAACGATCGACACAAAGTATCCAGAGTCTCCCAGCAAGGCCATGACATACAACCACATTGACACTCCTTGAGTGGACTTGTCTCTGCGGTTATGTAGATATTGTGGAACTATCGATGACATGTTGAAAATGTATGCTAGCCAGGCACAAATAGCAGCTAGCTGCTCTTGATCAAGCGAAAACAATGCACGAGTAAATTGGGACTCAACAGGGCCATCACCTACCGCCAAAAAAATAGAAGCCCCTTCTGCACCCCTTGCCATAGCCATTGCTGAAGTCAGACCCAATAGAGCTGCCGGAGTAGCCGGCAACGACTTTTTGGAGGAGTTGGACAAAACTGGTGAGGGCGACACCTGCGAAGTTTCACACCCATCGATAACCTGAACGGAGTAGTTGCTGAAGGACTCGCACCGTTCGTCCTCCTGCTGGTTGTGCTTTCTTCGGTAGTAAACGGTCTGGATTAAAAACAATGTATCAAAGACAAGAAATATAGCGGCTTCAACCCGCTGAAATGCTAATCTGTCGGTCAAAATGCAACCCAAGAAATTCATCGTATCACTGACAATGGAGAACATGAGCGATAGATATGAGAAACCACTTGCTTTTTCTCGATAGCACATTGACACTTGATACACGCCGGCCGCCATCCACCCAAAGACGGACGTTGCTGATGCCAGAGCAGCAATGTCGCTCATCGCTGTGGAAGAAATCATGAAAATTGTGAGACTGTGAGTGTTTGATGAGTATTGGTCAATGGAAGTTTTCACGCATGTGAGAGATTGTAGATAAGCATGTACCTCGTCTAAATAATCCCAATTAGGAAGCGCTTTGGCGATAACAACAATGGATAAGAAATCTGTTTAGGATTTGCAAAATAAGCGTGAGACAGAGTGGGTACCAGGTCATTTGATGGATAATAAATGTGTATGAGTCATGCTGTTCCAAAATCTCAGCGGTGCAACGATCCCTCTGGTATTTGTTACCATTTGTGCATCTGTGGCAATCCTACTGGTCGTACGACCCGCCCTCAAAACGCACAGAACCACGCAAAGAAGTAGACCTTCAGGCTGAGAACAACGAGACTCCCAGCTGCAGAAAGTAGGAGCAACGAAAATATCGACGCTTTCCTGTTGATACCACTGGCCAATAATCATCGTTCACCGAATCACTATCCAAACGCTTTTGTACGGGGCTCTCCCTGGGATGAGATACAGCGAAGCGCATACGCATGCCTCTATTAATATCTGAGCAAGGCAAAAACATTCAAGCGATGGGTTACAATACCGTGGAAAACTCACCGTCAGAGCTCATGGTCGATAACACAAATGTGCATGAAACCCCTCGCTAACGTGCGCTAACCCTGCAGCTTCTATATCAAACAACGAGGAGGGAAGTGGATAAAAAAAAAAACATGTTCGTGTTCAGTGTGATTACTTTGATTGCGTGTGAAAGGACAGTCTCCAATGTCAGCCAAGAAACTCTCGCAAAATATTTGTTTTCACGCTGTCCCCGAAATCCCGCGCTACGCTAGCGTGATATTTCCACGTGATGGTCCTGATTTGGAAGTGTGCGGATAGTATTATCATGTCATGACTCGATATTACGTCAAATAATAATGCGGCTGCTTGTCTTTGGTGACAACGCGCAACACGTCCTTATCATTTCTCCAGCCATACACCACTAAATAAAAGTTGTTCTAGTCGCGTTGAGGGTTGTGGAATGTGATGGCCCACAACGGTACTAGTCTTTCTAGCCGACCCGTAAGTGGCAAAGCTCACTACCAAACCATTTCCTCTTTGGGAAATTGTGATAAATTTTGACTTACCCTACAGTGCTGAGCCTTCACAGGGATGACAGCCCTCCTTTTTTTGACTCCTTTCCACGTACTCTGGAAAGTCTAGCCACTAATACCAGGTCTTGGGAGTGGCCGGTGCTGTTGAAAGTCTCAGATAATTGTGTTAGTTAACAATAGAACTAATCGCAATCGAAGCTGAGGTGAAGAACACGTTAAGCTATATATTACTCGCGCTTTATTTTAGTTTCTAATGCTCGCTGATGTTTGCCAACTTGCGCTGAGCCAGTCTCAAGGCAGCAAAAACACATCGTAAATAGCTATTAAAAAAAAAGAAAAAGAAATTTTTTCTGGGATTAAAAACCCTAACCCTAAATCCAACTAGTATATAAGGACCGCCCCTCCCCGTCGGAGGTCGAACGATTTATCCTGGGTTGGGAAGAGTCAGCCGCATTACCACATAAGTATTTGGGTGTCATTAACTTGGTTACCCATCACATTTCCACTATCCCCCACAACTGCCAAAAAAGTATTATTCAGTTAATACCGTAATTTAATAAAATGGAAACTCTCAAGGCTCCAACAAGTGCTGCTCAAGCAAAGGCATTCATGGCAGATACTTTTATGAACCAACCTGATCCGTCGCTACTTCAGCAGCAAGCTCCACAGCCAGTTGTCAAGTCTGAATCAGATGGTCATGCAGTTACCGATATTGCCGGCGATGAGGAGTCAAAATCCAACATCGTTCCCACTCTTCAAAATATCGTTGCGACTGTCAATCTCGACTGCCGTCTTGAGCTGAAGACTATTGCTCTCCACGCACGTAATGCCGAATACAATCCAAAACGTTTTGCTGCTGTCATTATGAGAATCAGAGAACCGAAAACCACCGCACTCATCTTTGCTTCCGGTAAAATGGTGGTGACCGGTGCCAAATCAGAAGATGACTCGAAGCTTGCCTCGCGCAAATATGCAAGAATCATTCAAAAATTGGGTTTCAAAGCCAAGTTCACAGACTTCAAAATTCAGAATATTGTTGGATCGTGTGATGTTAAATTTCCTATTAGACTCGAAGGTTTGGCCTTCTCTCACGGAACTTTCTCGTCGTACGAACCAGAACTGTTCCCTGGTCTTATTTATCGTATGGTTAAACCAAAAATTGTCTTGCTGATTTTCGTTTCGGGAAAGATTGTTTTGACTGGTGCAAAACAACGAGAGGAAATTTACGATGCCTTTAACGCCATCTATCCTGTCCTGAGCGAATTTAGAAAGGCTTGATTGAATGGTTACCAGACAACCCCCCACTCTCTAGAAAAGCCTGTATTAATATATTTATTGATGAATCGAACAAGTCATGTTTGTAATTCCTTTCATATTGCTAAATGAATTCAGGTTTATGGGCAAAAGTACACTTTACAGTCGTGTGTTACGGGCAACCAACACATCTCGGTTGCTGGTTCACACAATGAAACTGTCAATATTTCCAACTTAAATATAATTTGTTATTGCAGTCTAAGTAAGCTAAGTTCGTTTGATTAAAAATTTGTACTAGTATGGCATTGATCATTTTGTCTTATCCAACAGGTAATTTGTTGCCTGGTCCAGGTTATAATTGTTTGTCTTCAGAGCCTGTAGAGCAGCCTCCCGGTCGAACCCCATGGCTTGCAGGTCTGCGACGGCCTGCGAATGCGGTGACAGAGATTGCGCCCTGTTCACAGCAACTTTGGCGGCTTCTCCAGTATTTCCAGATGAAAAGCCAGCAAAGATTTGTTCCCATTCGTCGTCTCCACTGCCATTAGCGGGAGCAGCAATACCGGTAGATTTATTTGACAACGGTTCTTGAGGTGGGAGTGGTGGTCCATTGTTACTAGCAGTTGCAACAGACGGGAAAGCGTTTTCGAAAGAGGCTTCAAAGTCATCAAATGCATCATCGGCACCGGCCGGCTCTTCTTTGGCTTCCGCAAGATTGTCAAACTCAGCTGCAAAGGGGTCAAAGTCATTTGAAACACTCAGCGGCGCAACCGTAGAAGCAGAAGCGTTCGCTGGTGCACTTATGGCTGTAGCAGTAATGGGAGCGGATGTCTGCTGCGATGTCGTAGCATGGCTCTGCCCATTTGATGTAGCATCAGCAAAGTAACCCTGATCATGCGGTGCCACGCTCTTGTCTTCCTTCTTGTCTGCTTGCTTATCGAAAGGCGAAACCATTTCTACCGAATGACTTTCAAACGAAAGAGACCTTTGTTCTCTAGATTCTGGTAAGTGCGAGTCGGCTGTAGTTGTTGGTAAGCCAGCTGATGTAGCTGATGGCCCAAACTGAGCCGTTTCAGATGCCGATGTAGGTTGATTTTTATCGGCTTTATCTGGGCTGAAACTAGTGGCTGGGGCAGGAACACTAGGCGGAATTTCACTTGTTGAGTCGTGCGTGTCACTCTTCACTTGTGGTGATGAGGGTGCGGATGCAAAGCCATCAGACTCTTCGCCATTTGACGACAATGGAACAGTCTTTGTCTTATATTTATTGGGTCTTCCAATCTCTTCTGGACCCTCGTCATCATCACTTGAGCTCTCATCAACATCAAGAGATGTTGGCTCCTGAGCTGGAGGAATAGGGGAGGCCCAAGCTCCGGGGACGGATGCATCAAGAGAATTTGACGGAATGGAAGGTAATTCTTTCGATTGCAAGGTGTGGTCAGAAAAGGAAAACTGTGTCTCCCTTCGCTCGTCCTTCAGCGGCACTTCTGGAACAACCTCTGCTGGAAGTGGAGGGACTGGAGGGACTGAAGCTGAGACGGTAGATGCAAGCTGCTCGGGTGAGAGAGTAGTCACAGAATCAGAAGGCAGAGTGGACGAAACATCTTTCACAGCATTCTGTCGATCGTCCTCAGTGGCGGTACCAGTTGTAAGCACGCTGGAAGAAAGGTTGGTACCGTTTGCTACCTGAGGGTCGTGTTCGACCATCTCAAAGGATGATGCTGAGCCAGTACCTTTAGGGGCCGAAAACTCTGTCTTTTTGGTGTCTGACTGACTGTCTTCAGCAGGTCTAGGCAAATCTGTCGTGCCCTCAGAAGGCTCAGAAACCGCAGAATCGTCAAAATCTTGAGAGTAAGGTCTGCTGGTGACATCCAAGTCGCCTCTCACAGATGCTGGAGGGTTATTCTGAACGCTGGAAGTCGTGCTTTCTGGCCTAGCCAAGGGGAGTGTGAACTGAGCTGGAACGCCACCCTGTTCATGATATTGAAATTCGTTAATATGTGGTGGAGAAGCAGCAGTTACCTCTGTAGCTGAGGAGCGTCTGGTGGCATCAGCTGTTGTCTCTGTAAGAGAGTCTGCTGTGCTTATTGCGAAATTGTTGTAGAACGGGTTTCCAGAACTTTGAACCGAAGACGGGCTAGAAATAGCAGCTTGAGAAGTCTGCGGGGCGCTCGCATCCGCACCCACTACAGCACCTACGATAGAGCCAGCGATAGCGCCAGATGCAGCTGCTGCTCCCATGGCAGAGGCTGAAAATTCCTTCACCTTTTCTTGATGAGCTTGGAGAGCCCTTTCAGATTCTTCAGCTTCTCTGATGGCTTGTTCTCTTTCGTATTGTGCTGCTTCGGCAGCATCTTGGTTACGTTTGTGTTCAGTTTCGAGGACATCCAACTGCTTTCTGTTCACATCAGCCAAATTTTTATGATGATGGGTCTCCTTCGTCAGCTTATCGACAGACTCCTGCAATTGCAAGGTAGCGTCTTGTATCTGCTTCATCCTATCACGGGTTGCAGCGATATCCTGTTGAGATGCAGCTAAAGCAGAAGCAACCTCCTGGTGAGTGCCACGAAGCGCGTTATAAGATGCCTCAATGATGGAATAATCCTGCTGCATTTTCTGTTGTTCCTTGCGGGAAGCATCCAACTGCAGTTCAATTTCACGTACTTTTTTGACCTCTTCATCATACGTAGCTCTCAGACTGACCAGCTTCTTCTTGATGTCTGCGCTAATCTGCTGGCTAGCTTGAAGTTCCCGTTCGTGATTTTGTCTTTGTTCTGTAAGACCAACAGTTTGAGTTGTCAAAGAAGAAATTTGATTGGACAAATTGGCAAGCTCCATATTTGCAGCACTTGTCGCAGCCGCGCTCGGTGCAGCAGTTCTAGTAGCCTGTGGCTCTTCGCTCAATAAATCTCTAGCATAAGAGCTTGGAACGGAAATTGGCTTTGGCTGGGCAATAGGGGGAGAATTAATCGACTGTCCAGTGACGTCCTTCTCTAGAGATTGACCAAATTGAGAAGTAGGCACAAATTTCTTTGTATCAGCAAGCGATTTGGTAGGTGCTGCTTGCGCAGGAGGTGGAGATGAGAATGCCTCATTCAAATCAAACAGATCATTGATGGAGCTGCTTGGAGCTGACACCATAGGCGGACGTTCAGCGGGAGCTCTGGAAGGCGGGGCTTGCGGTTGCTGTGGGTGGGGCTGCTGGAGAGGAGCTTCAAATACGTTAGCAGAAGCAAGGGCGGGAGCAGGAGCAGAAGCGGAAGCGGTGGGAATGCCCTGCTGTGGAGGATCAGCCAAAAGCGAAGCAGGAAGAACAGGAGGCAATTCTCTGCCAGACATTCTCTGATACACAAGGTACATCGCGATTGCAAATTCCTTCTTTCCAAAGTTTCCCGTATTGTGAATGTCGGAAAGATCCCAGACCTGTGCTAAATCGCTCTCGCTGAGCTTTGAAGTGGTCAGCAAAGGTACGACCTCTGCTGCGCCAATGGTACCCTGCTTCAGCTTGTCTAACGATTCAAAGATACCGTCAAACCTCGCTCTATCCGAGGGAGGGATTGACCAGTCCCCGTTTGTGCTGCTGATAGAAGCTTGTTGAGAATGCACGGGGCCGGTGTGGCCGGGTCTGAGGGCAGGCGACGCCTGTCTGTACTGGCCAGTGTACTGACGAGATACCTGGGAAGAGGTCGATGGGATTCGCTGTTGAGCGGCGAATGAGGAGCGCGAGGACGGTCGTCCGCCATTTTGCGCAGACTCGTAAAGAGAACGCGGGAGCTGCAGGGGAACATCTTTGATGGCGCCACTGAGTACACACTGCACTAGATGCATTGCAATGACAAATTCAGTTTGATCAAGCTTTCCTCTGGCACGGGTGTCGGCCAGCGCCCAGATTTGGCCAAGCACCTCGTTTGGAAGGCGGGCCTTGAGAAAAATCATTCGAGCTTGGTCCCCTTCGAGAATTCCATTTGGGGCCGACTTCTCAAAGAGACCTACAAATCTGGCACATTCCTGAGGGGTGAGCGGCGGTAGACTGGCAGCGGCCGCGACCGGTCCTGCCAAGCCGGCGGGGGTTTGGCTCTGTCCAGAATACTGCGGTTGGACTGGCGATACAACTGGCTTTCCATCAAAGGAAGGGATCGGACCGGCAGAGTCTGCTAGAGACGGCGAAATAGGCTTTCCTGACTGCACTTGTCCAATCATTCTCAGGGCCTGCGAGAAGCCAATTTGATCGAGAAATCCATTATTGTCCTTGTCGGCGTACTGCCAAATCTCACCCAGAACCTCGGCGGGCAGCCCGCTGCGCTCGAGCAGCGACCGGGCCTTGTCGCCGGTGACGATTCCGAAACCTTCTGGATCCAATTGTTTGAAAAGATTACCATAAACCTTCTTTTCCTCAGGGGACAAGACAAAGCCTGGGTTAGCGTTCGTTAACGCATTTCACAAAGCCGATTTGGCGACCTAATGCGTCTTGTCTGAGCGCGGATAATACTTGCCTTGTTTTTGGAATGCTCCCGACATTGTTCACAACTATTCCAAGGAGGTATGTGTGTGGAGAAGGGATGTTTGGGGAGCCTTGGACGTTTGTCTTTCCGAGAAGGGGCAGGTAGGGCTCAGCACGTGATGTTAGTGGCTAAGTCTCGTGTCTGTTGACACCCGGAGCTGTCGGTAAAGGCAATTGGGAAAGCGGGTGTCTGCAGCTCTGCTAGACGATTCCACACTACGCGGTGATCAATAATTGTTTTTGGCATCTTGCTTCGTCTGGCAGTGCAATTGCACGCAGGGCTGACTGCAGACAGCGGGCTCAGCAGCCGCTTAGTGCATATAATTCAAGGAGCAATTTATTTATGAATCTACTTACTTCCCCCAAACCAAGAAGACAACCAACCAGTGGTACTAGAAACTGCCTTCTTGGTGTCAGCAGAGGCCTTGTCGACGCCACTCTGAAGCGATGCACCAGCATTGCTGATGGTGGAATTGATATCCTTGGAAGCGTCAGCGCTCTTCTTATCCAAATAGCTCTTGGAGTCGTTCAACTTGTTTTGCAAGTCTTTAACCGCGTCGTCTACTTGCTTTCCGGCCCATTGAGCATCCTTGTTCTCAACTTTACCAGAGATGCTCTTCGCTTGTGCCTTCACAGCACTGCTAGCTCTGTCGAAATCTGAGTGAGCCAGCTTCTCAGCCTGCTTTACATCGAATTGTGATTTGTAGAGATAGTAAGCACCACCGGCGACTACTGCCGCACCTGCAATCTTGGCAACACCACGCATTTTATCTTTGGGTTTTGAATGTTTGCAAATGCCTGCCAGAGGGGACGACCGCTATTTATGTGCCACTAAGAAATGTTTCTGCCCTAGTGGCAATCCCATCACATGCCAACCAAATGTGGGGCTTGATTCGATGGTGAGCAACTATAGAGAGCAAGCATTGCTGGATTTGGCAATCAACGCCTTAGAGACGCACAGCTGGAAAGTTTAGATGCTTTCGATGATGCTTTAGAAATTTTGGATTTTTTTCTAGATCCCAATTCGTTCGCTTACGCTTTTGCGAATCATCCATACCTTTATAGCGCTGTTAATACAATCCAACCTTGCCAGCAAATGACGATGAAATACTCTCCAGGTCGTCGTCAATGTATCCATCTTCAAGCTGTTGCTCTTCAAGCATCTTGGTCATTCTTTCGCTCATTGACGCTCCAATGGCTCTAGTCTGATTTTCATTAGGACGAGGGGTAGAAACGTCGCCTAGCCATTGATTAACATTGATTCCAAATCCCCCAAAGGCTCCTGTGCCATCGTCAAGCTCATCAGCCCCAGCCAATCCTCCATTGAAGCTGAACATGGAATTGGTTTCAGCCTGATCTCCACGTTCCTGGCGGATATGCTTTGGATCGATTTGTCGGTATGCAAACTTCTGCTTGGGACGTGACAGGTGGACGTTGGATTTACGCAAATTTTGTAGAGAGCCTTCCACCAAGCATCCGTGCTCACGAAAGTGAAACAATAAATGAGACCACAATGGATTCCTTGACAGCACTCGAGGATTACCCGTGATCACCATTCCGTATTTTGCACGTGTCAAAGCTACGTTCAAACGACGTGGATCACTAAGGAAACCTATGCCAGATTGCTCATTTGATCGGACACATGACAAGATTATATAGTCCTTCTCGCGGCCCTGGAAAGCATCAACGGACTCTACCTCAATCTCTTTGTACAGATCCTTGTTGAGGGTACCCGACTGCGTCATATATTGTGTCAAGTACGTCCTTTGACCTTCGTAAGGAGTAATAATACCAATTTGTGAGGGACTTACACCACTCTTGAAAAACTTAGTAACAACCTTTTCCACGTTGTAGGCCTCAAACCTGTTAAGATAAGAAGTAGATGATGCAGAGATTTCTTCTTGTCCACTGGTAACCCAGAACATCATTGGGGTCTCTTCTTGTGGCCAAGGAAAGACAATTTCAGGACGCAATCTCTGTTGTCTGGTAATTCCATTTTGCAGTGACCCTTCGTAGAACATGTTGGAGGAGAATTCAGACAACCCTGGATGCATTCTGTATTGGACAGTTAGGCGGACAGGAATATTGCCAAGAATGATGAGACGCTCAAACAACGATTGCCTTAATCCAGCTTGCGCAGCTTGTACATTGGTGATAACTGGACCTAGCTGCTGGTGATCACCGACCAAAATGACTTGTTTACAAGAGTGAGTGATTGGAATAAGACACTCTGGCTCGGTTGCTTGTGTAGTTTCGTCGATGAGGGCAGTTCTGAACGCCTTTGTGGCAATTCTTCTATCAGCAGACCCCACACAGGTTGTGCAGACAACGTCGGCTGCCATGAGAAGCTTATTTTCCGCTTTGCGGAAATGCTTCTTGTATTGGTACATATCTTCTTTGGAGAGCTCGCCGAGTTCCTCTTGTAACAGCATCAGTTTGTGAAGGCTGTTGAGTGCAGAACCTTCTTTTCCACTCTTTGCAAGCTCCTTGACACGCTGGTGAAGACTGAGCTCAGAAACAGAACTGTCGAGGTGCTCCCTGGAACGTGCCGCTACTCTAACGACATTGAGTCCAGTTTTGCTGAGCCTTTGAGCAAGTTGATCGACAGCGACGTTTGACGGTGCACATACCAGAACTGGAGATTTGGTCAGCTTCACCAGATGATAGACCAGCGAGGTAGAAACCATTGTTTTACCAGTGCCGGGGGGACCCTGAATGAGAGTGAGTGGGCGCGAGATGGCTATTTTTACCGCCTCGACTTGCGACTCGTTCAAAGATGGAACACTGGGAGCGGTAAAATCTGTAGGGATGGGGACTTTGAAACTAAATTCGAGAGGATCAACTTCGTGGCCAAGTAATTTGTGGTAGATATAGCTTGAGACTGATGTTTCGGTGGTAGCAAGAGTTTTGAGTGCTCTCTGAACCCGTTTATAGGTGATATCTGACCACACAATGGATAAGACAAAGCCCTCTGTTAGGCCAGTCACATTTTTTGATTTATGATCAAGCTCGATTGTGAATTGATGTGACAAGTGATTAGGAATCTTGACAATGAAACCTCTTGCGACCCATTTTGGGAACTCCGGATGTTGAAGTTGGAGTTCCTCGCCCATGGTGAGCTTGAAGTCTGGGGTATCCATGTCTGGCAGGGCGAAAGATGCAAGTAGACAGTTGGAGAGACCGACGTCCCATGTAACCGATATATCAGTTTGAGTGAAACTTTCCTTTACTTTCTTGTCGTGTTCTGCGACTGCTTTCACCAGCGGGCCAAAGCACCGTTGATATTCATATCCATCTTCGTATCTCAGCTGCACAGGCTGTAAATCTTCGGTTTGGTCGACGGGCAATTCGACATCAGCCAGGCGCGCATCAGGATTCTGGACCCAGGCAGCTTCTAATTGCGATATTTGATGAGGGCTGAGCAGACGCGAAGCAAGTTCTTGTCTTTCTGACGGAGTAGCGGCAAGCCATGTGAGAAATGAACGATCCTCGATCAGGGGCTGCCACTCTGCTGTATCCCACGTAACGGACTTTGAGGACGAAAATTTTGCGCAGGGTTGGCGGCACAGAATAACAACTACCGTCTCCTGCTTGGCAGTGATGAATCCCAGCACAAACACATTTTTGCAGCCGCAGTTGTAGCACTCCAAGACATCGTCTCCAAGGGTGGACTGGGGATGCAGTGCAACCTGTTTGTGGCGCGATCTGACCAAGTGATTCACAATATGGGACGACGACATGTTGCCCTTTGCATTACAGAACCACTTGTTGCAAGTGACACATTTCACAACACAGGCGGGACTGTGTATTCCACAATATCTACACGCTGTTTCGGGCCACTCGAGCTCGTTGGTTTCGCCAAATATGTCGTCGTCTTGGTCGTCGAGCTCGTCGTCATCGCCGCCAAGATCGTGGAAATCCTTGACCGAGGCCATGTCAGATACGTCATCTGTTAAATCAGACACCAGCGATTCCAGGTCGTCCGGTCTTCTGCTTTGGTAGACGACATCTGAAATCAGAGATTCCGTGTCATCTTCGAGGGGCATTTTGTATCTCTTACACAAATTTGCAAACCCACTCTATTGTTGTTTAAAGTTGAAATTAAAAAGTTTTGGAAGTTTGGGATTTGCACAGAGTAGGAAACTGTCGCGTATGGCAGCCGATGAGGATCGAGTGGAGGAACAGTACTGTAAAAAAAAATTAGAAAGCACTCGAGATATTTGAAAAGAGGTTTGTGATGGAGACGGCATGATCTGTGCGAGCTTTCGCTTTGCTCACTGCCATTTTTATTCGGCTACTTTTGCATCACCTGTCTCGCGCTAACCGCTACAACGCCGTTATCTACGTGAGCAACTTAGCGACCACACAAGGGAATGCACTGATCGTCTGCAACGGAGAAGATAATGCATACAACTACAGAATAACATCGAACAGAACACACACCTGAACAACTTACACAGCAGCTTCAAGGTAGGTCCGTTGCCGAGGCTAAGTTGCGGTGATTCAGATCAGGTAGCTAAACAAGAGAACAGCGAGGATCTGCAGCAAGCGCTAAATCTGAGAGAGACCTGCAACCAACCATGAGATAACTGTCAAAGCGCTGCTAAAGATCTGGCTTACCGCAAAGGTCAGGGGCACAATTCGATTACATAAGCACCACACGTATTGCGAGATAAAATAAAAATGTTACCCACCTCCCAAGCGGCTTTGGACCAACCAACGCAAAACTCCCATTGGTTCGAAAACCATTCTCTACCAAAACTCAAAGAACGATGTTTTCGAGGACAGCATTGGTAAGTAGTTGGCGAAGATAGGCCTGTGTCGAACGAGGACGGCGCAGGGCAATTTCCACGACCATTTCTTGGTTGCCATGGCAGAAGAGTATGGAACGGGGTGTCTGACTGAAATAATTGAGGTGCAATGAATAGGAGTTGTGCGGAACGACGATTTGTGCACGGGGGATAGACACCGATGGGGCTTTAGCATCATCCTTCCAATCTGACGTTGATTCCTGTCACTGATGTCGGTGGAATGCTCAAAGCGTTGGCGTTCTCGGTTTGCAGCGTGGAACAATGTTGTAATTTTGATCATTGACTAACCCAGAGACTCACCAGAAACTTCTCTACATCAGTAGCTCGCAAGAACGCTATTGCCGACCTCTACGCCAAGGAGATCAAGGCCTTCAAGCCAGCTCCACTGACCGCCAAGGATGCTGAGGGCAATGTTCTTCCATGGAAGGCCCCAGCTGCTGCCAAAGCACCAGCTCTTGAAGGCGACATTTCTCAACTTTCCGAATACGAGGCTGCTCCAGTTGAGGTTGCTGGACAAGCTCCAGTCACCGAAGAGGCACCAGCTGCCGAGGACTGGTTCGTTATTGAAGAGGTCCACGAGGATCACTAAGTAAAAATAGCAAAATATAGAAATGTATTGGTATTAGCTGGAAGGGGTCACGATTGCAACCACGCAGGAAGGTATGTTGCGCGCGTGCAGACGGCTAGAGTCCGCAGTTTGCAATTTATTTCTCTCATGGTTCGCGGACCATTTCAAGCGTGTTCACAGGAAACATCTACCGAAACTGGCTCGCAACTGGAACATTGTAATTGTGCCAGCCAGGTCTGTTCAGGCGAGTTGTCTCGTACCGACAGTGCAGGCTGTACGGGACGTGTACAGTACGAGACGTGCACCGTTAACCTTGAATCACCTGCCAAGTGGCCGAGAATCGCTAGAAGCGACATGTGTCCTTCAGTCGTGAGCATGGCCAGTTTTCTGCCCCATGCATGTTATACTAAGCGATGCGCAAAAAAGGCCTGTCACACCCACATGAGCCGAGAAGCACTATCCGTTGACAGCACAGAGGGCCCTGTCCTTGTAGCCAAGCTTGGCCGCGGGCCGGTGTCAAATGATCCGGGTAGTGCAGTTTTGGACCGTGCAGCCTGACAGATTCCATATCTGGTCATTATAAGCGGATAAATGTGCCTAGCTGAAAGCTTATTTGGTGTCGTGCCTTTGCAAACAACAATACTCATCAAAGGTCACACAGAGCGCCCGACGGTTCTTGTCGGCGACAGGCATTAGCGACGACCGAGACATGCCCGAGCCAGAGCGCTCCGCTTGGCATATCGTGCCCGCAATGTGTCCGCTCAGGTCCCTTCTTCCCCACAACCAAATAGCCGCCGATGCACGCCTGACATTGCTAGTTATAAGGCCACACGGGTCCCCCAAAACCACCTTGTGCTTTTCATCCAGATACCGTGGCGTACAATGTTAGCGAAATACAGACTCATAGTCAGAGCGTCCAGCAGACTTGCCAGGCCCACCAGCGTCCGCGCTGCCGGCTACATTACGTCGCATGCAAAAATACCAAATCCCAAAGACACACAGGGATACGTTGACAACCAGTTTGTCGACTCAAAAGCGACAAAGTGGATCGACCTCCACGACCCTGCCACCAACCACCTGGTCACCAGGGTCCCGCAGTCGACTCCCGACGAACTGAAAACGGCCGTCGACGCGGCCGAGCTGGCGTTCAAATCGTTCAAAAATACAACCATGCTTGCCCGCCAGCAAATGTGCTTCAAGTTTGTCTCGCTCATCAAGGAGCACTGGGACGAACTGGCAGCGTCCATCACCCTCGAGCAGGGCAAGACCTTTGCCGATGCCAAGGGCGACGTACTGCGCGGCCTCCAGGTGGCTGAAGCTGCGTGCAACATGCCCAACCAGCTCAAGGGCGAGTTTCTGGAGGTGACCAAGGGCATGGAGACAAAAATGTACCGGGAGCCCCTCGGCGTGGTGGCCGCCATTGCCCCGTTTAATTTCCCCGCCATGATCCCGCTGTGGTCAATCCCGCTTGTCATTGCAACCGGCAACACTCTCGTTCTCAAGCCCTCCGAGCGCGACCCGGGCTGCGCCCTTCTGCTCGCCGATCTGGCCGCCCAGGCTGGCGTGCCCCCCGGCGTGATCAACATTGTTCACGGCCAGCACACAACAGTGGATTTCATTCTGGACGACCCGCGCATCAAGGCCATCTCGTTTGTCGGCTCCGACGGCGCCGGAAAGTACATCCACCAGCGCGGAACCGCCAACGGCAAGCGGGTTCAAGCCAACCTGGGCGCGAAAAACCATGCAATCATTGCCCCCGATGCCAACAAAAACCACGCTGTCAACTCGGTGGTCGCTGCTGCCTTTGGTGCGGCCGGCCAGAGATGCATGGCTCTTTCCGTCCTCGTCACAATCGGCGACACCGCTGACTGGGTCAAGGAGATTGCCGCAAAAGCTGCGACGCTCAAGGTGGGCCCCGGATTTGACACCGCTACCGACGTGGGCCCGGTCATCTCTCCCCACTCCCTCAAGCGCATCGAAGACATTATTGCCTCGGCCGAGGCCGACGGATGCACTATTTTACTGGATGGGCGCGGTCAAAAGCCGGCCGGATATGAATCTGGTAACTTTATTGGACCAACCATCATCACAGGAGCCAAGCCAGGAATGAGGTGCTACGACGAGGAGATTTTCGGTCCAGTTCTCACTGTTGTCGACACTGCATCTCTTGATGAAGCCATTGAGCTCATCAACAAGAATAAATATGGCAATGGAACAGCCATTTTCACCACGTCTGGTGCCACATCCTACAAATTCCAAAAGGAAGTTGAGGCCGGTCAGGTCGGCATCAATGTTCCAATTCCAGTGCCTCTTCCCATGTTTTCTTTCACCGGCAACAAGGGTTCATTCCTTGGAGACATGAATTTCTATGGAAGATCTGGAGTTGATTTTCTCACACAGTACAAGACCATAACCACCCACTGGCTTGATGAGGATGTGGTTGGTAAGGCGAATTTGGCCATGCCAACTCAAAACTAAGCCGTTGCGAGTGCCAGTCCTTGTTGGCACAGCCAACGAGTAATCATTATATTTCAATTTTCATTATGTAATTACGACTTGTATCGCCCTACCTTCACCTGCTGTAGATAGTGCCATGATTGATAAAGCATATCAACCGTCTCCGAAATCCAAAGTGCTATTCCCCGTGGTACGCTCAATGCTCTTCTTGAAAGCATTTCCGTTTTAAAAGCAAAAATGGATTCAAAGCCATTAACAGCCCCTATGCGGTTTTGGATATGTACCAGTTGGGCTCGACTGGTAGACGCCCTGAAAATCACCACAGACACAGATCTCAACTAGTTCATCATTTCAATTTGAAAACAATTGCATCAAGCGTAAGCACTTTCAATACAACCAACGAGATCTCTTACTCTTTACTCACATATTTCCTAATTGCTCATTCAGGGCCATGTAACCGTTCGGCGAGCGTTCGGCTTGGAGAGCATCGGACTTCCGATGCACGGCTCCACCTTATCAAAGCATATAAGTCCACCCCTCGACCTTCTCAATCATCCTTTATACACACTATGAGGACTGCTCTCTTAACTTCTACTTTACTGGCCGCTTGCGCTCATGCAAGGTCATGGTCTATTGGCGATTTGTTCTCAGATGAGATGCCGTTGCTGCTTCCCAACGAGGAAACTGTCAAAGGCTCATCTCTTGCCCAAGCTTTGATGGGTGTTGCAAACTCTGACCTCCCTGTCGATGTTGCAAACACCCTTAGGGATGTCTGGGACGATGCCTACGACTCGAACAGACCGCTCTTCAAGAGCATGATTGAAATGGCCAAAGGAAAGAACTTCACCGATACCAAGGTGACTCCGCGCAAAGACATGATGGTTGTGCAGGACGAGAAGTTTCCCGGACACCAGCTTCGTGTGACGAATCCCATCGGATTGCATGTTGATTGGGTTAAGCAGTACTCTGGATACATTGATATCGAGGAGGAAGACAAGCACTTGTTTTATTGGTTTTTCGAGTCTAGAAATGATCCAAAGACCGACCCTGTTATCCTTTGGCTCAACGGCGGACCTGGATGCTCCTCCATGACTGGACTGTTCTTTGAGCTTGGTCCTTCCTCGATCGAGAAGACTGAGGCAGGTCGCTTCAAGGTCATTCACAACCCTCATTCATGGAACAGCAATGCGTCTGTCATCTTCCTTGACGAGCCTGTTGGCGTTGGTTATTCATACTCCAGTGGTCATGTTTCGTCCACTCGTGCCGCTGGTGTGGATGTCTACGCCTTTCTGTCCCTTTTCTTCAAGCAATTTCCAGAATACAACGCTGGTCAGGAGTTTCACATTTCGGGTGAGTCTTACGCTGGCCATTATATTCCAGGGTTTGCTACTGAGATCTTGTCGCATGACGACAAAACCTTCAATCTGTCATCGGTCTTGATTGGCAACGGTATCGTTGATGCCAAATCCCAGGCATGGTCGCAGGTGGGAATGGCGTGTGGAGAAGGTGGCTACCCAGCAGTGGTGGATGAAGAGACCTGTGAGAAGACCTATGAGAAAGTTCCACGCTGCGAGCAGTTGGAATCAGCCTGCTATTATTCGATGAATGATTATGTTTGTATCGGTGCAATGGTTTATTGTGGATCCTTGTCGAACCCTTACTGGGACACCAACTTGAACCCCTACGATATTCGTATGAACTGCACGGATACCGAGGGCTTGTGTTACGTGGAGGATAACTGGATTGATGAGTACCTGAATCTTGAATGGGTAAAGACAGTCCTTGGTGCTGAGGTAGACCTTCGCGAGGGATGCTCCAGCGAAGTGGGCAAATGGTTTGTCTACACTGGTGATGAAGCCAAGCCATTCCACTTGGACGTTGCAAAGCTTCTGGAAGAGGACATACCGGTACTTATTTATGCAGGCGACAAGGATTACATTTGCAACTGGCTTGGAAATCGTGACTGGACAAATAACCTTGAATGGGACGGCGCCGATTCCTATGCTTTAGCGCCAACAAGGCCATGGGCTGTGGATGGAGCACCAGCTGGTACTGTAAGAAACGCTGATGGCTTGACGTTTTTGAGAATCTACGGAGCTGGCCACATGGTCCCACATGATCAACCAAAGAACTCGCTGGATATGGTCAACCGATGGATTTCGGGCGACCGTTCGTTCAAGTGATCACAACGGGTAGGCCACACTAAACATTGCGCCACATGTTGGCAAAGTTGACCTATAGAACGCTTACTGTGTGTAATAGTGAATTCTGTACATCATATATCTCCTATCAAATGTTGCACTATTGATCCGTGTTATCCGTATCTAGTAGTCCATAACAGGCATTACTTCGATCAGCTTCCTTGACATTCTCCGCCCTGGTCAAGCTCACTTGGAAAAAATATAAATCATTGGGATTGTACTGATTAAAAGCTGGAGTGAAGTTCCAAAATGTTTAGAAAGGGATTTAGCGGCATATACAATGCGATTCGGCCCGACTACCGAACGGCCAGTAGGAGACTGTTCAAGCGGAGTTTCCATTCATCTTTCCAACTCAATATAAAAGACCCATACAGCGTGCTAGGAGTCGATCGTTCGGCTTCTGCCTCTGAAATTAAAAAGGCTTACTACCAGCTGGCTAAAAAATTTCATCCTGACGTCAACAAGGAGAAAGACGCCGACTCAAAGTTTCAAGATATCCAATCATCGTACGAGTTGCTAAATGACAAGGAGAAGAAGGAAGCATACGATACATTTGGCTCTGCGGCTTTCGATGCCAATGGAAATGTAGGTGGCAGCGCTGGTGGCCCAGGAGGTCCAGGAAGCCATGGCGGAAACCCGTTTGCAGGATTCTCAGGATTCGGCGGATTTGGAACTGCCGGCGGCGGCGGCTCGTTCTCGTTTGAAGATTTATTTGGTCAAGCGTTTGCGGGCCAGTCCGGAAGATCAAGGGGTCCTTCGTCAATGACATACAAGGGAGAAGACATTGAGACGTTGGCAAACATCACCCTGGAGGATGTTGCTAACGGCAAGGACTACAGCGTCAACTATGCTACGTTGGATGAGTGTGACACCTGCGATGGATCTGGGCTCAAGCCCGGAAAGTCGAAGAAGACCTGCCCTGCTTGTCAGGGCTCTGGTGTCAATGTGCATGTTATGCAGGGTGGGTTCCAGATGCAATCTACCTGTGGAACGTGCGGTGGCTCTGGTGTCACCATTCCAAGATCGTCCGAGTGTTCGTCATGTCATGGCCAGGGTGTTAAGCAATCTACCAAACATACACAGGTGCACATTCCGGCCGGAGTGCAAGATGGCATGAGACTCAAGATTGTGGGACAGGGCGACGCTCCTAATGTGCTGAGCGGCCCGGGAGTCACCAGAATCAAGGGTGATTTGTTTGTTCGCATTCGCGTACAAAAGCATAAGCTTTTCACTAGAGACGGCTCAGATCTATTGTACAAACTGAGCCTGCCTATGACAACAGCTGCACTTGGTGGTAAAGTCCAAGTTCCTACCCTAAGTGGCGCTAAGATCCAGCTTAATGTACCAAGCGGAACACAGCCTGGTGCTGTTATTAGCATCCCTGAACAGGGCCTTCCGGACATGGGAGGAAGATCTCGCGGTAAAGGAAGTTTGAAGGTAACGTTTGACGTGAAAACGACGAGGCCCACGAATTCAAGGCAACGTGCCCTGTTGGAGGCCCTGGCGGAAGAGTTGGGCGACACGACTGCTAAAGTAACAGACAAGTCGAGCAGTGAAGGACAGGAAGTTGACAAGCATAAAGGAGGCTTCATCAAGAATCTATTTAATAAGATTACTCATCACGACGATGAGAAGAAGGAGTGAACTAAGCTTCCTTCTCTGTATATATGTATAAAGTGTAAATAGCTATTAGAATTTTGGATAGACTCGGACTTCCAATATTTGAGATGATTCTCGAGAAGCTTATCAGTATGAATTTTGGCACATCACATGGACAATTGTAAAGCCATTGAGGGCCATATGAAAGGCAACTTTGAGACTACTCAGCCAAGCGGACCCGACCGCTGCTAACAACAGCCATTAAATTTGGTACTGCCAACGAAACAAAGGTGATCTAGATATAGATAAGAGAAATGTAGCGGATAAGATAATTGGCTACCTACAGTTGAGATGGGCCGTCCCTGGCTTGGATTCAAGGCAGTTTTTAGGCGACCCGCAATAATTGGTGAATTCCACTTTTCGCGGCACGAGGCTTCGTAGCTGCCATCAATTGTCAACTTGTAAACCGGCCGAACACATTGCGAGTGGAACAATCATGGCAGAGCTGTCAGTGCGGGTAGCTTCCCAATAGGGATGGGACTTTGCAGATCCCCACAAAAATAGCAGCCGGCGGCCGCCAGCTGCCGAGTTAAGACGGCATAGGCGCGCTTGGCGAAGCTCCAATGACCCGAAGCACCGAGACATGGAGCACTCCAGCTGACGACACGCCACGCCGATCCGGCAATGTGTGATTGTCCGCAGCCTTATCTAAGCCATAGCAGCAATAATCATGCGCTTGTTGGAATGCGCCACACTCCGAAATGGACATTCCCAATGCGCGTTCCACCAACTTGGAATGCGTGCAGGCGTGACCTACAATTTTTCAAAAGATCAACTCTAGAGCGAGATTGTCGTTGACAAGGCCCAGGGCCTCGCAACGAAGTCTTGCAATGTTGGCACGACAACAAAGGACCTTGTCGCTTTTCCTCTTGGCGGTTGCTGCTCGGTGGAATTGTTTCAAACCCCGTGAGAAGAGCAGGTCTAGCTCATTGTGCGCTTCGCTAGTTACGGAACGCCCGGTACTGTTCTTAATTTATCCGTTTTCAAATTGTTTTTGCTCCAGTTAGTTCCATGTCTTGGAATCGCCCCGTCACTAAGCGTTGCGCTCAGGCCCACAACTTTGCGAGCCCAAAACCAAGCACTCCTCAAAGCGCAAATCATCATCACCGTCCTGAGCATCTCGTCCGGCCGTGAGCCCAGTTTCGACCCGACTTATTCTCAAATAGGCCGCAAGTTGCCATAGCCAATTGTGAAGACGCCCATTTACCTAAATGGTCAGCGCCCCTTACCCTTGTGCCCAAACAAGAAGTCAAGCAGCAGCAACGCTTCGATCAGGAGCCTATTGGAACTCAGGCCGTTTCCGAGATAATTTTTGTTTAACAAGAGATTGATATATATTTTTGTCTGCTTTTACCTAGTTTCCCGACCGTCGCTCGCTCTCTATCTTTTAGCGCCTCTCAGCCCGCCCTCATCTCGCTTCCGCTACCAGCCTCTGACAGCTCTTTGATCCCTGACACCTTCCACAAGCCTCAGGGGCCACATCTCCAAGTCTTGTAACTACTCGTAACTGCGCACTAAATCTCTCCACCACCACCAACCCTTGATATCTCCTCATAACCTTGACTAAGTTTTGGTAGTGTAATTGAAGGAGCTTTCCAACACAACAAGACAACAAGGGTCTCGTGTTTTTCTGGGCGGTTTTGGTTGTTCATTGCATTTTCATCTAACCACACTTCACGCATCAATACACCCTGATTGTGCGCCAGCATTTCACCCACTTCACTCGTTTGCAAGGTCCCTATCATTAATATCATCAGCCCGCTCACATTCTGCAACTGCATCTGCTCGCGTCTGTTGTGACCTCTCTTACTATTTGCTCAACTCGCTACTACATTCACATTTGTCATGGCGCAATCAAACAGCGTGCAAAACGCAAACAGGACGCATGTCGCAGCCGCCACTTTTCATAACCTCCACGGCCTGGGTGGCGTGCCTGGACTACCGAAGCCAACGCGATCGTCGGTGGCCTCTTCCATCTCCGCCGTCTCTACAATTTCCTCGCTATCTAGACTTTCAGCCGACTTTGAAGACGTGTCACTCACGGATGTTGCATACAGAGATTCCGTGTCCACGTCCATCACGTCTCCCTCACTGTCTTGTCACGACAACTCGGACGAGAACGACGAGGAAGACGGCGATTCGCTAAGTGCAACGTCAGCCTCAGAGTCCTCTCGTGACTCTGTCCTTGCTTCCGACGACGAGCTAACGCCCTCGAAAATCAACCCTGCAAAGCTCAACGAATATGCCATTTCAACCATCAAAAACAAGTCCACCCCCTCACTAATTTCATCCCCTACTCCCCAGGCACTGCCGCGTATGAGACCTGTTTCGGGTCCGCTCCAGAGCTCCGCCAGTGCATCAACCTTACCGCAGCGACCAGCGTCTTTTGGAAGAGAGCACCCGACCCGCCCTGCTGGGAAAGCCACAAATCTTGTGCTCAACACTTCAAATACACCGCAGGTTTATGGAATTCGCTCTGCTCCTGCCTCTAGTCACAACCTGGGTCTGCGATCGAAATTTAATTCCAGCAGTACAAAAATCAAGCTCACCAGAAAACAGCTGGAAGCCCAGTACGATTTGGAAAACAATGCTGACGATGGCGGCGATCTTCCCGACGATTGTATGTGGAATGTTCCCTTGTCGCCCGCATTGTATGCTAAATCAAGAGCGGCAGCCGCTACTAATAAGCAATCGCCACACAAGCAGCTGCCTACCTCATCGAAAAGCAAGAGCAGTTTGCGAAAATTATCCGCTACCCACGAACAAAACCTTGTTGCGATCAAGGAGGCAGAGCCAACCACGTTCAGCTCTGGTGCTGGTCTTGAACTGCTTGGTTCAGATGCTCAGATTCTGACGAGAGCTTTTCAAACCCTTCCAGATGTTCCAATGCAACAAAAAAACCGGCTCAGTCGCAAAAGATCTGTCGACGAAAATTCCCTCAAGCGCACTAGATCTCTGGACGATCCTCTCACCCGAGCCATGGGTGCGGGAGTAGCTCAGAAAACGCGAATGCCGTGGCTTCCCCCAAAATCCAAGGAGGAAGAGGAACGTCACCTCAAGGAGCACCGTCGCCTGTTGGAAAAGTCTGCAGAAGCCGAAAAGCAGCGTGAAATTGCACGTCATCAGCAAGAAAATGCTTTACAGAAAGTTTTGATTGCGGACCAACAGCAGTGGAGCAATTACGTAATTCCAAACTTTGACAAGGCAATCAAGGATCCAAAAGTACGTGAAATGTGGTGGAGAGGTATTCCGTCCAAGTTCCGCGAACAGCTGTGGAAGAAGAAAATTGGAAACTCGCTGAAACTGCCTGCCAATGCCTTCCAAGAACATCTTGCCAAGGCCGTCATGAATGGAAACAAGAACAAATACATGCTGAGCATATCTGCCGATGCGGAAGATACATTCACTCAGCTAAAAATATTTGCTCCAGACGGACCCATGTTCAATGACTTGGTTGACGTTTTGTTGGCCTATTCTTCGTACAATCCCGGCTTTGGTTATCGCTCCGGTACCTCCTCAATTTGCGCCATGTTTCTTCTCAATATGAGCCCAGGCGATGCGTTCATTGCATTCACAAACTTCCTCAATAATACCTCCATCTCTTACGCAATGCTTATCGATGATGAACAGACTTTGACGACTCATTATGCTTCGTTTCTCAAAGTACTCAACACTAAGCTTCCGTCTCTCTTCAATCACTTTCAAAAGATTCACTTGTGGCCGGCCACCTACTTGGAACCAATGCTCATGTCTGCTTTCACACAGCAACTGTCGGTTGACATTGCCAGCCGCGTGTGGGATGTCATAATTTTTGAAGGTGATTCTGCCTTGTTGCGTGTGGCTCTTGCCGTATTAATTGTATACGAACAAAAGCTCTATGCTGATGCAGAGGAGGTTCTGTCTGTGCTTCAGCCGCCAGATGGACAGCTTCTGCAAGTTGGAAATGAGCATGCTTTCATGGCAATTGCTCGCAATGCTCTCAAAGCTTAGTCTTCCATGCGCAATGTTCATCTCACTCAACCTCATCATACATCTCTACTCGTCTCTGTTGAGCTAATCTCATCTATATTTGCACATATCTTAATATTTATATTTATTAATAGAATTCTTGATAGTTTAGTTCTACTCATAATTCGAATTTTTTGCGAATATCCAAAGGATGTGAACAAGAGAGCTGTGGTTTTTGTTCAAATCGTCCCTTCATTACCTTTCTCATGCTCAACAATAAGGATTGATATGATTGCCTAGGTTCGTGCGACATTACAGATATGAAGGCATATGACAGGGCACCCACGCCGTTTACGTCTGCTGAAGTTTGAGAATCTTTGCAGCCAGACAATTGAATGACATCGGCCGCAGATCCTTTCAGTTTTATTATCCGTTCCCTGTGCGCTTTGCTGAAACCTTTCGTGGTCATTGCATTCAGTTTTCGCCCCAATTCATAGGAGTTCTTGAAGTCTCCTTGGAATATAGCTCCAACAAGACCACTGGATGCTTCTTTACCAACGTCGACAACACTCATACCCTTCACATCACCCTTGGTCGAGTACATGTACGGGAGGTCCATTACTGAACCTGAATGACAAGAGTCAAATATACCAGTCAAACGAGAGCCTAACGGCATTGCTTGAACAAGGATACTATTAATCTCGTCGTCGACTATATGCCCCGCAACTTTGTAGTCAACGGGATATATAACCTCATCAAAACCGTCCTCTTCGTCACCATCAAGGTCTTTCGTCACTCCACCATGGCCAGAATAATGAATGACGAGATGATCCCCTGGGCGAACATCCGACACCAACCACCGCATAGCCTTTATAATATTTCGTTTGGTGGGAATAGATGCTGGGTTTCTTTGATCATCTGTCAACACCAAAACATCATCTTTTTTGTAACCCCATCGGTCTGTCAAGAATCTGAACATGGCTCTAGCATCGTTGATACATCCACGTAATTGGCGAGGAGAACCAATATAGTTTATTCCTATTATCAAAGCTTTGCGGCGAGCATGTCGACCCTGAGGCCGTGGGGCAGAGTTGGATCTTGGTGCACTTTGATGATTGATCCTGGACGAGCGTGCAGATTGACCCATGTTGCGAGGATTTAGGGTCATTCTGACAGGATCTATGAGAGAATGTCGATTAGAGTATGAAGCCGGGGAAGGCACAAGATTAGACCCTGTTGTGGACGACGGAGTGTGGGTTCGAGACCTATCAGGGCCCGGGGAGGGTGTGGAGCTCGAGGAAGGAGCAGGTGGCAATGAAATAGAAGAGCCAGAAAGTCGTGATTCAGCCGCTGGAGCAACATGGCCTACTTGTTTCCTCGGGACCCGTCTCTGCTTTGTTTGCAAAGATATTGATGGGAGAGGGGACTGACTGTATGCCGGATGAGTTACATGCGGGACAGAAGGGGGCCTCCAAGAATCTGTGTGCTCAATTGTATTTGTAGTAAACTCAGAATGATGCGATGGAAAAGCCGCCAGGACATCAGGATAGCCTGGGTCTATAGGGTAGCCAGGCGATGGCCTAGATGGAACGGTAGGAGCACCGAAACTATCCACCAGAGGATATGGAGGTTGCTTTCTGGCTACTCGATTCATACTGCAAGTCAGTATAATCACTCAAGCTGGCAATACAGAGTTTATTATAGAGTCTATTTTAATCTGCGTGGAGAGTGCATTCCCCCCAATGATGGCTGGGTAGAAAGGCTGGGTAATATGGAGGCTCAGTCGTGATAATAGCGCATCGCTCATCGCAACGGTCGTTAAGGAGCAAAATACCAGGAGGGCCAAATCACTGCTTGCAATCAACAATCGCCCGTCTATAGAGAGAGCATTATCGAGCAAAGTCTACTCGTAGTGTGTGACATTTGAGAGTTCTTCAAGGAAATAATCACCAGCACTAACTCGATTTTAATCACATGACCTTCGATTTGAGCTCCTACAGGAAGACGACATACTTGAACGCGTAGCTATGAAGGGACTATTGGCGTAGTCCAAATTCGCCCACTAGCATAACGAAGTTGCCGCTCCAGTGAAATCTCCATGTCTTGGATCTGACAGATGGTTGCATTCAATAGACGAGAAACGCAGCTATCAAAAAGGTGAGGTCTCAATGTCTCTCAGTCGACTGCCGTTGATAACCCCATCACATCACAAGAGTCTAATTTCTACATATAATATTAGGTACATTATTGATACTATTGCATTTCTATTTAATTTATCACGCTAGGCGATGTTCAATCGTAGCGACACAGCTATGTTCCTCTTTTTGGACACCACCTAAACGAGCGTCTCGGAGCCCGAAGCCATGACTCAATCTCCCGACAAAGATGGTCACCTACCGGACGAGCCCGAAAATTCTTTAAAACCCAAGAAGCACCCACTTTTGATTTCTTTCGACATAAAACGTGACATTGCACCATTGCCTGCCACAGAAACGCAATACAAAGTGACCGTTCGCGTCTTAATCTGTATAGCCCTTAGCCGTTGAAAGAAAAGCCAAAATATGCAGCTCACTGCTTCTCTTCCTTCCGATCATTTTTCCACCACGTTTGCTCATCAGCAGTTGCACGGACCGCTAACAGGGTGTGGCAGAATCCCAATTGCCAGCGCACCACCCAATAGTGCGCCTGAGGCTGCGGCTGTTGCCACGGCAAACGAGATCGGCACCGGCTCTTCCGGTCACGTTGGTGCCGATGCCCAACTGTCGGCAGACGCCAACGCCGTTGCGGCTCCGACAAGCTTTGATCAGCTAGTTGAACAAATTCGTGTAATTCTGGGCCCTTCCTCAGGCATTGACTCTGCCGATGTGGATGTTAACACCCTCATGCAGGCCATGCGAGACTATACGTCTCTGGAGTCTGATTGGCGCAAATATGCTCTAGCGGATGCGTCCCGAAACTACACCAGAAACGGTGTGGATGACATCAACCACAAAGCCAATCTACTAGTTTTGGTGTGGAATCCAGCCAAGGGATCCATGATCCACGACCACGCCAATGCCCACTGTATTATGAAGATTCTCAAAGGTACTTTGGAAGAAACGTTGTATGAGTGGCCAGAACAAGGCAGCGAGGAGGCGGAGTCTGGCGTGCAAAAGCCGTTGAGGGTCAAAAAGGTCACCAAGCTGACACGTGAATCGGTTGCGTACATGAGCGACAAACTCGGGCTCCATCGCATCTCCAACGCGTCACCCACAGAAGTGGCTGTCTCGTTGCATTTGTACACCCCGCCTCACGCTGCCCATTTTGGATGCCATATTTTCAATGAGACTACTGGCAAGTCTCATCACGTCGACATGTCTAATTTGTTTAGTGACAAGGGAATGAAGGTGGCTTCGGAGCATGGAACCTGTTAGATTTGATGATGGCTCCTTCCCGATTTTCTGATCGCTCTTAGATAGATGCATTGCTGGTACATGTCTAGATAGTTGATAGCGTAAATTATTACATTTTTTATTACAGAGCCGTCTATTCGTCAACCAACTCAAGGACAAGACTAGTCTTTTGTGCGTGCAGCCGTGAACAAGAGATCGCTATTGCCCGGGCGGTGAACCTTGTGTGAGCCATCACCAGCAAGTATCGTGCGAGGCCGCCGCCTACCCAAAATTGATATCAACTCATGTTTATGCAAATAAATATATGCTATGCTACAAATGCCATACTGGAGCCGATGCTGCCCTATGCGCTGACTGACCGCACCCAAAACTCCGCTCCAAACCCTTCTTGATTTCGCCGCTGATACTGCCTGCTAAGCAAAATACCCTTCTCATACTTTTTCTTTTCAATTGCATCAAGGGAATTGCGCAGCTGCTGGCATTCTTGCTCGAGCTCCTTTCGTCGTTTGCGATTCCATGCCAAGTCTCTTGAGCCAAGCTTTTTCTGGATATCGGCAATTGAATTGCGGATGCGCTTTGCCTTGCGATCGAGCTCGTCAATTTCTTGTTGTAACTTGCCCAAACGCTCTTCTCTTTTAGCTCTTGTTAAAGCAATATCAGCAACGGTCTTTTGAGACGAGGTATGTTTGTGAGCACTCCGTTGCTTCTGATGCTGCTGTTCCATAGGAGGTGTAATGCGTGCAGAAAATTCTTGAGAGGACGGTGAGTAGTCCTTTGCGGGAACAGCAGGAGGGGTGATTTCATCGAGCTCACTAATGCTTTGAAAAGAGTAGTCTGTAGAAGTAATGAACGTTCTGGTAGAATCACTACGAGTAGAGTTATCGCTGAAAAAGGTTCTGGTGGAATCACTACGATTAGTTGTTTCACTTGAAAAAGTAGCATGCGAGTCGCTGTGGCCCATTCCTGATTGTGGTCGTTCATCGTGTTCACGAATGCCAAGTCCATGTCTCGTCGGCGAGGCTGGTGGGCTTAAAGAGATATTTGAATGTGGGACTACTGAGATTGACCTCAGGTGTTTGGATGATGAAGGTTTGATAGGAGAAGTCGATGCATCGTGCTGGACCATATGCTTGTCGTGTGGTGTGCTAACTGCACTGACAGGTTCAGACGGGAGTGGTTTCTCATCGTACCGATAGAAATGACCACTGGACACAAGCGTTCGTAATTCTGAAGTCGAGATTGACATAGCCTTAGCTTGCCGCTCAGCAGCATGTAATGCAGACCTACGCTTCGTTTTTTGAAGATATTCATCATAGAGGCGAGGACTTGTCTGAACACTTCTTGATACTAACTGTCCCGGCGGGAGCGCAGGCAGCTCGTTTTCTTGGCGGTCTTCGGTGGAAACGCCAGCGTGCACCATTGCGGGCCGTTCTGCACGAGATCTAGTTTTGTTGGAGGAATTTTGAAATTCTGCAACAAGTTGCGTAAATGACTTTGATTCTGGAACAAGAGATGAATATCTGGAGTTAGCGTAACGAGACTGTGAAAAGGATCGAGATGATGATCTTCGTTGTAGAGTTATTCCTTCGACCATACTATGCAATGATGTGTCATGCTTGACACTGGCACCCTCCGATTCGTGTTCAACGACAGTCTCCAGTGAAACAACAGATGCTCTTTTGGACGATGGTTTTCTCGGGGCTGACCTCTCCGATTCGTCTGTTTCATTTGCGTCGCGGGCATCGACACCATCTATTGTCCGATCTCTAGTCCTGCCACGACTGCTCTCGCCGTTTGTATCTCTAGAATCCCCGAGAACGGCCAACAAAACATCCGGGTCTTCAATTTCATGGTTGGGTTCAGTGTCATCAATGCCGTCGTCGTATGCAAAGCCATCATAAAATGGGTTGTAAGAATAACCGGACCCTGGCCCAACAAAGATTTCGTCAAGCTCATCTGTCTCATCCTCCGTGCTTTCTGATGACGTCCACGAGCGTCGATTGTGATTCTTGCTACTGGAGGCAGCTTTTTCTGCTTGCTTAAACAGGGTAGGATAGTGTCCAGTCACGTTTGCTATTGAAAATTTGTCTGAAGAAAAGGCCGAAGATCTTTGTTGCTGCCGTTGACGATGAGATGAAGGGGATGAGAGTTCATTGTACAAGGATACAACCTCCTCACCCGAGTCTTCACTTCCAAAAGAACTGGGTTAGTCTGCGGGCAACCATTTTGCTTGACATTTCATACTTACGTGTCATCATCAGAATCTCCTAAGCGAAGTGCACCACCAACCGTTTGAACTTTTAGCCTATTCATCAAATCTACCAGTTAATTTTGATTGGATGCTAATAGTGTAACGACATGAAAGTTGGGGTCTGCAGTGCCTGTCAGTTGTTTATACTTTGGTACCAAGAGCTTGTTGAAACCTTTTGCTAGCCGATGTAAGTTTACAAGAGTCGTTTGTCCGGAAGTTACTCAAAAGTTGGCCAGATGTTTTGTTTCCTTCAAGTCCAGTGAAGGCGGTTTTGGGTTTTGTTGACAGACGGGTAGGTTAGCCTGCGGGCCTGCCAGGGCTTCTTTTTGGGTCTGTTAGCAAATGTTGACAAAAAGTGTGAAAAATCGGCCAAATCGACCCAATTGACAATGTTTTGGCCCACATGCCATTCCTGCTTTGGCCGCTTGTGGAAGTGTAGGGCGGCATAAGGGGGGCATCTGTGCCTGCTCTTCACTACTCTGCAAGAGCGCACTGGCCCTGGCACCGACAGCCAGGCAGAGGTCACGCCCTCAATCACGTGCAACAGGGGTTGGGGCGACTTTGACAATCGCTCTAGGTAAACGCTGATGATGCATGTGGCTCGAGCGTTGCCAGAGCCGTCCTGATCTGCTGGCCGACAGCGCGAAGAGCACATGCTGCATAGGATGCAGGCTTTCAGCGGATTTGTCACTGAGAACCATAATAATCGTGGTCATGTTCGTTAGAGTCAACTCAAGTCTCTAAGAACAAGCTAGTTTTCACGATCCCTTGCAGAACCTGTCTCAAAGTGTCTGTTCCAAGTGGGGCCGTCCTGGCCTAGTGTCTTTTGATCTTTGTTGCCAACACAATTGTTGGTCGATTTGAGAGTGTAGCGGCCTTCGGCTGGAGACAAGTCCGGATGATGCTGATTGCATCGACATGGGCAGATGCGATATCAGTTTATAACAGTTTATCAGGCATAACAGTTAGAACGACCAAATTCGCTCATATTAGCGGTCAGCTTCAACAGTACTCTTCAAGCTACCCTGAGCTTATGAGACAAAGCATCCATTTACTAGATTCGGTGGATGCCTTATTTGTTGAATCGGTGGTTTGTCTCAGCCCTAACGTGATGTGCTAAACAGCATCCAAATTTATAAAGAGGCTTATTGTTGCTTGCTGGAAGTCTCATGAACCGGATTCCATGCTGCCTCCTGTCTACTTGTGAAACTTCTATGCGCCCTATTTGGAAACTGATACACGGGATATTTTATCCTAATTGGCGATAGCAGCCAAGATGCTTTTTGTCAAAGAGGTTCATATACGGAGGTTCTCTGCAAACTTTTTGCTCTCCATTGCGTCAATTTTTAATTTTTTCGGAGTGCGCTCTTGTTCTAATTGCATGGATTATTTTATCAGCATTTGCATGCAAGGATGTCACTGCACTACCTTAGCGGCCCGGATCCACCTAATCCAAGTAGTATGTATGCTTTAAAGTTGATTATGAACATGGTCAATTAACTGATATTATTTATAAGTGAAATGAAGATTTATCTCTCAGGCGAGGCAGTAGATGCTGCCGCCGTTGATAACCAGACTTAGAGAAAATGTCCCGTCATTTGCCTATTAAGTGTAGATAAGCCCACAACTCATCACCTAGCATATATAAAATTTTTGACAGAAAAGAAGCTTTCCAATATCACCGGTAACTGTCTTAAGAGCTAGCAACAATGATTGACATTGAACCAACTCATTCAGATATGAAACCTTCGTTTTCAACTGATTACACCGCAGTTCCCTCCATCACTGGGGTTCCAGACATTTTCCACTTGGAAATAGAGTCTTCAAGATTTAAAGGTGGCGTTTCCGTCGAATTATCGAACGGATACACAATTCATGCAAAGGCTCATAAGTTCACGAATCTCTTCTCCAGTAGCTCACCATTCATGGAGATCTACCTTGACGATAAGAAAACAGTTCTTTACAGAGTTTATCAAAAGGTGATTGAAAACACAACGCTTGTTTATTCTGTTGAGATTAACAAGGAGTTGAGTGAAGGTGGGGATCTAAGCAGACTCTCAACGTCCCCAAACCTGATTCAGTCTCATATGATGATGTATAACAAAGGGCTTACGAAAACTACAAAAGTGGAAGTTGACAGTATCTCCATGTTTTGGTATGGTACTACCGGCCTTGCATCCACTTTTGGATCGTCGTACTTTGAACTGCGTGAAGAGGCTGGTACTCAGCCTGTTATTGCGAAATATCACAAAACTGTCGCCAATCCATTTTCCTTAAAGCGTACAGTCGGCAAGATGGCCATTGCGACGTCTGCTAGAGGTTATGAATTAGCAGTAGTTGTCATGGCTTTGGTTCTTCGCGAAACTGAGAACCGTAAAAACATTGAGCCAACAGCCACGATGGCAACGTCTCCAATTTTGCTCCCCAACTGACTTTGCATGGTTAGCGATATTGCAGTCGACTATTGTCGTGTGTCTCTCAAACCTTTTGATATCGTTTTCAAAGTAGATCTATGTGAATCTATTTTCATTAAATATGCACTAATAATATACAATAATAAATCATTAGGAAAGACTTTAGCATGCAGTTTTGCCTCTCCTTCTCGGTTTTTCTATAGTTCTTACTCTCAAGAAGCAACGACAACCGTGGCCGAGCTTGTGGTACTGTTCGAGAAGTATACTGAGCTCAGTGTGGAGCTCACATACGAGCTGATGGAGCTAATCACAGGGCTAGTGACAACACTGGAAGAACTGTAGAAGCTTGACGAGGAAGTCAATACTGGGCTGGAAAAGCTGGACGTAACGCTCGAAGCAGAGTTAGAGACCGGGCTTGAAACAGCAGTTGACAAAGTTGTTGAATTAGCACTGGATGACACGGGACTAGTGATGACACTAGACGACACCACAGGGCTAGTAATCACACTGGAGGAACTCAAGAGTGGGCCGGATACTGAGCCGGAGGCCGAACTTGAAGCCAAGGAAATAGACTGAGTAGAACTTGCGCTGGTGGCAGAACTGCTCGACAAGATTGGACTTGAGAAGATGGAAGAGGACAAGCTAGAGCTTGAGGAACTTGACAAAGCAGGGGAAGAATAGTAGCTTGAAGAATTTGCACTGGAGGGATTAGATGCACTGCTAATGAAATTGCTGAGAGAAACAGAAGCAGTTGATGATCCACTTGTGCTCGTGATATTTGCTGCAGAAGCACTGGCACTAGCAAGAGCACTCGAAACAAATGTTGAATAGGGATTAGAAACATTAGCAGTGCTGAGAATAATAGAATTGACAAAAGCACTCGGAGAAGCACTTGAGACAAGAGCAGAGCTGTTAGAGGAAATGCTACTGAGAGGAGCGAGAGAGGAGGTGGCAGCGCCTGAAGACGTAGAATTGTACGCAGTGAACATGACAGTGCTGGTAGAGTTACTGAATATAACCAGAGTTTCAGTAATAGTTTTGCCAGCACTAGTGAAGGTGGTGGTTAACGTCTCTTGAGCTGTGATAGTGGTTGTAGGAGTAACAGTGACATAATCCACAGGGATGATTGTCGAGGTGCTGTTGTACAATGTCACAACAATAGTGGAAGTAACTGTGGTGGTGCTATTGCTTTCAGTGGTGACTAAATCAGAGACCGAGTAATTTCCAAAAGATGCTGCAGCGGAGGAAAGGGGGATTGTCAAAGCTGTGGTGATGGTAGCCGTTGTAGGTTTGGTAGAATACAACCATGACGTAGCAGTGATAGGATAGAGACTGGTCTCAGTCGACGTGACAACTTCACCGTTAGATAAGGTTGTGGTATCACAGTCAGTCACAGTTTGATAGGTAACGTATGGCTCAGCATAAGAAGTAATGTCATTGTACACAGTGACGATCTCTTCAGTTGAAGTAGAGCAGTCAGTGGTAGAAGTCTCGGAAACCACAGCAGTGTTGGTACGATATGTTGTATCGGTTATCGTTTCAGTTGAACATTCGCTGGTCGAGGTGGGTACGGCTGACGTTTGATAAGTATTGGTGACTGTGTCTGTCGAACAGTCAGTAGTGGACGTTTCGGTAACTACAGCAGTGTTTGTGAGTGAAGTGATTCCAGTAACAGTAACTTCGCTATTATCGGTAGCTACTGGTGCCGTGGAAGTAATGTCGACAGTGACGTAGGCAGTGCCTTCGTCAGTGGATGTCGGAGTCGGGGTAGTGGAGGGTTCGACTGTGACTGTTTGGCCACCTCCGACATTTACAACCGGATAGGCTGTGGAGGTTGAAGCCGAAACTTCATTACAATTCGTTGTGTCGTATGCTGTAACCCAGATAGTTCTATGAAGGTCAGGATCTTGCCACTCCTCAGCGAGAGCAAGCGGTAGGAGCAGCGAAGCTGTGGACAGTATTTGAGAAGTTTTCATTCGAGTGAAGTTGTGTGGGTATTTCAGCTTTGAGCCAATATGTCCGGCAGCCTGATCATGATATTTATATTGACTTTTGACATGGTGGATGAAAGATGGCTGGTCCCCTTCGATCGCGCTCGGTGGCTGACTATGGCTCACGTACTGCATCTCATTTTCTACAACGGGCAATGAATAGCACGTTTAAAATTAAAATCTGGGGCGTTTGAGGCGCAACTAGGCGGTTTGGGGCGTACTTACGTCTTACCAGAGATCTCGCGACGAGTCCCGAGTGAGCTTCACACTTCGACTAAGTGCAAAAAAATCGATTTATTTCAGTGTGTGGCTGAGTCAAAAACAGAGGGTTTCTTCCTCTTTCTCCACGTGTACCATATACCGCGGAGGTAAAGTCGTTCTCCGCTTTGCGGCCCGCTTCTTGTGGTTGTTCTTGCGTTGCGGCCCGCTTCTTGTGGTTATTCTTGCGTTGCGGCTAGTTAACCCCAGTGCGATTATTCCCAAACACTTAGTCGTAAATGGCACTATCGTGCAGTATGGCCTAGCATGAAAGGGTTGAAGCGGAGAAGTAAGCGCGACAGCTCAAGAACAATAGCAAGTGAAATTAAACTATAGGTCTATAGAAAAAAATCATCATGTCGGCACATTAGTTTCGCAACGTAATTGTCCATAATACGGTTCAGAAAAATTTTGGATCTCCGTCGGAGCCGTGAAGACTGCTCTCGGGGTATGCTCACAACCAGCCACCAGTCAAAAAACGCTCGAGACACATCGAGAAGCTACACACGCAAGATGTGACGGAAATTGAAACCAAAACTAAAACATGCAGTACTGCCAGAAGAAATTCATCACATTGTTGGTGTCAATACATTTCACGTTCTAGAATGATCCAAGACTGGATATTTTGATATTTTCTGTGGTGATCCGCTAGAAGATGGGGCAGAAAAGATGCTGTAAGAAAGATGGAGCTTGGAAGACTCCATTGCGATCCAGCTCAGCGGAAATTCATCAGACAACAAGCAACTGTCAGATCTTTGCGCAGCGTATACCCGTCTTTCGTGAGTCTGCTTTAGTATATAGTGGCTGGTCTAGTGATGTTCTGGGAACAAATTTGGCTTGTCTCGTCTCATCTCTAAATTCGCCCCGTCTGATTCCATTTTAGGAAGGTGAATGACAGCCACACAACGAATGTAGGAGAGATGTGCTGCAGTTGGGCTATTTCCGGCTTTCACTGGGTCATTCGTCACCATAGCCAGTCCTTTTTGAGGAAGTATTTTGAGGCTCAGCTGTAGCGGCTCGAAATGTCACGACTGGAGAGCAATGTCTTAGACGCGCGCATTATATGAAATTCGTTGTTCCTTCTAGTTCCCGGAAATGGCGGCCGGAAAAACACTCCACCAAATTAGTCTGTCAGATACATTCTCACGGACTAATACGATCAGAGAGCTCTGCATTTCCATGGTGAAATTCCCAAAATAGCTCGAGCAGTTGCTTTCTTGGGAAGCATGACGGGTAACCATTGAATATCCTGGTTCTTACCGTGTGCGGCCTGCTAGGATCGGAGGGTCATAACCTCCGATACCAGGATGATTGACAATCTCAAAATGCTTATTACCCGACGGGGTAGGTCATGACGTTAGTGACACGGCCACAATACAATTGAATCAAATTGTACACAACTCGCCTAGATGGTGGTAGTTGGTACGAGATCAGCATATTCACGTAGGCATTACCAGCCACTGTAAGCTTTTTTAAAAGTACGGACGATCCATGAAGTTTTACTCTCCACTACATTAAGGCTGTTGCACGATGATCCTAATGTCGATCAACAAGCTCGCTACGTCCAGTATCCATCAAATACGGGAATATTGGAAATAATGGCTTAGCTCTGTTACGTTATCTTACGCTCACTGTAATTGTGATTTTACTTTATCAAAATGCGTACATTGTGTCTAGCTGTTCTGTAAAAACTAAGGAAGCTCAGCCCCATTGATTGTCCTTCAGCAAAATTTTCTCGATAAAGGACGGCTATTATTCATAAGCAGCACTCTAACTATCTAGTATGTTTTGGAAAATCATGTTCAACACACCATAGGTATTACCTGACATCACTGCTGAGAGCTGGCTAAACCGATTGAGCTCCACTACGAACAGGATCAAACTCAGGCAGTCACAGATATGGATCAATCACGTTAGCACCACCAGTCTTGCGCTAGGATGAACATCTATTTCACAAATTTTGTCACTGACTAAGGGTTCAAACACCATCGCCGCTGAGTGAATTCCCCCAATGGAAAAATCAAGCTCTTCACATAGAGAGTAAGGATGAATGTAACCGCCCCAGCCTTGACTTAAATTCTGGCTGTTCTTTGCAACATTGACCATGTCACAGAACCCAGGCATTATCTTTTATTCTCAAGTAATAACCGCGAGCTATACCATGGTACTGGCACATGGCTTTCTTTGCAGAGGCGCTCCCGATTCGTTGGATGAAAGATCTCTAAAGTCCTGAAGGTAGCAGGAACGTTTGCAATAGTGTCGTCCGACAACAGTCGTATCCTTGTCGCCATTTCACACTGCCTTTCGTAGCCAGCAGGCTGTTGTAAACACTATGCGGAGTGGAGCGGCATTCTGGTCAACCAATTACATCACCATTGAGCACTACGAAGTACACATGGGCTGCAATGCGAGCAGTCTTGCATGTAACATCCGCGAAAACCGTTGAGCGCATGCCATGTGTTCGGCAGAATAATAAAACACGTGGTGCTGCAATAAACATTCACGGATTCCGTGACTCTGGAAAATGATTCTCAAACTGAAATGGCTAAAACGCCAGTAAGATGATAACACATGCCTAGATAGCAGTGTCGATTTTGTGTGCGCACTTGAAGGATTCTTATAGGGCCTGCTTTGAACTGATAGAATGACTTCAGAGAACAAGACTAAATAGGTGACGAGGCACCTCATTGGGCTAACTCTTTCTCTAATAGGCAATAAGCAGCCAGCCTCCAGCGATGCTAGTATGCACGCCTGCGGCAGCTTTTAGCGTTGGACTGTCGTTTGCAACGGGTCTGGCATGATAAGAAAGTTTGTTTACGCTGCATTTTGAAACGGATATTTGCATTTGAAGTGTGGCAAAAGAATAGTAAACTTATTCATTAGCAGACTTACTCGTACAAAATCTCATCCAACACCAGCGAACCTTTTGGTATCAGCAACAGCCCCTGCTTTTGGTGCGTGAGGACCCTGCAGGATACTTCCCAGCCACCTTGTTTTGGCCGAGTTTCAGGAGCCATTGGGCATGGGTCTTAGTTCAAATCCGTTCATCACTTGCGGGATGTAACGAGAAGAACAATCCTTCCGCTGGGTCTGGTAAAAGGTGGTTAATCGGCCTCTCTGTTTGACCTTTTCCACTCAACTCTCCCCTGCCTATCTCAGTCGCGGTCAGTGGTTTATCATCTCGCATAAAGTCTTCAATTATGTTTCCTCTTCAAGGTGTCTCAGCAAATCTTTTTGCAACCACAAATGCCGGAATACTTCAGCAGCGACGTAAAGGAACTTAATAAATCCAAGGGAGGTCTGCAAAATTTAATCTTTAAATATCAAACGCTGCTGGTACTTAGTTTAGTCGTCAAATGCCAAATTATCTCCCGGCCACAGTCTAAGAGTTGCTTTCTCTCTGGAAGGGCCCACACTTGGGACCCACTTTTGGGTCCACCGGACCACGGTCCAGTCAGCCAGTGGGGATGCATTCTGATGCCTTCAGGAACTCCTCAGGGACTTCGGAATGAAAGCGTAACCAAGACGAAGGATCCTGGACGGCCGTTTCCCATCGTCGTGAGATCGATCTCTTGCGGGCACTAATCTTGCTTGACCGCTCCTATTAGTCCAATTAGGAACCCAGACATTAAATATTTTGAAACGGAAAATATTATCAGCCATACATTGAAAAAGCCAGCCCGCAGTTCCCCCCTTCCCCCAGCGGCGGAAGAAATGCCACCACTGGGTGCTCACAGCGATGGTGGAGCCTCAATTTCCACCCCAGGCATTTCTGTCTTCCTCCCTTTAAAAGTAACTCATTTCCTCATCATCAAAATATAACTATCCTCTCTGTTAACTCCTCCTGCCAGTTTTTGAGCCCCTTTCCCCACGTCACACACCATCGCTTCCAATCCAGGAAGGAAGCCTCTACTACCGCGCTTCACCGTCACAAGGATCCCTCGTAGATCTCTGTATCCCAAAATAGACCTAGTAACACTAGTAGAGAAATTGTTGCTCTCGCTAGCGGACTAGTCACCTCTGAAAAGTGACCCGCTCAACGTCGCATCCCCAGACTGTTTGTTTCTCAGAGTCGACAAAAATCAACATTCCTCCGTTCGTTCCATCGCCATCTTTACCGTGCCTGCTCGGCATTCCTTCTCCAGTGCATCATCACAAGCTGACCTGTCGCAAATTGCAACATTTGAAACCTTAAAACCTCATACAATCTTATCTCAAGCAGCTTGGCTAGCTTTGAATATTGTCTCTCGCAAATCCCCTCCGTCTTCCACGTTGCTTACAACATCCGTATTCCAGTTCACCACGACTCTGTTCCACCGACCACAATGCCCTCGGCATCTACAGGCATTCAAACAGATTCACCACCTCGTTTATTTTTAGACGCTGACGACTACGACACTCTTGTGCATCTGCAGCTGGACTCCTTTTTGAATGGCGGCTCTCCGGAATCCCTTCGGCCGGTCAAGTCGGTGGAACTGATGGCCAACCAACCGGACCCACCAGTTTTGCAAGCAAGCCATAAACCGCTCAATCGTTCACTGACGCCTGTCTCTGAGCTGCTCACCGATGTATCTCAGAATTCTGAGGCCAATGCATATGCACATGCATCAAATAGTATCCCTGCTGCCGCAGATGTTGCGGATACCCATGCGAATACAAGGGACATTGCTAAACCTACAAAACAGTCGAGAAAATCACGGTTTCTGTCTAGAGCCAAACCACATTCATTTTTAGGAATTGCCTTAACTACGAGGGCTCCGTCTGCATTGGCAAGTACCCCGACAGTTTCAATGGCTGATTCTGTGGCTGGTCCTCCAGTCTTATCAAAAAGAAGATCAAGGACACTGTCCGAGAGCGAGGTTGCCGAGCCATCATGTGTAGAACACTTTGATGACGAAAAGCAACCGGCTGTTACGGCATTAGTTGAGAGTGTTGGACAGATGCCTAATAGTTACAAATACCGTCGAGTTCCACCATCAGCCTCGGAGTCTGAGCTGCAAACTTCTGTGCTCTTGCAAAGCCCGGCACCCATCAAACGCTCTTCTACTATGGGACGCATTGATGCTCTTTCTTCAACTTCAAAGTCAGATCAGTCTCGGCGCTCCTCTGGCACATTGTCCTCTACTTCGACTGTCTCGTCCAATGGTTTTGCAGCTTCAGCAGCCACGGAATCGTCATCAAGAACATCTGTCACCACCAATTCGGAGGTGGATCGTACTAAAAGATTTTCTGTCACGTCAATTCGATCGCTTCAACATAACAAAGTTGGTTCAATGTCAAGTTTCGCGTCCTCGAGTACGCCATCAAGTCCAACGAGACGAACGCGACGTACCGAGAGGTCTGCAAGCTCTTCTGTTCCTTCTCTTAAAACCTCATCTACTTTTAATTCAGCGGATAATCGGCGCTCGATTTCGATGATTTCAATTGCCGGCGCGAAAACACCTTCCCGTTCGTCTTCAAAACTGAATCGGCGAAGGTCTCTGCTCAGCATATCTGGAGTCTCTGGAAGTACTTCAGGAGCTATCAAACAGCCCAAGCATTTTCCTCAGTTGGAAAAAGCGCTACCATCGTTCATGTCCAAAAAGGGCATTCATCGCTCGAATATACTTCGGGTCACCCTCATATCATTTTTGCGGCGCCATCGTGTAGAATATCAGAGTGTTTCACGCCAGGAATATGTTTCGCGTATGCACATTTTGAGTACGTGGTGGAGGGCTATTCTCAAAGCTCTTCGCGACAAGGAGCACCCTATTTCAAATGCCGACAAGTCCCTTTACTTGGAAGCAATCTCTGGCATTATCGACCGTGAAGAATGGACAAATGCAGCAGGTGCTACTCGGGCATTGCACGAAGAATTGCTCACATCTACCTTGAAATTTGTCATCTCAAAACTATCCCTCAAAGCGATGCCGCTTTCGATTGCTGCCTTTTCTGGCAAAGTAATTGCTCACTCTTTTTTTCATATCCCACAAGTGGCACCGGTATTACTCTATCATTTGCATGTTTCTCAGTCTTCAATCAACCGAATTCTTAATGCTTCCATGTCACAAAAGGAGTTCAGTAGTGCTTCTAAATTTTTGCTACCCGTCTTTCCGGTTCATTTATCCAAATTGGTGGGATTTAAAACTGGATATCAAGTTGATATTCAAGATGACATGGCCTGTAGCAATTCAAATACTGACTTGTCGGTAACTGCAGATTTGGCGACCTGTCACCAGGCACCTTTGTGCCCTTCTACCATTCCGGAACTTTATGGACCATGGGTTCGACGTTGGGCGTCCTCAAATGGAGATGTTTTTTCGTCTTTCTTGAAGCATTATTATCATATTGTAGCAAGCTTACTGCCGGCAGAACTTCCTTGCAACTATCATTTAGCTTCACCTGGTCTTATTGTTATCCATTCCTTTATTTTGGCTGGTCTTGACTTTGTTGTTCACCCTAGACCATCAATGAACAGCAACCCTGCATCACCTTCTTGCCCCATCGAAGATGCCGCCGCAGTTTGTGCTCTCACTGAATTTCCAGGTGGAAATGGGAATTCGGGTGGACGTCGCAGAGTGGATCAATTGAAGGTTTTGAGTGCTATCCGTGAAATTCTCCATAACGATGATGCTTGTATTCATTACTTTGAATGTTTTTGCAAAGGATTTGAGCACATACTTTGCGCTGTAACGTTAAAGGTTTCTCTCTACAGTGTGGAGAGTTGTGTAATTTTGGCCGATCTAGTGGAAGAGTTTCTCTCGTCACTAACGTTGACATCTTCTTTTGTTGTCAAAGATATGTTGCATCTCGAAAAAAGTGCTATTGTTGACTGGCAATTCTGGATTACAATGTGTCAGAGAATGCTCATGTCAGAGAATTCTCATACTGAACTACGTGCTCTAGCCCTTCTGTTCAACGTTTGGGATAAAATTCCAATCAATGGTGCATCAGGTGAATATTCACGAGCATCGTCAATTGTAGGAGATTCTATTCCGCAGGAGGAAAATATATTTGAGCTTTATTGTGATGACGAAGGTTTGCGGTGGAGCTGTACAGTTTGGTTATTATCAGAACAAAACTGGAAGAAGTATTTTTGTCATTGGAACCCACTTGTAAGGTGTTATTATCAACGTCTTGTGTGTTGGAAGTTTGCGTCTATTGGTTCGGATTGTGGTCTTGTTTCTTCAATTATCTACTCCAACTATAACGAAGATACCAGACAACTACTCAGCTGTCGGCTAACGCAGTCCTATCATCAAATGAGTGTGATGGATCCGTCTGCACCAGTGAATTATGTTCCTTCTCAGCCTGTTCTCAATAGAACACTTTCTATTTTGCCTAACCCTGCATACTCACAAAGTTCGAAAGATTTGTCTGCTAATCCAATGTCACAGCTGAGGCGCGTCAACCCTTTTGATGTCTTCGACGAATTTGCATATTCTCAAATCAATGCCGGAACCTTGCCATCGGCTCCGCCCATTTTTCGAGATTCTACCGTCGGGGAGCCGTCTACTGGCGCACCTCCTTCGATTCCGTTTGTGGACAAAAATCAAGCGCAATCATCGTCAAAATTGGGCAAATTTGTGAATAGTTTTATTGGAAAACTCAAAATGAAGTCCAGCAAAAAGTCATCCGCTGATGATTTGCTAGTGGATGATGTCAGCTCTGTTTTCACGCGATCAGCTTCTTCTGCTGCTCTTTCTACTCTCACGGACTCCACTGAAGCCTCTGAAACGTTCGAATCTCCAGTTTCTGTTAACTCTTCTCGTTCATCTCCTCCCTCCCCGGGAACACCCAGTTCTGGTCTTATGCTCAAATTTGGTGTTGATCAGGAAATGGGAACGGAGTCTGTTACATCACATCTCCACAATATTCCTCCACCAGAGCAGCTGTTGAGAAAAATTCCTGAAATACGTCGCTCCCAATTCAAGTTTGCCTTGGAATATGTTAATGAGACTAGATCTAAATCTAGATTGTCATTTGATCCACCAAGTGTTAGCAATCATACTCTTCGCAATGTTTACCCGAGATTGCCCTTCTCAAGAACCTGCAATGTAGGTGTCAGCACCCAATGGTCTCACAGTGACAGGGAGAATGCAAGTCATGATATGATCAAGTATTGGACGTATTGTGGTAAAGCACTAGCAGAATGGAAGCTCACGGTGTTACAGTTCGAAGAATATGTAAGGAATCGCAAACTGTCAAATGCAATTTCACGGCTAGAAGATTTAGAATCACCGTTCATGATTGCTGAAATTCCGGCAAAAGCACTGGCAAAAGAATTAATGTAAATTAGCGTAAATTGTATTTATTTAATGTCATTGTTAATAGTCATCGTTTACAGTTACATCCCGGTCCTGCCGTTCAACATTTTATGGCATCATGCACATTATTTTCTCGGTTAACTCTGATCAACGCTAGCCATTGAAAGAAAGCTAGGTCTTATCCGTCTCCTCTGAAGTAACCGTGGTCGCTAAAGTCGTATCTGCAATATCTAACGTCGACAACTCTGACCCCTCCTCTGCATAACTTTGTGATGGACTTTCTGGCTCTGGGGTAGCTTCTGGTGTGGGAATCTTTCCAACCGAAGTTGACTCTGAGCTTGCACGAGAAAGAATTGCAGGGGGGGTTTGATCATCCGAAATATCGTGAGAACTGATTTTAGTAGAAGCCGGAGCATGGGAACCAGATCTCGGCTCAAATCCACGCACTACCCCTGGTTCTTCATCGAAAGTCGCAGGTCTGGTCGGCGATCCACCTGGAGATTCAGAATGACGCTTTTGAACTTGTCTCTTAACCAATGAATTGGTCTTGGTTTTGATCTCAGGGCTCACAACCGATGCTGAAGATGGTATTTGTGGAAGTGGTTTTGTAGTCCTAGATTCATCGACTTCGTCACCAAAAGTGCCTGGTTCGTTCGATTTTGAGATGGTATGCTGCTTCTTGTCGGGCAAATGGCTCACTTTTACTGGTGAATTTCTTGAACTAACACAACTCAAAATCAGCAAGGTAGCCGCCAGGGTTGCGGTTAGTTCAATGAACCAAAAAATTGAAGTTCCAGCAATGAACGCAATTATACGATGATGGTAAAGCAAATAGCGCAAGCCTTCCCATCGAACTTTGAATATTATGGAAGCATCCGCAATCTCGACAATTCTATCCAGCTCGACAAATAAATGTGTTGCGTCAGGTGCGATTTGAGTCATCTCCAAAACTACGGTCGACGTCTGAGACATCCATCCAAACAAATAAAGTGGAGAGAATAGCAATGTGTCAAGAATTTCTAATAATTCAGTTCGAAACGGTAGAATAGCTGATCTTGTGCACATGACTATCTGGTTATTACTCACAGCGTTATCAAGTAGAAAGGTTGAGTGATAGGTAATTGGCCATCTAGTGATATCACCAGCATGAATACTAGGGTCATCTGGGGATCTGAGAGGGTTGTTTTTCAAAAACTGAGGAAGATTCTTTATCATTGTGATTCTCGACATGAAATTTCCAATCTCCTTGTTCTTCTCGGACCTTGGTAACACTAGTTTGAGGGCAACATCGTAGTCAACAAACGAAGACAACCTGGGAACATTCGATAGATCAAGCGTGGCGTACGCACCATTTCCCAGGTATGAAAAGTCGATGCTTATTCTAGCCTCCGATTGGTCATATGGAATATACCAGTGGTAAATAGCAGAATAAGTGATGGCAGCGCCTATCCATAAAATAATAGCGATAATCACGACGAGCAAAACATAAAGAGCACGGCGTAGGTTAGCTTTTGTGAATACCCGATCTAATCCCGTTAGAGCTAAAATAGAAGACATTCTATCTTATGAATAAAACAAACCCACACCTCTGTGAGTCTGTCAATGGGTATCTCTTGCTTAAATATCGGAAAATCCCCGGCGAGTTGCTATGCAGGTAGACGAGAATAGCTCATTATGTCACTCTCATAGGAAATCGATTAAACCGGAGAAGACCGTTTACGAAATTTGAACAACTATGCGACATGTTGGAGAAAAATTCTCAGCTTTTTTACTAAAAAATCAGTAACGTGTTGAGCGTGCATTCCAACGAGTGAAAAGGGGCCGTGTCCCACACATGCGCTAGTTTGAACATAATACATGATTTTCGAGTCTCATCGTGATGAGATTCTTTAAGATTATCGAGGAATGTAGAACATAGAAAGAAATGCATGTACAACGCCAGATAACATATGTTAAGCAACAGCTTTGATAAGCGGTATATTATAGACATGGTGAGCCATAAATAGACAATGCTAAACGAAATGCATAGATGAGCAATTAAATAAATAACGATGCTAATTTGGCATCAAGCGTCGACAAACTGCGTCTACCTTAAATACTTTTATCTTTTCAAAATGTAAAAAGGCCAGATCGCTTCTTACCAAGTGGATAGACAACTAGCGTAGCTGCAAAAAGTCCGATTGTAATACCAACAGCAACTTCAATCATCGTCATACCTAGCGATAGAGCGCTAGTACCTGTATCAGTGGAAGTCTGACTGGATGTTGTGTTAGAAATAATGTCATCAGCAGTTTGGACACCTTCAATCAAAGATCCTTGTGAAGCGACACCTGATGGAACCATAACAAAAATTCCAGGAAGCATCGCTGCGAACGCAAGTCCATGACCCACACGAGAATACAAATTGCCTAAAATTCCAATTAAAAATGCACCAATAGCAGATGTGAATTCAGAAGAACCAGCAACCCGCTTGTTCATGAAATAGGTTACGACCTGACCAGCACCTGAAATAATAACCATCACTGGTAACTGCCGAAGACTGGCTTGATTAACACATGCAACAAAAATAGTGTATAGGGGCACAAATAGAATTCTCCAGTAATCATTCAATGGGTAAGGGCACGAAGTACTAGATGTTGCATTGTGATCGATCCAGCCGTAAATGACAGCACCAAGAGTGATTCCAAATCCAAGGAAAATGGAGTAAATGATGGCATAGAACATGCGAACTGAACCTGATACCAGGTTTCGCGATTGCAGCTCTAAAGCACCGCAAAGAACAATGTAACCAGGCAAAATCAGTGCCAAAGACGACTGAGCTATAGCCGAAAAACAAAAAATTTCCTGATTTCCAATTGATCCAAATGCTCGACCAAGAAAGGCAACCAGAATTGAAGAGGTCACCTCAAAAACGTTGGAGTAAAGTTCTGATCTGGGAGCGACTATAATTTGTAAGAATCCAACTGAACCTCCTAAAATGAAGCAAATTGGCATATCTCTCCAGTTTCCAGCGAAAGCCCATGGTGAAACAAATGCTGAGGCAATAGCAAAAAACAAGACAGACAACCAAGGTGGATAGAGATTCTTTGAGGCCAAAAGACCATCTAGCCTAGTCGAGGCTTCTTCTACTCCAATAATATCATGCACTACCCCTTTATAAATGAGATGACATTGATGGAGTTTGGAGATATTTAGGCCCTGTGCCACGCGTACTAACTGAACTTCTGAAGTGTGTGTTGTGCTATCACCGAAAGAAGCAATCATACACCCGGGAATATAAACGTATTGGGCATCGATTTCCAATACTCTGGAGGTCATTTTCATATACTCTTCAAGTCGATGAGTAGGAGCGCCATAAAGCATTAGAGCACGACACATGCGAAGAATAAAGCGTTGCCGATGAAGAACGTTAGCAATATGTACAGTGATTCTGAGTTGCTCTTCGAGGCGCTTACGTTTTGCTTTTGCAGCCTTAGCGGCTGCCTCTTTTTCTTTATCCTTCTCTTTCTTTTTGAAAAGCTGGTGCTTTTTGGGTAAAGAAAGATGATTTTTCGGTGCACCAGGTTTTGACTCACTGCCTCCAGGTGCATTGGCAACTGAAGTGGTACTTAACGCCAACATACCACCTAAAGATGTTGCAGACTTTGTGTTTTTGTGTTTATACCATTTGGGTGTCTTACCTGTTGGAGTACTGGTGCCGGATCCGTGAGGAGAGTTGTTGGTTGTACTTACAGCAGTTGCATAATCAGAGTGTGGCCTGTTAACCATTGGAGGACGGGAACCACTCATAATGTCAGAGTGTGATCTTATTATCTGTGGGCGGGTTGGACTTAGAGTGTCATCTGAAGATTGCTTCTCTGTAGGTTTGATAACAGGAGAGTCTGGAGCAGAATTAGCAGCTGACACTGATCTAGGTGATGGCGGGGTTGAACCAGGAAGAAGGGTGCTGCTGGACTTGTTGTGTTCTTGGTTTGCATACAATGAAAGCAATGACGTTAAAACACCTTGTTTGACCGACGTGTTCTTAGGAATATAGTCATTATCATTATCAAATCGACTATCCTTATGTTCTGGCTCTTCATTGGTATGGCTCCTGCCAAATGTAAAATTCCGGAAAAAACCACCAGTTTTGGAATGTTCTTCTGTGGGCTTTTCTTTCTCGTCTCCTTTTTCATCATCCTCGTGAGACGGGGTACGAGAAATACCCTCAGTAACATAATCGTTGACGGGAACCATAAAGTCATTGGGGTTACCACTCACTGCAGATCTCCTTCCAACATGAGCGCTCACCAAGTGCTTTGCTACTGCAGCAGCTTCGGGATCATCAACTTCCTTTTCGAGACGCTTATTCAATTCTGAGGGTGAAACACCTCCACCAAGTAAGGGTTCTCTATGATCGCTCTTCTCATTAAGATCAAACGGAGGAGGCGACTGCTCAGCAAAAGAAACATTGTTTCCAACAGTTGGGGATAACGATTCTGAGGGGCTCTTTGTAGCAGCAATTTCAGCCTGTAGCCTTTTAATGGTGTTCAAATGTTCTTGACGCTTTTCCTCAAGATTTCGCTCTGCTTTGGACTCCTTGACAGGGCCTTGAACAGCACCCATGGCCATGCCAGATGTACCGCTCCCCATAACGTCCATCAGAGTGTCCCCAGCGCTTGCCGCTACGGGCCCGCTGCCGCCCAAAAGCGTTGAAAACGAAGAGGTTGTGTTAGGCTCCCGTACTCTGGCCGCTTCAGGTGCGGGTATTGGGGATTGAGCGCCGGTCTGGCTCAGCAAATGCTGTGAATCACTTGACGGCATATGGAAGCTATCGGAGTCATCAATAGTTGCAGCTCCCGATGAAGAAACTGTTGCCTCGCTTCTATTGGTGGGCGAGCGCGCAATAGCGGGCTTGCTCAGTGCAGACAGTTTGAGAGAACCATCACCATTATCAAATTCATTGTCGTCGCTATCTCCATCATCTTTATGGTCGTAGGAATTGCCGTGAGGGTCTTGAATTTTGATTGCCGGAGACTGGCTAGGCTGACCAGGAGAAGGGCCTTTGAAATTGAAGTAATCCTGTTCATCTTCTTCGTTGATGGGAGGCGACGACAACGGAGAGTTACCAAAGCGCACCCTCCTTGAACCACCAAAGTTCCCTTGACCACCAAAGTTTCCTTGACCACGTTCAGCTAAAAGCCTAGCATGGAGATGCCGAGTAAACTCATCGGCTGTAAGATGTGTATTGGGCTGGGCACTTCCGGACGAAGTTCCCGAAGCATCAGACTCTTTGGATTTTTGTTTATCGGAACCTCGTGAATCTGACATTGAAAGTAAACAGTCGTTCTACTTGTGGAAGTGTATCTTCTACTACCAACCAACAAGGGCACAGATCAGCACAAATTCTGTCTTTGCGACTTATGTATATAAGATGAGCAATAAAAAATAATGTGCTGCGTAATCTAAGTTGTTCGAAGACACACTTCTGCTTAAAAGGATAGCAAGAAAACCAGCTAAGAATATCTACTGAGATGTGTAGTATTCTTATCTGGGGGAACTGAAAATTCGAAGCTTCTAGTCGTTTATAGGAATTCGGTAAACTAGAAGCGTATCACACTAGATGGAAAATAAATAGCTCAAAGTTTACAAATCAAACATAAAAGCGACTGGCGACAATAAAAAAGGATTCTGGAAATTTATAAGTTTCCGGAGGAAATGGCCAAACGCCTCACTTTCGGACAGCAACTTTACACGTTTGATTGCATAGTTAGACATTGGGAAGGCTAGTCGTGTTCCCACTAATGGCAGGGTCTGGTCCGGCGGTTAAGAGACTAACACGCTGCCAAGACTGGCTAGGTACTTCTTTTTTTTTAGCAAATTTTCTTTGAATTTCTGGCCCTTCGCGCTCGTTGATACCTCTGCTGTTCTGAAAATTGCTCTTCACTGGTCCGTCTCTCCGTGTATTGCTTCTCCACTTATGCACTTCATTCATCAATTATGTGGCTGTTGCCCGTGGCAGTTCATGCCAACCTTTCCCAGCTAGGCAAACTAAGCGAACCAGATTAATCCGGGAGTCTAAATTAAGTTTGATGGAATTAAGGAGAACGAGATACATATCATAGTTAAATTGTCTTTGCAACATTCTCCAGCTGATCAGCTTCCTGTTGCTCCGGCCCGGTTGGAAGATTCAGCGCAGATCACCTGCTCTCGCCACATGCAATGCCCTGTACTTGAGCAGTCGGTGATTCTACGCGCATCAATCTGAAAGAGGTAATTTTCATTTTGCGGCGGCATTGCTTGATATTATATTTTTCTGCAACTTTCCACGAGTTGGGTCTCTGAGTACGCGTAACACTACCCCCTATCACACCAGATTGACATCATCCCGTCTTATTTATAGCATCTCCTTCTCTTCTTCAATTTTCCAGTAAGATAGACTGCTGCAGTGTTGGCCACCGGATGCAGTGAGGCTTCCAGCGGACCCGACCCTTCCCCAAATCATCGGCTAACTCCTTTCGCACTACAGGTCCACTACAAGGGCCTAACCTGCATGACGTAACGATAACGCTATGACGTAGTTTGAATGTTTTACATTCTCTCCCCACTTTCGCGATGAACAAGGAGATACATTATCAAAGCACTGTGTGCTAAATTATCAATGAGACAGTACAGTGGCAGTGTTGAGGTTTCAATATGGCGTCCTTTGTACGTGACAATCATACTCTTTCAATTGTCCGGTGAGAATTAGAAATCCTAGATTATCAAAACAATCATTTCTCATTATTATTTACAAATTATTTTCGAGCCAGATGCGAACCATTCAATAATGCACCAGCTACTACACTTATACCCGTGTCATCTACAGGATAATGAAGCTGGGGACGTTTACGTGTACTGATGTCCCTGTTTGGATTCTGGAAACATGTGTACACGTACTATTCCTCGCGGACCAAACCCCCATAGTCACAAATTGACTTGTTTACTTGTCCAAATTAATCGATTTCCCAAACTTGGCATACAGAGCAGTTTTCAAATTTGACATTCTACCTTCGATTTCATCAATAGCGCCTTCCGTTTTCTCAATTGATTCGTCCAAAACAATCTTCTCCTTCTCCAACCTTTCCATGACTTCTTCTTGCCTTAGTGAGACAAAGACTTCTCCAACTTTATAATCAATTTTATCATCTTCGTCAACCAGCTCCAACTCCATGCTCACATCATCCAGATACTCCTTTTCCTTTTTATAGTCCTCTAACGATTCTTGAGCTAGTGAGAGCTTTCCATTTAGCTTTGAGAATTCGTTTATTTTTTGTTGATCTTCCCACAAAACCTCTGTCATTGCAGTTGTATACCAGTGAATGGTTTATGTCAAGAATTACTTGTTTAAGTCAGTCTCTTTTCTTCAGTGTTGAAATACGGCGCAGCTACGCCACACTTGGCGACGTCTCCTCACTTCATCACAGACCTAGCTAACGTCTGCGTAGACCTAAACTTAGTAATGAATGCGATTGAGCGCCAGCTTCAAAAACTGCTTGGACCATCATTGCCCAAACGTGTTGGGCTTGCTCTCTCTGGAGGCGTGGACTCGACTTCTCTGGCAGTAGTTGCATCTCATTACTTGCATCGCCATAATTCCAAGCTATATGCTTTCACAGTAAATCATCATCTCCGTCCGGAGTCTACTCGTGAGGCGCTGCAAGTAGCTAGAAACATTTCTGGATTGCCATTGGAACACCAAATTATTTCACTTGACTGGTCCGATCAGGGAAAGCCAACTACACCCAAGTTAGAATCGACAGCTAGGTATGCCAGGAAATCGGCTCTTCATAGAGCTTGCAATGAGTTCAAAATCAGTCATTTACTGCTTGGCCATACTCAAAATGATCAGATAGAAACATATTTGATGAGATTGGCGTCGGGCTCCTCTTCGTATGGGCTAGCTTGCTCAATGCCGTCAACCATACACAAATCGTTTGAAGGTCCGTTTTCACCCCCAATTACCGAAATACGACCACTTTTATCTGTTGAAAAGGCGGAGCTTTATGCACTATGTAAGGAAAATAATATTCATTGGGTGGAGGATCCTTCTAATCATGACATTTCACTTACAGAACGGAATCGGCTAAGAAACAATATTGCTCAAAACATCTTCCCTCCAGGAGAATCTCGAGAGTCTATACTTCAAAAAATAGAGAAGTATCAAGATACCCGTACCAAGGACGTACAACTTGCAACGAGACTGTTTCACGCATGTCAGCCAGAGATTGATGAGCATCTTGGGAAGGCTGTATTCACAATTCCTCTTAACCAGTGTACGAATTACATCCTGCTTTCTAAGTTAATTGAGAGGGTGGTACCACGTACTGATCTCAGCTACCACATGTCGAAGCTGAAGGCAGTCGGCACACAATTGCAGGATGGTCAATCACAGTTCACGGCATTGGATCTCCTTTGGGTATCAAAAAAGTCCAATGATTCTTTGAGAGTCACTGTCAGTAGAGCTCGAATCAGAAGATTCCAGGATATATCTATGACAATAAACGGGCACTGGAACTTATTCGATGAGAGATACTGGATGCGAACTAAAAGTGGAGAGACCATGTATGCTCAGCTGCTGCATGATATTGAAAGCATTTCTAGTGATTCCTTCAAAAAATTATTGTCTTCAGCAAAAACTGCTCAAGGTGTAACTTACAGCGCACTGTATGGAATACCACTTGTAACGGCACCACATGATGATGATTACTATCGGTTTCCTTCTCTAGCCCTCTCACAATCAGATGACGTGGAAATCATACTCAAGTAATCACATCTCGGGAATATGCTTTAGGATTTCTGAAACTAGTGGTATGTGCTTGCCAGTATTTTCGACGTAAGACGTTAAGCACTGACGTACATGCTGAGGATCGATGAATTCGCCAAAATATTCCGGTGGGCAGTGTTTCATGTGCAATCCCAAGATTGATAAATAATTTTTAAAGAATTGATCCTCCTGTGAAACCAATTCTTCGCAGTTCAGCAGCAAATCAAGCCATTTGTTCCACTGTAAAGAAGATGAATAATTAGCCAAAAGAATCACCAAAACAAAACTCAGTTGGATTTCACCCAGAATATAAGAGGGGCCATACTTATGCAATAATTTTCCAGCAAGATAACTTTTATCCAAGGCCCATTCTGTTCTTTCACGGCCAATCGCCCCTGGAGGCCAGCTAATTTTTGGGTTGAATTCAATGAAATGAAGCTGTTCCCCAGTTTGATCCACAACGCTCCCCAAGATAGGATCAGTATCAGTATCTTCCTGTCTACTGTCTTTGGCCCTCTGCCTTGCAGCCTCCTCCAAAGATTTGAGCAGCAGGGCATTCTCTTCTCTGCTTGTACTGGTACTCATAACCACCTGGTTTGAGGGTATCGTACAACGCAACTCGGCCATGGTCATAAAGGTTGTGAGTTCTTTCCATGCATCATGAGATTCATTCCGTGGATAAGAAACCATATATGGCAGAAGTTCTGGAAATCGAGACCTGACTGCTGAAACTTCCAAGCTGGATTGTTCCAACAGTTCCATCTCCTCCTTTCTGCTCTCCCACCTAAATACCCACAAAGATGGTGGATCGCTTATAAATGTAAGGCTTCTTGAAGAGGTATCATTTTCAGACCAGTGAATAGAATGTAAACCCGAAGGCACCTGTTTGATCCCTTTAAAAACTGTGGTTGAATTAAAAGTATGTAAATCTATCCCTATCAGCCAATTTTCGGGTATATTTAAGAGAACTACACTGGAAGTGGACATGGAAATAATTGTAAATTCTCAGTTTCGCAGTTTCATCAATTTGCGAAAAACAAACAACCCCTAAAAAGCCTCTGTCTTTCAAATCGTCAAAAGTCAAGAAGTATGGGGAAATCGGCCCACCGTCTTATTCCATTCCCAGCTGGAACTACCAGATGCAAATGAACTGGTACCTGGTAAAGACCGGACAGATTCGTTGCACGTAAACCAGTAAATGCAGTGTATTCGGTTTGTACCAAAAAAAAATAAAGTCACCTATTTTAATTTTCAAAGGATACTCTGCAATGACTCATTGTGTCCTTAGCCACCAAACCCCGTTGACTCCATCCACCATTTTCCCAAAACTAGAATCCCAACATTCAAAAAAAAATGACTGAAACATTTCCTGACAAACCTATCATCCTAACAAAATGAACTTTGTTAAAGCTGAGGAAGATGTTCTAAAATTATGGGATGAAGTTGATGCATTCCACACTTCATTGGAACAGTCCAAGGGTCGTAAGCCCTTTACATTTTATGATGGACCCCCATTTGCAACAGGCACCCCTCATTATGGCCATATTTTGGCGTCAACTGTAAAAGATATTGTTCCCAGATATGCCCATATGACTGGTCATTATGTGGAGAGAAGATTTGGCTGGGACACGCATGGATTGCCAGTTGAGCACGAAATCGACAAGAAGTTGGGCATCACTTCTAAAGAAGATGTCATGAAGCTTGGTATTGAAAATTACAATAACGAATGTCGCAAGATTGTAATGAGATATGCAGAAGAATGGAGAACTACTATTGGGCGACTTGGTAGATGGATTGATTTTGATAATGACTATAAAACCCTCTACCCATCTTTCATGGAGTCAGTGTGGTGGGTTTTCAAGCAACTTTACGAGAAGGGAGCCGTCTACAAGGGGTACCGCGTAATGCCGTATTCTACTGGTTGTTTGACCCCTCTCTCTAATTTTGAAGCGCAGCAAAATTACAAGGATGTTTTGGATCCAGCCGTGACTGTTTCGTTTCCATTTGTTGACAACCCAAAAGAGGCAGTTGTTGCATGGACTACCACTCCATGGACAATGCCATCCAATCTGGCTGTTGCCGTTCACCCGGATTTTGAATACGTGAAGGTTTATGATGAAGATAAAGACATGACTTTCATTCTCTTGGAGAACCTGTTGACAACCCTCTACAAAAATCCAAAGAAAGCTAACATCAAGATTGTTGGAAAGGTCAAAGGGTCAGAACTTGTTGGTAAACAATATGAACCTCTTTTCCCGTATTTTTATGAAAAGTATAAGAAGACTGCTTTCAGAATCATCGGTGCAGACTACGTTACTGCTGATTCCGGTACTGGAATTGTTCAAAACGCTCCTGCTTTTGGTGAGGAGGATTTCAATGTTTGTGTTGCCAATGGAATCATCACTGCAGAAGATTTGCCTAACCCAGTGGATGACAGCGGCAAATTCACCGAGGATGTTACAGATTGGGCAGGCGTTTATGTGAAGGATGCTGACAAGGCTATTCTTAAAAACCTCCGAGAGAGAGGCAGACTGGTTGCTGAAGCTCAGATTATGCACTCGTACCCATTCTGCTGGAGATCAGATACACCATTGCTGTACAGAGCTGTTCCTGCTTGGTTTGTCAGAGTTGATACCAACATTCCTAACATGCTCGAAAACATTGAAGCTTCTCACTGGGTTCCCAATTCCATCAAGGTCGGCAGATTTTCTAACTGGATTGCCAATGCTCGTGATTGGAATATTTCTAGAAACAGGTATTGGGGTACTCCAATCCCACTCTGGATTTCAGATGATGGATCCGAGGTCTACTGTGTTGGATCAATAGGTGAACTTGAGGAACTGACTGGAAAGTCCGACATTACTGATATTCACCGAGAATCAATTGACAGTTTGACTATCAAGTCTCCTAAGACAGGAAATACCTTGCGTCGTACTGAGGAAGTTTTTGACTGTTGGTTTGAATCGGGTTCTATGCCCTATGCTTCCAAGCATTATCCATTCGAGGGTAAAGAAAAGTTCCATGAAGGTTTCCCCGCCGACTTTATTTCGGAAGGTCTTGATCAAACTCGTGGCTGGTTCTATACCTTGACCGTGCTTGGATCTCATCTTTTTGGCGTTTCTCCCTTCAAAAATTGTGTTGTGTCAGGCATTGTTCTGGCTGCTGATGGAAAGAAAATGTCTAAGCGTCTTAAGAATTATCCAGATCCTACCCTCGTTATCAACAAATATGGAGCCGACGCTTTGCGTCTCTATCTTATTAACTCTCCAGTTTTGAAGGCAGATACTCTTAAGTTCAAGGAAGAAGGAGTCAAAGAAGTCGTGTCCAAGGTACTCCTTCCATGGTGGAATTCCTACAAGTTCTGGGAGGGCCAAGTTGCCTTACTCAAAAAGGTCTCTGGTGTTGATTTTGTTTACAACCATGAGTTTAGATCTGAAAATGTTATGGACAAATGGCTCTTGGCTTCCATGCAGACACTTATTGGCCATATCCACACAGAGATGAAGGCTTATAGACTTTACAATGTTGTCCCGGGATTGTTGAAACTTATTGACGACCTCACTAACTGGTATATTCGTTTGAATCGTAGCCGTCTCAAGGGTGAAAGTGGAAAGGGAGAAGCCATTGCATCTCTCAATACTTTGTTTGAGGCTCTTTATACTTTAAGTAGGGCCATGGCTCCATTCACCCCCTTTTTGGCTGAAACAGTTTATCAAAAACTTAGAGTCGCATTGCCAGAGGGTTACAACAAGGATGGAGATGATCTGCGTTCTGTTCACTTCCTCTCATATCCAACAGTTCGTGAAGAATACTTTTCTCCTGAAACAGAACGTGCTGTGGGCCGCATGCAGACTGTCATCGACCTTGGAAGATCCATCAGAGAAAAGAACAATGTTTCCTTTAAGACTCCGCTTAAGACGTTGATTGTCCTACATCCGAGCAAACAATATCTTGATGACGTTGAAGCTTTGAAGAGTTTCGTTATCGATGAATTAAATATTCGTGACTTGATTCTTACTTCAGATGAGGCTAAGTACAACGTTACCTACACAGCTCAAGCAGATTGGCCAGTCCTCGGAAAGAAATTGAAGAAGGATGTCCAAAAAGTCAAGAAGGCGTTGCCATCGCTTTCTTCTGCCCAGGTCCAGGGTTATTTGACTGATAAAAAGATTGTTGTCGACGGCATTGAATTAGTGGAGGGAGATCTAACTGTTGTTCGAGGAATTGCTAACGCTGGAGATGGCTTCCAGGTTAACTCTGATAATGATGTTCTCATCATCCTTGACTGTAATGTTTATGAAGATCTCAAATCTCATGGTACTGTGCGTAATTTTGTAAACAGGGTTCAAAAGTTGAGAAAGGCGCTAGGTCTGCAAGCCACAGATGATGTACAGGTCGAGTTTGAGGGTGTTTCTGGTCATGAGGCACTTGAAAACTGTTTGGATCAACATCACGAAACTGTTACTAAGTCACTGCGTCATCCTTTGAGAAAATTCACTGAAAAGACATCTAAGTTTATCGGAGAAGAGGAGCAAACTATTGAGGATGCTGTTTTCAAACTGAGAATTTTGAAGCTCTAAATGTAGATATTTACTGAATTTTAATTATATATTAGTTAAAATAAAAAATCACCATTTTCTACCAATCTTTGTTAGTTGTCATTTTGTCAGTTAAGGTACCTTACTTACTTGTTTTTGAAGACAGTTCTTGAATTTGGTAAACTCTCGTTCGCATTGATTTGGTGCCAGTGTCTGGTAGTGAGCAAGAATACAAGCGCCATACTCAGCACCTGATGCAGAACAGGCCGCAGAAGCTTTTGCAAATCTTTCGCCTGCCTTCATTTTCTCACAGCTCAAATCTATGCAGTCAAAAAATTGAACAGTGAATTCAGAGATAGGGACAATCCTCCCATCCCAACCAGCCATTTAACAAGCACATCTAGGAACAGCGAGGGAAGAATGTTAAATCTGTAGGGATTTTGCTCTTCGAAATTGGTGGGTACAAAGATTATTTGTATTTTCGACACAGCGGAAACTAATCTATGCCAAATAATCATGAATACCATCTGATGGCAAACCGAAGCCAAGGCAAGTGTTCTCCTGGAATTGCTCTGGGTCAGGTTCGATTCAGTACGAGCAATATGTGAGCTCATCAATATTTGAAAAAGGTTAATTTTCGCCATAATTTATTTCCCTTTGGTGTACCTGTTGCGTGATTTGGAAATGCACACCTATTACGTTATGACAGGATTTGATTTGCAAGTCGTAGTGATGACATATTTGGCTATGTCTAATACTGAAATTGCAATGATAAGAGGGTTCCTTTCATCATCAATGGCATTGTATGAAATTGACACTTCAGCTTGTAAATACTGACACAATGGTTCTACGGGCTGAACCGCGATGTCTTTATCAATCTCAGTCAATTTCAGTCTGTTGTACTGCTCTATTGGTTTTGTGCCAGTCTTTAAGCTTGTGATTTGATATGATCACTAAACTCATGAATGAATATTTATTCTTATGTCATTTACTAGCAATTTCTTAAGACACGAGAGGAATAGTTGACATTAACAAGAGTCGAAAAATGTCAAATCATTTTGATGAAAAAGGAAAGACACACGGAATTTACTCCGAAGTCAAGTTTTCGTCCTTGCTAGTGTCCTTTTTATTTTCAGAGCCTGTTTGGTTGTCGTGCTCAGTGACACTTATGTCTTCTTCCTCTGCATCCCAGCGTCCATGGTGACGGCGGCCTGGGTAGCCGCCATAATGACGGCCAGGCGGACCATACCACTTTTCATCAGCATCCACACTGATGTCTTCCTCGTCATCGTCCCAGCGTCCATGGTGGCGACGACCTGGGTATCCACCATAACGACGGCCAGGCGGACCATGCCACTTTTCATCAACATCTCCACTGATGTCTTCCTCGTCATCGTCCCAGCGTCCATGGTGGCGACGACCTGGGTATCCACCATAGCGACGGCCAGGTGGTGGACCATACCACTTTTCATTGGCATCGGTACTAATGTCTTCCTCGTCATCGTCCCAGCGTCCGTGGTGACGACGACCGGGGTAGCCACCATAGCGACGGCCAGGTGGGCCATGCCACTTTTCATCATTGTTAGTTTCTGGAAGGTTGTCGACAATCTGCTTCATACTTCCGTTTTTTATTTCTTCCTCAAGATGATCGACGATTTCACCAGAAGTGAATAAGTCGTCAGTGTTAAGGCCGGTTGTCATCTTCTCATCATCGTCATCCCAGCGACCACGGGGCCCTGGACCATAGCGACGGCCTGGATATCCATAGCGGCGACCGGGTGGTCCACGAGGAGGTGGGCCATACCACTTTTCATCGGCATCAACGCCGATGTCTTGTTCGTCATCGTCCCAGCGTCCATGTTGGCGACGACCTGGGTATCCACCATAACGACGGCCAGGCGGGCCTGGCGGACCATACCACTTTTCATCAGCATCGGTACTAATGTCTTCCTCGTCATCGTCCCAGCGTCCGTGGTGGCGACGACCTGGGTGACCATGAGGACCATATCCAATGGGACCGTACCACTTCTCATCGTCATATTTTTTGGCTGGAATGTCCTCACTGGCAAGGTCTTGCCAAATTGTCTGCTTGACCTCGTTTTCCAGGTGATCTACAATATCACCGGACGTAAACAAGTTCTCGGAGTTCAACACTCCATAGAGGTCCGAATTCTCAGTTTCGGTAACTGGTGCAGCATGGATAGCGGCGATAAATGCGAAAAGAAGTGCTGATGTGGTCTTCATACTTGATTGTGATTGTGAATTGTGTCTAAACTGCCATTTTTATAATTGAGGTGAGTCCTCTATACGAAATAGCGTCGTCGTAAGCGATCGGAGTTTGTTTGTTTAAAGTTTCAGCGATTAAGCATAGTCAACTTACAGCGTCGCTAGACTTCGACATGAAATTAAAAACATCACAGCAAAAATACATCCTTTCTCTGTAGTCGTGCTTGACGCCATTTAAGTTTGCGATGGGCTGCAGGTGCTCTCATCAAACTCTGAAGAGGGCAAGAAAGAATTGTTGAATTATTCTACATTTTAAATAATACATGCTGTTGAATAAATAATGTGAAAAGCGTCTTTAAAAAGTGCCCTGATATTTGGATTTAACATTGTCGACAGCCAGGAGCATTTCGGCCTTTCTTTGGTCATCAACCCAGGAACCAGCAATTCCAGCTTTAGCAATTTTACACCAAGTGTCGATATCAAAGTCAAATTTCTCATGAACAATTTCATAGTTTTTGAGGCAGTAGCCGCCAAAATAGGCTGGATCGTCTCCATTCAACGAAAACGGCACACCATACTCCAAAAACTTTTTGAGAGGAAGCTCAGAAACATCCTTCACAACTCTCAGCATAAGGTTTGACAATGGACAGACAGATAAAAGTGTCTGGTTGGCAGCCAATCGCTTGAGTAATTCGTCATCCTCAGCAGATCGCACCCCATGATCAATTCTCTCAACGCCCAATTCATCGATCGCTTCCACGACATAGTCTGGGCCACCTTCCTCTCCGGCATGAGCTGTGAAATTAACAGGCACATTAAAGGATCTCGCAATATTGTAAGCTTCAGTAAAAAGAGCTGGACGTCTTCCAACCTCAGAGGAGTCGAGACCAACACCATGGATATGCCCATCTTCAAAATGCTTTTGAGCTAACTTCATGGCATCAACACAAGGCTCGGGCTCGAGGTGTCTCAACAAGCACATAATGAGCTTTGTAGAAATGCCAAGTTCCTTCTCCGCCCTCAGTCTGGCCTTTGTAAAGCCCGAAACGATGAGAGAAAGGTCAATATTTCTCTCAACATGAGCCTGTGGATCAAAGAAAACCTCTGTGTGCCAAACACCATCTTGATGAGCCTTAACAAAGTATTCCCACGCCAAAGATTCAAAGTCTTGTTCAGTCACAAGGACCGACATGCCAATATAATAATGATCTAAAAAGTCTTGCAGACCAGAAAATCGATTGTAGCGCTCTTGAAGTAATTCAGCAGACGCTGGAAAGTCTTTTGGAAGAGTAACATTATTAATTTCAGCGAGCTTGAAGAGTAATTCTGGAGATAAGGTACCTTCAAGATGAGTGTGGTGTTCACACTTTGGAAGCTCTTTGAGAAATTGCGAGGCAGTCATTTTGTACCTCTAAAATAGTCAGAGAATGTATTCTTATATAATTTATTGCTGTCCAAAAGATAAGGCGCTGCGCTCGAAGCGAAAAAAAATTATGTAAAAAAAATTAGGGCAGCGTACCTGACAGAGAGTGGTGATGAAGTGGCAAAAAAACAACTTTCAACACCGCGTTAAGAGAATATGGGGGTAAGGTGTGCGTAGCTAAGTATTCTCTCCTTAGGAAAACCTGATTGATGGGTTTACTAGTATACCTTTTGTGTCGGATGTCCACTTTCTCTTTGATTCAACACTAATACTATCGGTTATGTCCGGACCCAATCTGTGAAGCGAGCCGTTTGAAAACGCATTGAAAAAAATTCTCTGCAAGTAGGAACGGAACAAGTGACGTAGGTGTTCTGAAATGGGTGCATGCCAGACCATCATTGACACAAAACGTTTACAGATTAGGTAGTATATGTAACTGTATATGTTCAATAACCGATCTTTGCCATTGGCACCTGCAATTGCCAACAAGTATGTAGAGGTGCTTATTTTCAGGCAGAAGATGATTATTGTGTAAGTGCAAAACCTCAACTCACAAGAGTAGTTGAAATAAAACTTATCTAGGAGTATCTACTGTATCTACTGACTCATTGATTCGCAATGAAACGAGTTTTTCGAGAATGACGAGCAAGACTTTCTCCGTCGGCGAGCGTTTCTGGAATTCATTCGAATAATGGTGCTATAAATACGGATATGTATTATCAAGATCCGATATTGTCATTCTAGAAATACGCTTAAGCTGCTATTATATTCAAGTTCGACATTGCAGTCCAAATGTCACCTACTAAACCCTAACCCTAAAAAACTATATAAAAGTAGCAATGGGGCCATTTTTACTCCTCATACTTACCTTGAAACGTTACCGGAGATCAACAAGTCCGTGTGACTAGTGGGCTGGTCTGCATTGCACAGCGCAGTCTAGCTGACTATTAGCCTTTGGCTATGTTTTAAATTTTTGATTTATTTCTCTTTAATACGCTAAGCCTTGCTTAGATATATGTAGTCGATAAAATACATCAATTAAATATGCCGTCCATGTTAATTTGTCAATTAGTTACTTTTATTGTTCGATAGCAAGTCCAAGGACACTGATACTGGCGTCAACAGACTTTTGTTCAGGCGAAGCTGGTACTGTTTGCGGTGGTGTGTCTACCTCCACGTCAGCAGAAGTATCTGACATACTTTGCTCGGCTTGGATTGTTTTCGAGGATGATTCCGAGGAGGACGATGAGCTAACCGCATGTTCACGATGACGATGATGAGATTGTCGTCCATGTACATTATTGGTATAATTTCTCATTACTCCAACGTAAGGCGATTGCGGCGTTAGCTGTGAATAGTTGTACAATGACGCGGCAGCTACTGCAGATTGTGGAACAATGGGTGTGTAATAGAACCGCGATTCCGCTGAAGGCAAAAATGTCATTTGATTATACGGTTTTGAAGCCGCGTCCTCCTTTTCCTTTACCATTAAAGTTCGCGGAGGATTTCCGCATCGATCCTTTCCGTAATTAATTTTGAAGTTGGCATAATCTTTGTTTTGCTTCATACCCTCAATTGCCTTGATGGCCGACGTGATGTTTGTGAAATTAACAAAAGCACACGACTTTTCCGGCAAGAAGTTGATTTGTTCCATTTCTCCGAATCGTCCAAAATCTGACCGTAGTCGCTCTTCGGGCCAATTTTCAATGTTGCCGATATATACATTTCGTGAAGCGCCAGCTGTAACAGCCAAAGCAATTGCATGAGGTAAAGGACCCGAATGCTTACCCCAGCCAATTTTGACCTTTCGAGCATGGATCTGCAACCCTTGAAGATTAGCCATGGCAAAGAATTGAGCAGCGGCAGTAGGGTCGACAAACGCAACAAAGCAAATGTGCTTCTCAGGAATGTATCGAATATGTTGAAGCAGCCCACCGCGTATCACATTGCATATTTCCTCAATTGTGGTGTCAGGATGAAGGGATCCGAAATACAGCGTTCGATTTCCAACATTGGAAACGCCTCCTGCGGCCGTAGCAACAGCCACCGCAGCGGCTGTTTGTTGCGCAATTGCAGTTGAAAGAAGTTCACGGTCAGTTCCTCCAAGCATATGTTCATAGCCTGGCATTATACCCAAATATTGGGCAGCATTTTGCTGTTGGGTTTTGGATACATAGGCACATCGATCCTTTCCATAAAAGACCTTTCGCTCGGCCCAGTCAGGTTCCGACGGAAGCGACTGCACGCAGCGGATGGCTGCTGCAATAGATGCAAAGTGAACAAAAGCGATGCCTCTTTCAGGTATCATTTTCACAGTATCGATCTGACCATACTTTTGTAGTTTGTCGCGCAATTCTGCAGTGGAAATGTCCGCAGGTAATGCACCAAGATAAACGTTCCTGGAAGCTCCATCTTGATTGATTGCAGCCAAAATATGACTAGGAACGGCTCCTGATTTACCCCAGCCAATTTTGACATGATTTGTCCCCACAGACAGGCGTTTCAAATTAGCATCTGAATGGAAGTGAGCAGCAGCAACGTGATCGAGGAATGACACAAATGCACAGTACTTCTCGGGAACAATGCGAGCTTGCTCGACCACTCCGGAATGCACGTGGTCGAGTAGTTGTTCGAGAGTGCAATTTTTTGGTAAGTTTCCAATGTAAACAGTGCGCGAACCGCGTTGCGAGGCATGATCATAATCTAAAGTTCCAGCATAATAAGCAGAAGCTGAATGGTCGTAGGATGCAGCGGCGGTAACAGCCTGTACGGTCATGTCATGCCCTTGCTGAAGAAGTGGCGTGAATGCAGGGGTTCCTGGCTGGAAAGGAGAACCCATGAGTAGTTGCGAGGGTAGCAGCGGGGTATATTGGATATCGTACTGGGCCATCATGTAAGAAATGAGCGTGATTAGAGTTAACGGCGGCTAGTGAGAGACGACAAAAACACGTTGTGCAAAATAGACTGCCAAAAGAACTGTCTTATCAAGAAAGGGAGTGTGCGTTCGCGATGGCTACCGCGCGATGATTGATTTGAGCACGTCGTTTATCGAGAAGCAATATGCGGCAAAAAGAGACTAAACAAGATGAGCCACCTCTGCCGGAACTGACTGTTGTGAAACGAGTGGAAATACAATTGAAAAATCAAAAATAGTGTCCTTCAAGGGTTCTGCGGTTAGGCTGCAATTCACGAGATTCACCAAAATTCGCGAGTTGGAAGAAAAGAGCGCAAAGAATAAACAAGAAACGCCAAATGTCTCGTCGAGAGTTGGCAATGCGAGAATCGTAATGCTGCGGCCACGTCTAGACGTTTCGGTTGCAAAACAATCGTGTAGATTAATTTACTACGAGTAAAAAAAATAGAATGGGAATGGTGACAGGAAAGAGGGTCCAATATGTCCGGGTAGGGTCCACCACACAGTTTGGCAAAATGTGAGTGTGTCTCAGGAGACCTAAATATAGGGGGAGTGTGGAGCCTATACAGGGAGTTGGAGGGAGTCCACGCACGGAATGACGAGGTAGCTCGAGGGTGGGACAAAGGTGGAGGTGGAAAAAATCAACAAAAAAAATTGGCAAAAATAGCAATATCACAAAAATCTGCAATAACTCTCGATTCACCTGGTGGTTCAAGGAATTCCTAGTCGCGCCTTTCAATTGTTGGTGTTTTAGTGGTGTGGTGATGGTGAAATTAAAAGGGGACCCTTTGATTTGGCGTTTTGTGCGGATTAGGGAAAAAGTCAAGAGCTGGAGAAAATAGCCGGAGAAGCAAGTGCAAACTGCAGAGTGGTGAGCATGTAGAGGGAAAAAAAATAAGCCACTGGACATGGCGGTGTATTGTTTTCGTAGTCTATAAATGAGCTATCATTGTTAGTTTAGCTTTGTTTTCCATTGGCCACGTGGATTCGAGCAAGTTTACCGCAAATCAATACTGGAACGTTTTCAGCTGTACTGTGATGCAGAGAATTACTCAAGTCTGCTTTCAGAGAATGGCGGGCCTCCGCCAGCATCCTTGATGGCCCTTTCTGCCCTGGCCACGAGAAATATTAGCTTCCGTGCACTAGCAAGTGCGGATCATGCTGTGGATTTGCTGAATGCATGAAATTCAATGCGTCTAAATGCAGGTTGTTTCATTTGGCTGGCTATGGGGGTGATATCTAAATGTCTCAGGTGCTCACTACGAACCATGCCCAGTCGTGTTCTGTTTGCACCTGCCATTAGCAAAATTTCGTGAATCTGACTCACCATCTCCAAGGTTGATGGCTCTATTTTTTTAATCCCAATCCAACCCAGGGACACCAATGAGGATCCCTAAGCCCAATCCGGCAACAAAATGAAACAGGACAATAATCGTACGGAGCGTTTCCGAAATGTCCCTTTTCGATGGCCAAGGCGAACGCATTGCTAAAATATATCAAATCGGCATAAAGCGTCAACCTCTGGAGCTTTTTGTCATCTTATAAATGACAAATCAATTTGTTTAACGTCTTGCAATATCCTAGCCGCCTCTCCTCCTCGTCTTATCATCAGGTTGCGTAACTCGTATTACGTCCTTTCGAAGCAGGCGTCTTCATCTATTGACCCTGGTAACAGACGCCACAGGAGCACGTTTGGAATTCTTTGTTCTTGGCATTCTACCAATGTTGCATAGAGCCATATGGGCAAAATTCCCGAGATGGTTATGACGTGCTTAAGAACTACTGACAAAAGAAAGGCTTGAGATCTGAAAGGTAACTATTTCAAAATGATAACGTTTGGTCGTTACGCAGGTACCCATTCCTCACCCAGATGAGATTTCACGCGTTTTGTTCTCATTCTCAAGATTGCTTGATTCACCTGAATTGCTCCCTTCAGCTCTCTGCATATACATTTGCTCATGGGCCTACCAAATCGTCGCGTGCCAGGTTCAGTTTATGATCCAACCCAGGGTGCCGATCTACTCTCCAAGCAGTGACAGATCTTTTGATAGCCCCAACTTTTTGACCTCACGAACTTAAACATGGATTGTCATATAAATTGATCTACCATGGTCCCGCTTGGCGGCAGCTATCATCTTGCAATTAATTACGTTGAATAGAACTGGGTAGTAATGGAATATTCTCTGTGTATTTGAACCTGCTCAACTATCTTCATCTGCAGTTTCATCCTCAGTTTCTCCTCCGCTAGTTGTCTCAGCCTCACTCTCTCGCTCATCTTTAGTCTCAGTATTCAGTTCAGAATCATTACCCAAATCCAATGGGTGCTTTCCGCTGGGGAAATCATCTACTTCATACTCTAGTTTGACAGTGGGTGTTGAAAAGTCAGACAAATCCTTTGTCCGGGATAATTCGGCATCTGTCATGTAAGTAGAAGTGGCATTCGAAGCTAAAGGGTGTGACACACTCTGTGTTTGTTGAATCGCTTGCGATCTCAGATGTGCATCCTGTGAGTCCCTTGGTAGTGGCTGTGACACCTGCGACATGCTGGTCGCATTCTGTGAAGACATCGCATTTGTTTCTAGCAGAGAGGGCAACGAAACATCAACTTGACTTTTGTTATTCATAGCCATTTGCATCAATTCACCTCTGTAAAGTTTCTCGGTCGCTGTGCCATTCAGCAAATTCCGTAGTCGAATTATTTCATTTGTTCTTTCATTCAGAAGCAAAACAAACTTGCTCAATAATTCGCTTTCTGCACTTTGTTTCTGCTCTGCCATCACCAGATTGTCCTTCTCAAGATTTCCTACAACATCCGTTAGATTGCAATTTGAGTCAAATTTGTTCCTCAATGCCTCTTCTAAAGCCCTTACAAATAGATCATTGAATTCTGATTCAACCATTTCCACCGTTCTCTCCAGTGGCACGATACCCATGGGAATTTTAATAGCTCCGCGGCCTTTATATATTCTAACTGATAGAATCCGTCCGTCTAGCTCGACAGCCACAGTCGTTGAATCTCGCTGCGATTTAATGCTAGAGAATGAAGGGTCTCGTCTATCGTACACACCTTGTAGCAGGAATCTACTCAAACTGATCCACTGACTTTCTGTAAGATTGTTGTCCGATTCACGAAGCGCGCTATCCAGCAAACTCACCTTGCTTCTGTAAATTCGACCATTGTAACAAGCAGTGATAGTCACAAGTTCATTGCCATCATTATTTTCGACAGTTTCTGTGACTATTCGATAATTGGAGGACGAAACTGGCCAGAGCATAAGTGAAAGGGCTACAGCATGAGCTGCTGCGTGAAGGCGGGTCTAGTTGTGGGCAATATTATAGATTCTGAACGGAGATTATCTACGGTGTAGAAAAAAGCTAGGCGATCTTAGCTGGATTTGAGATTGACATTTCCTTATCAACCACTGACGAATGTGCTAAATATCTTCCCAGTCAAGCTTATTTGTCCGACATTGAGTCCGCAGTGTTGGCCAAGCGAGACTGGCCACAACCACATCTGTGGGTAGGGGTGATAGTCGATTTGATGGATTGTCAACTATTATGTGCACTCAAAAATTTGTTTAGCTTTATTTTGCGCTACTGAATATTTAGCTGAGATAGATCAAAGGTCACTAAATGACTCGACACTGGTGTAGCTTGGTCGCCCACTCAAGGCGCTGAATAAGCGGTTACATAATTTTTTTATCATGGAAAAAATCTAACCAAAGATTTCTTCATTTGCATTAACAATAAAAAAAGGAAGATGGTGTCTTACGGAAAGCCACTAGGTCCGAAGTTTGGATCTAAGCAGCGTGCAAATGCTAAGAATAAAAGTGGACTTGGTCGATCTTTGGTTAACGACAAACAGAAAGTGCGACAAGCCAACAAAGTTGTAAATGTAGATGGCGAAGAACGATTTACAACTGATTTTGAGCCAGTGAATGAAGGAGATTCTTGGACCAAGCTTAGATCTGTAACTCAGCAGGGCGCGCTTGAAGAATTTTTGAGTAATGCTGAACTGGCAGATACAGATTTCACGTCCGAAAGAACCACCTCGATTAAAATTTTGACGGGTAGTTCAAATCCTTACTTGCTAAATGATTCAGAACTTACCGCTTTGAAAGAGAAACATAAGCAACATGCTGGAGAACTTACTGTACCAAGGAAACCTAGTTGGAACTCAGACATGACTGCTGTAGAGCTCGATAGACAGGAAAAAGATGCATTTTTGGACTGGCGAAGAGGTCTGGCGGGTTTACAAGAGAATCAAGACTTGCTTATGACTCCATTTGAAAGAAATATCGAAGTCTGGCGTCAGCTCTGGCGAGTTGTCGATCGCTCAGATTTGGTAGTACAAATTGTTGATGCTCGAAATCCTCTAATGTTCAGATCGGAAGATTTAGAAGCGTATGTGAAAGAGGTAGACGAAAGAAAAAGAACTTTGTTATTGATTAATAAGGCGGATTTGATGTCCGTTGAGCAAAGACAAATGTGGGCTGGTTATCTTGAGAAAGAGGGTATTGAGTTTGTGTTTTTCAGCGCTAAGACATCTTTGAGAGAGCAAGAGGCTGATGAAGATGATGAAGATGATGTGCCAGAAGACTTGAAAGAGGGACTGGTTGAAAAGAAGGAGTCAGATGACAGCAGGGATAGTTCGGCGAATGGTGCCGCTACATCAAATGTCGCGGAAGAGAACGATGAGAAAATTCGCATTTTATCTGTTGACGACTTGGAGTCTCTTTTCCTTTCAAAAGCTCCTTCCCCTCCTCTTCATTCCACAAAGACTCAAATTGGTCTTGTTGGATACCCAAATGTTGGTAAATCTTCTACTATTAACGCCCTTATTGGTGCCAAAAAGGTTTCAGTCTCTTCTACTCCTGGTAAGACCAAGCATTTTCAAACAATCAATTTATCGCCAGACGTTGTTCTCTGTGATTGTCCTGGTCTTGTATTCCCCAACTTTGCATCGACTGAGGCTGAACTGGTTTGCAATGGTGTCCTTCCTATCGATCAGCTGAGAGAGTTTACTGGCCCGATACAACTAGTCTGCCAAAGAATTCCGAAATATTTCATTGAGGCTGTCTATGGCATTTCTATTCACACCAAAGCAGCCATCGATGGAGGCACCGGTGCTCCTTCCTCTGAAGAACTTCTCCAGGCATACGCCAAGTCTCGAGGTTACATGCGGTCTGGACAAGGAAATCCTGATGAATCGAGAGCAGCGCGTTATATTCTTAAAGATTATGTCGATGCAAAACTCCCTTTTGTTCATCCGCCACCAACCTTCAATGGCAATCTTAATGAGTTTAACAAGACTCTCTACGTTTTGGACAATCTTCCAAAACAACGCCAGGTACAGATTCTGGAAGCTGTGAAAGATGGTCGCGAAACAATCGATTTGGAAAAAGACTTGAAGGATTTGAAATTCTCCCAGCATTCTTCTGAATCAGACCGAGTAAGGACTTCAAAGGCACACGATCTAAACGTTAAGTCTGCCAGTCAGAAGCTTGATGACGACTTTTTTGACATGGGCAACTATAGTGGTGTTGTTGCACAGCCATTTCATAAAGCTGCTGCGAAACAAGGGGCCAAAAATAAGAAGCATTTTAAAGGTAAAAAGGGTAAGCAAGGTCTAGTGAAGGGAGGCAGTGAGAATTATGGAGGGTCCTTTGGAGATCTGTATTGAAGTTGGTATTATTTATTCACCATTCTAGCATTAGCCAGCATTGAAGATGACGACTATAAATTTGACAATAAAAGCAAATCTTAATTCAATAGCACCATGAATAGAAAGCAAATCAGAGCAGTTACAATTACTTGTTCCAATATGAGCTAGCTGACTTACAACTTTAGACGACACAACTCCAAAGCAAAGCGCCGGCACACAGAAACTATAGTCAAATAAGTAATGATTACATTGATACATGCATTACAAGCTGTCAAATTTTACGTCATGAAATACTTTTAAATTATGGTGAAATTCACATTATTCCACCATCACCTTCCCATTGTGATAACGCGCAGCAAACAAGTTGTTTAACGCTTTCTGAACTTTCTGTCGACAGCTTGGGAAGCAGAGACGTGAGTGACAGAAACTGGGAGCTTGGCAAAGCCAAGAGACTTGAGGAGAGCAGCAGTCTCGCTGTCAACCTCGAGTTGGTTCTTAGTGTGGGAAAGGTCAAGAGCAGAGACCTCTGGAACATATTGGTCTCTTCTCTCACGCTCTTCTTCTTGGAGCTTGAAGGAGATACCTCTAACTGGTCCCTTCTGGATACGCTTCATAAGATGGGTGGTGTAACCGGCAATCTTGTTTCTGAGTCTCTTGGAAGGAATGTAGGCAATTTCGTCACAGAGTCTCTTGTTGGTCTCGAAATCGAGAGTGAGCTTGGGGTAGTAACCCTCAATAACTCTCTTGGCTGATCTCTTTACAGTCTTATTGGAAACACCCATATTGTCTGCTGTGTCTTGTCTAAAGGTTTAAGATATTCCTGTTAGTGATGTTTGGAGTGCATTAGAGTGCTGAAATTTGGGAATACTTCATGTGACTGCGTGTATTCCTACCCTAGGGTGTGTATTGTAGGGTTGTGCAAGGGCTGCTTGGGAGAAAAGATTGAGCCGCGCGGGGCAGCGGGGGGCAGTGTGGCTGGGGAGTGGCTCGGCGTGGCCAATAGACGGTAAGATGAAAGCCCAGCAAACAAAGTGACACATACTGAAGGTTCGGGATCAAAATTACGGGATACATTTCTGTGAAATTGCATGTTCAGCTCGCCACCTTGGTGACTCTTTCAACTCTCAGCGCTCAGTTTCCCAATTGATGCCTAACCTGAGAGTTCTAACCTCCCAACATATAGACAACGCGGCCAATTCCTCAACCACCCTGTCATAATTAGCGAGGAAAGTGAGTTTTCAAGACTGCTAAAGTGGAGATAAATCACGTCTTAAGCCTTGGATTTTTTGCTTCGGTAAATTAAATGGCAGTATTAAACAGGAAAAAGGATGGAAATGGTGAACAGAATGCTTCTGATTCCGTAGAAAAGTAAGTATTGCAAGCGCGGTGCGGGGATTCTTTGAGGGGTGGTTGGCTCGGTGGCGCTAGCACGCCGCCGGTCCCGCGTTCTTCGAGGATAAGTGCAGACGCGACATTTTGTTGCTCGCTGGCCAGTAAAAGAAGTAAGAACTAACCCAGGTACCATTGTGATGTGTGTTCATGTGATTGTACTGCCCTGATTCATATCCATTGTGCTGAATGTCCAGATTACGACTTGTGCGTGGATTGCTTTTCCCGAGGCCAGGCAACTGGCGACCACAAACCTTGGCATTCTTACAGAGTTGTGGAGCAGAATGGATACCCCATCTTTGATGAGAAGTGGGGCGCCGACGAAGAGCTTTTGCTAATCGAGGGTGCCGAGTCTTTCGGGTTAGGGAACTGGCAAGATATCAGCGACCACATTGGGCACCGATCCAAAGAAGAGGTTGGCGAACATTACGATGCCATCTATCTCCAAAGCGAGTACTATCCCATGCCGGACATGAGCAAGAAGTTTGATTTATCCAAGGTTGAGTTTTCTAGAAGGCGAGCTGCGAGGATGGAAGCTCGCAAGGCCCCTGGTTCCAACCAGCCAAAGCCCAAGGTTTCCGCCTCGGTACCGTCTTGTCATGAAGTTCAAGGTTACATGCCGGGTCGATTGGAGTTTGAAACCGAGTATGAGAACGAGGCGGAAACTACTGTAAAGGATATGATTTTTGAGGGAGACGATGGCGATGCCGAGGTCGACTTGAAGCTCACAATTCTTGACATTTATAACTCAAGACTTACTTCACGTGCCGAGCGTAAAAGAACCATCTTGATGCATGACCTGCTAGACTATCGTAAACATGCAGCTATCGACAAGAAGCGCACAAAGGAAGAACGCGACCTTGTAAACAAAGTAAGAGCTTATGCCAGAGTTCTTAGTCCTCAAGATTTTGAGATCTTTTGCGATTCTATTCTCACCGAATATAAGTGCAGAAAGCGTATTAGAGATTTACAAAAGTATCGAAAAAATGGCATACGAACTTTGGAAGGAGCCGCCAAATTTGAACACGACTGTCAAATACGACTCAATGCTACAGACGGATCATTGCTTGGTGCGGCAAATAATCCGGTTTCAAAGTACAACGTCTCAAGAAAACACAATAGCAATGGAATCGCAGGTACTGGTGGTAAGAAATTAAGTGGATTGAGCCCACCGTTGGACATTGGGCATGCGTTGGATGTTCAATTACTGAGTCCCGAAGAGCAGTCCTTATGTTCACAGCTCCGAATTTTACCAAAACCCTATTTGGCGATAAAAGAGACCTTATTCAGAGAACTTTTGAAAACGGGTGGAATACTGAAAAAGAAAACTGTAAAAGATTTGATTAATATCGACAGCAACAAAACCAACCGTATTTATGAGTTTTTTCAAAGTCAAAAGTGGATCTAGCGATTTGGTAAGCACGCTCGCGCCCTATTTATTAAGAAGGTTTGTTCAAACAAGAGCTGTAAATTGCTTGTTGGTTATGGCCAACACAATTCTAGAATTAAATGTAGCTCATATAAGGAAACAAGCCTACTGCAAAGTAATTTCACCCATATCTTCGTCCATTTCTTTCTTGGAGTCATCAAAGATATCATCCAAGTAAAAACCATGGTACATTGACCTGACAAGACAAACAAGCGCAAAGCTAACTTCCACTATGCCAAAGAACGCGGCAACTCTCCTTATTTCGTCAGATTCAAAATGAGCAGAAAGTTTGGCCAGCGCTGTAACTACCGTTCCCAAAGGAAAAGTCAAGGCCCACCAAGTTAATGAAAACTTTGGTGGTGGTTTTTGAACAGCGCTCATGATGGATAATGCCATCCAAAAGGCAGCATTTGATAAGAATAGGAGTGCGATAATGTCACATAAAATTGTTAAGGAGGTCCCATATATTCTATCAAAGCTTTCACCCATCAACATGATCGAATAGGCTCCTTGTCCCAGAGGACCTAACGGTAGTAAAGTAGTGAAAACTAGTTTCCTTCTCACTAGGTTGGTTTGCAACATTCTAGCTACGTAAATGGTTAAAATAACAAAAGCAAGGGCCTCCCCGTTAGCCCACATCATGAAACAAACGGTGAGGAGTGTTGATTGTAAGTGGATAGGGATGATGGAGGTTATCGTAGCACCTACTGCTGAGCAGACAATCACTGAAACAATAGGAAGCAGAAGTCGCGCATCTATTTCATACATCTGACGTCTTTGAAATGAGAGAATGACAAAAAATAGACCCCAGGCTGAGAGTAGAGACAACATTGCCTGGATCCAAAACAATGTATAGCACAGCTTCCAAATATTGTCGGTAATTGAATACAAAAATACAATCATTGTATTGATTGTTCCAAAACCCATGGGCATACAAGATAGAAATAGCGACTGGTTTTGGTTTGTCAAGATTCTTGGCAACGTTCTTGGATAAATGAGACATCGACCAACAAGCAAGACTGAAATAACGACAAAAGCAATGATATTGAAGAGCCAAAGGCATATAGCGATGAGCTCAAATGCTTCGGAGGGGTAGGGAAATTTGTATAAAATACAAGAAGATATACCAATCCCCATATTTAGAGTGTACCATGCTGGCGAGATGTGTCCTGCACGATAAGAAAGATAATGCTTCATAAATCAGCTTTTCTTCTACGGAGAGTTAAAAAGCTTGCAAAACCGTGTACGCTACGAAAATCAAACAAAGCTGTCAAGATAATATAATTAAGCTCATATAGGGATGCTCGCGATAAGGACCGCCTTATGCATGGTGACTATCATACAAAATGGCACGCCAAACTGCTTATGAGGCGTTAACAGAGATACAAAGTCAAAGAATGGCTTACTTAGAGTCTTTTAGTTATAGTCGGTCAAAGAATGGCAATACTTATACCCACTGAGTAGGCATGATGTAGTAAGAACCAATCTTTCAACAGTTCAGCAATGAGCGTTCAAACCCATAGTATCGTGACAACATTTCAATGGCTTATCAATTCCTACATGGAGCGATCAGAGGGTTACCGCACTTCACAATCATGGAACTTTGCCAGGGATTTTTCTTTATGTCAATTTTTAAGTTGTGTCCGCTGGGCTACTTATATGCAAACTTAAAAAACGTTGACATTGCTAAACCACGCGCTGAGTATTACAAGAGATTGGAAATGTTGATTAAAGATACGAGAGAATAGTGAACTGAGAAAAATCCAGTTAAACCACGAAAAGATTCACATATCTCATCGCTTAGCAAACCCCACGAATAGTTGCCTATCGATTATACCCGTAACTACCTAATATTGATCTAACGAACACCTCTAGTGGCCCAAGTCTCTTCACTATTTCTGGTCACTTGGCTCATTTGCCTCGAATGATTATTTAGCATATCTGCCTCTTGGCCGTATCCTCTGTTGGTGAAGGGATTGCCTGAACCACCATTCGATTGACTAGCAAACTTTGCTTTGATGAGACAGGTGATCATTGTTCCGAGGCAAAGGCAAAATAGAAAAAATGACAAAACTGCGAAAGCTCTCGTTGCCGTTACAAAGTTGGGCTTGACAGAGGTCAGCCCACTACAACGCACGTCGACGCAGATCAAGGCACTTTGGGGAATAAACAAGCGATACCCAGCGTAAAAATTGTAAATACAGACCACAATCAATTGAAAAGCTAGCAGCGAGTCCAAGATGCATGCAATCCTTGCTAATCTCTTTCCCCTTTCATAGCTATAGATGTGCAACAAGTGACATGCCGTTACCCCCAAGGCAAAGCAAGAAACATAAATTCCGAGAATTGCAAAAGGCTCTTTAACATGCTGTGAAGAAGCGGATTCATAAAGAATACGGATTCGATAACCTGCTTCTGCAGCAGCTGACGAGATGAGGCAAGCCAGAGAAAAGACAATATGGACAACACGCAGAATCTTATCATTCCGGTTCCCAGCCATTTTGGGGAAAGATAGCGAAAACATTATGGTATATACTGAAGCTCAATGAAATTTGTCAAACGGAAATAGATCAACAGTTGATATATAGCGAAGCCTTATAAAGCAACCATTATATAGAGAAAGTGGAGCAACTATTGGCCAGAGGCGTTCAGTCCAATAGCCCTTAGTTTTATGGCCATCTCCACCTGCCCAGCCTTGAAACTCATCTGAAACTTGTTGCCTCGGAGCTTTGTATCCAGCATTTAGCGGCTAGCGTCTTGACATGCGGCGCTTAGGCAGCACCACCTGCTGCTGAAGGCGGTCAAATTGAACGCGTAATGCAGGGGCGTGTTCATCTGAGCTGCCTCATTTCCCCATTTTTGAAAAATAGAGAAAATTGCGCGAACAAATGGGCAAGGAAAGATGTGCAATCATTTCCACATTTTAAAACTTGCTTTGTTATTTGCCGGAGAATATTGGTAGTGTCTATGTGAGGCAGCAAATTTATCCATTGCCCTTGACTACCTCATTGCACCTTCTTGCATGTGAAGTTCAATGCCGAGCTCTCGCTCGCCCTCATGGAAGTGGGGGATATATTCACTATGGTCGCCGAGACAGACCTTGGCACTGCATTCTCAAAGAGTATTTTTTCAGTTTTCTTCCACCCCAAACAAAAAAAACTACAACACCTATCGTTCTCGTCTGGTCTCCCACGACAATACTGATCTAGGCCCTGAGATGCTTAAATTATTGGTTGATCGGACGGGAAACCTTGTTTCCATCTCGGTATGGTCGTAGCTAAAAGTATCTGTAATGAAATGTAATTATCGTGTCCGCACCTTCCATGATGGGAGGAACGCACCAAATCAAGAGTTTCGTATCATTTACTTGAGCCTAGAACTAAAATAGCATCATTAATATCTATTTTCATCACCTCAGCGACAATTTGTGACCTGTTGTGGCTTGAGGCCGGATAATTCACTCGTGCTGCGTTTTTTAATGAAATGCAGTTGACCTGTCTTTATTTCCCGTAAAAGCCGTCTTGTCGGATGAACCTGTATACGGTTTGCTAGTTCAGTTGGACTCTGACAGCAAATGCACTGTAATATGCTTATCGGTGGGATTTTACCAAATGACATGCGACTGCCAATCAGCCCGCTATGGAGAAGCATCAGGTGAATGGTATCACATAGTTGAATCATTCAGCTCAAGTTATCTTCATTTGTTCATTTCTGGTTTTTGAAGCCATCCCTACCCGCAATCATGCAAAACCTCGAACTATGTCCAAGTGGGGTTCAACGGGACATCAGATATTGGGGGAGTTTCAAGGTGCTCAAAGAATCCAAATGACTTGCACGCAAACCTTACAGTTTTTTTGAATAGTGCTTTTCTTGATCTGCGCTCTTTCATCGTCGCTGTCGCTGTCGCAATGCCAGCCCACAAAACCGACATTTTAAACAAGTACAAGATTAACAAAAGATACAAGGAGAGTAAGACTTCTATGCCAAGATCAAATCATCATAGGATGTTCCCAATTACGAGCAAAGGATGGAGGTACTTGAGAGAAATATGAGAAACATCAAGAACTATACAGAAAGTGAGACTTCCTATGAGACACAGCACAAAAAATTCGTCACAAAAAATATTGTAAGGAGGATTTGGAATAGTTTAAATTGCAGTAATAATACATTTGTCTATCAAAATGGTTTCTCAAAGATGGGACTTGATGGTAACTTCCTTTCTCTTGGGTCCATATCTTGATCCGTCGATGACAGCGAAATCTGGGTCTAGTCCGTCCTTGGTCCAGCTCCACTTCTTCAACAACCTGGAATCAAGAGATCTTTCAATGCATCCAACTGAGTATTTTCCAAGGACAGGAAAGAACTTGAATCCGTGTCCCGATCCACCACAGCACACGAAAACGTTTTTCAACTGTGGGTGGTAATCAAAGATGAAATTTCCATCTGAAGTTTCAGAATAAAAGCAGAGTTTTGATTTTGAAAATGGGCGCGAGCCTATTGCCGATCCAAAAATCCACCCACAGTTCTCACGTAGAAACTGCTCCATGTTGTCAGGCAAATCACAAGAGATAACGGGCTTGTGAGGTGGAAGCGGTTCAACAGCACCAGATGGAGTCTCCCGATGAAGTGTATAGCCATAGCAGTGTCGAGCTATCTTGAGCATCCCATCTTCAGTAGGTGGAAAGACGAAAAATCCGTTATCATGACTCAAAAACACTGGCATTTCTTTGAGCGCATCAGCTTCCTGCGGGGTCAATTTTATAAAGGCAACAGGTTGGCCAGTTGCCAACAAGCGTTTGTGACCCAGGCAGTTATTAGGTAGCAAACCATGAGACCACGCGCCGGCTGCAATGACTACTAGATCCGCAAAAATCTTGGTACCAGTTTCCACCTTTACCCCAGCGGCATGACCTTGGAGATCAGCGCTGCTTTTCAAAATTTCGGTGACTGTTCCACTTGGACCGCAAATGAAACTCACACCATTGTGCGAAAGGTAGTTGGCACATTGTCTCACTGCCTTTTCGGCGAATGCCCAACCTGCTGTCTTATTAGCGTAGCCTTTGAACTTAGCCTCTGATTGCCAGCCTGGAAACACTTTTTGAATGTCTTTCTTATCAGCGACAGCAGACGCAACAATACCAGAAGTTCCTATGTTTGCCAAGGACTTGTGAGCATAACCATCTTCGACAGCAGAAGAGAAGACAATACCGGATTCGTGATAACAATTGGCAAAAATAGGATCTGTTTTCCACTTTTCAATAGCCTCCAAAGCCATTTGACAATAGTCGCTATCAGAATAATCAGGTCGTACGATACGATTCAAGTCGACAGACGATCCATCTAGAACAGGCGGAGGAGATCTGTCGAGAATTGTGATGGAGTAACCTCCCTTTCTACTAAGCTCTAACGCCGTAGCAAGACCGAATTCACCTGCACCTACAATAAGAACTGACTTTGTCATTTCAAGATAAACAAGTATAAAAATTGGCTTTTTTTTGCAGTGTCTCGACTCAGGTTAGAAGCGGCTATTAGTATGCTACAATTAGATAAAAAGGCGATATCGGACTATTCTATGCAAGGCGTCCGAATGCTGACTGCCTCAATGATGATCCAATCATAGGACAGCAGAGAATTTATTCGATAGCACCTCTAACACTTATTCTTTCATTTAACTGTGGCTTGATTCTGTACTACTCAGAAGACCCATTTTCTGGATTATAGAAGTATGCAGCGTCAGTGTGCATCTGCTGGCGCTTGACTGTGATGAAATTCGGAAAGATTTCAATTTTCAACAGATAAAAGTGATAACATTATTTCTCATATAAGAAAACAAATGAAGCCTCCAGATCGAGTGAAAAAATTGTACGCTACAGTATCAAAGTTCTGCCGGGACTGATCTCATGTATTGATACTATGGTATCACCACTCATTGTTCTCTAACCTTGGTGGGCATTGGATTATGTTCCAACGAAAATTTTCATAGTTGTGCACACCCATTAGTTCTTGGCTGAGCTTGGCCATATTACGCTGAATCTGCCTGTGCTCGCATTGGCCGGACAATTTCGCCTGTATCTGGAAAGAATGAATGGTCCATACCATAGTGATAGCCGTAGACGGAAGATAAAATTAAACAAAAAACAAACTGGATAAACGAGAGGCTGGTCTTGATTAAACTTTATATAAAGAGGAGGCTAGTATTCTGAAAGCTTATTTATCAAAGCTTGAGATGATGCGTCGTGCCTCTCGGGTGTATTCCGAAGAGTAAGTCATTTTCAATAGTACTATGATTCATACCAAGCGAAAAGGAGAGAAAAATAAACAAAGACCTTCCTTTTTTTCCCTTTCCGAACTATTTCCGACCATTGCTGGCACAGAACTGTCGCATATGTTCCAATATGTTCGAAGCCACAGGTACGGCACTTAAACTTTGCTTGGCATTGACATTTCCAGGAATAGAATGCCCAGAGCTGTAGGTATAGTGATGCAATGATTATTGCTAGACATATGACATAACCGGCCATCCGAAGGCTATCTAAAATCGGTAATGCTGCATGGCATGATGAAATGATTATAAAATAGCACCCTCTTCCTTTTGCATACCCTATTCAATATCGTAAGGATGAACTATTTATTATTGCTGAGCATAATCTCCGAGTGCGCAAATGCCATACCTGTGAGCACATGGCTACAGTCGAGAGAAGCAACCTTAACAAATGGGCCGGGTCCATTTCTCCTTCCTTTTAAAACCCAACAACGAGCCGTTGAACTCATCAAATATAGCGAAGATGATCTTGATTTTTATCTTCGCAAACGTCAGTTTCCTGACCTACTATCGAAGAGAGATTTTGCGGATGATATACTCACGTTGACTTCGAGCTACAACTTTCATACTGCGGATATCTCTGTGGGAACTCCAGCACAAAACTTGAGTGTTACTATTGATACTGCATCTCCATATCTGTGGGTGTATGGAGGCAATACATCTTTCAATAATGCATCTAGATTTGATTCTAATTCTTCTGTCACTTATCATTCAAACGGTACAGCTTTCAATCTTTACTATGGTGCCGGATATGCTGCAGGTTATTGGGCTGAGGACTCGGTAACCTTTGGTAATATTTCTGTTCAAGACTTTGCGTTTGGAAATACCCAAGAATTCACTTTCTCGTTTGGCACTCCTGGTCTCCTCGGCCTGGGTCCCGGTGCTTCCCCAGCAACGTCGGCACCATCGACGTATGGTCGTCCACATCACACGCTGGCAGATGCCATGTACCTACAAAATAAGACAAGCTCTCCAGCCTTTTCATATTCTTTGGCTGGAAATAAGGGTGACATTCTCATTGGTGGCATTCAGCCGGATTTACTTCTTTCAAACTTGACTTGCTACAACTTTCCCCGTGCGCTTGACAGAACCCAACAGACTTACAATGCCAGAGCTGTTTCCCTATCTTTCGATGGCAATACCACTGCTTGGAATAATTTTGTGGCACTCGATACAGGTTCCCCATTGTCTGGAATGCCCAGAGATTTTGTTGACAGTGTAGCCAAGCATTACAATCTCACTTACCAGCGTTCTCACAATGCTTATTATGTGGCAAATGGCACCACTGTTGATCTTTCTGGCAGTATTACAATTGGGTTTTATGGCAATACTAAAATCAGCATTCCTGTTAAGGATTTGTTCATTCCTGGCTCAAATATTTGGGGTAGTAATGGTCCAGAGGGTGTCAAAGCTTTGTCAATTGTCGGAGTACCGTCTTACTTTTTGGGCAGTGCCTTTTTCAACAATGCATATGTGGTATTAGATTCCTATCACAATAAGTTATGTTTGGCACCAAAAAGCAATGCAGCTGGAATTAACGCCAAGGTAGTAGAAATGAAAGATGACCACATCCCCTACTCCACTTTTGTTGAAATACCTGGAGTGGCAGAGAATCTTGCACATTTCGGAGGAAACCAGTAAATTTTGGAGAGGATGATTGGTACCGCTATCAAAAACAAAATCCAAAAGGTCTAGTTGACCTTTAGTTTTCAATCAGTATTATTATCATGAAATCATTTATGACCTACACAAGTGAGAAATAGTTTTGTATAACAAAATTGATCAGTAATCAGAGTGGCTCTTTCATAAAGCTGTACACCTTTGAGAGCAATATAGACCACATGGTCAAATTGGAATTAATAATATAAACAGGAGCTGTTGGAGATGCCATTCAACAGCTCGGGAAACAGAGCCTCGACTATGAGGACAATACACCAAGAGTGAGTTTCACAACGCCCGTCAGGGTAAAATCAGTTTAGTTGAAAGTTGCATGCCAGCGCTAGCGATGAAACATCTAACATCCGAGAGGCACCAGAGTAAATGCCTAGTTGGCCGAATCTCATCTACTACCGTTGTGTAATTGTCAACGAAAATCATGCATCAGGACCAGTGCTGTCTCTGCGGTGTCTCTAACTGAAACTGTAAGCGATAATTCTATTCTAACATATCTGTAGGCTACTTATAAAACTATATAAACTAGTACAAACTTTTGATGAAAACGATATGTTTTGCTCATTAAATCTCGGCACAGAGCCGCTTATAATCGCCAGGCAGCAAAGGTATAATCCAGACAACATTTTTGATCACGTGATAAACCGCTATAATTTTCTGCTATCGCAGGTCGACGATGAGCATACAGAAATCTTATGGTAGTTCTGACCAGGAATGTTACAAGCTTGGGTAGTTTATTATCGGCAGATATCTGTCGTTGTTGTCGCAATGGGAAGTTAGGGGTCAATACTTGGAGTGGATCCGCTGCCAGTCTCCCCAGATTGCAACGTACTCTCTGCTCGTCAAATTTGGCTAGTGGAAGAAAAATTTCTGGCCCATGTTCTGTTTCCCTGAAATCAAGAAATGTGAATGTGTTGACGCAACGGCCGTATTTTTCTGCTTCTGCCAACCTGAACGGCCACAATGAGAAGTCTAAATTAAACAAGAAGTCTGAAGCGCCAGGTAGCAAGGTTTCTGAGCAGCATGAATTGACTGCGCAAGAGCATAAATTGGAGTCTGCTGGTAGACCAAATTTTGGGCAAAATATCTCGGGAAATCGTGAATGTGAGAAGTACCGAGGACTGAAAACAGAGGACGTGAGAAAATCAACAATAAGCGCCGACAGAGTCGGGGAGCCAGTAAATTTGGTCATGAGCTCAAAAGGTTTATTTGAGAAAGAGAAGTCGCGGCTAGAAAGGCAAAGGGTAAAACCAGTCAAACCGCAGAAATCATTGGATGGTAAAAAGGAGAGATCAGCGCACTCTGAAGGTCTCCACCGTTCAAAATCAAACACTTCGCCTACTCCACTATCCGACTCAAAAATCGGCCAAAGTTTGAGTGATGTAATTGAATGCTCAGGCAGAGCAGTAGAGAAAGCTCTCCCCGCTGACGATTCACATATTGCCTTATCTGTTAGAGATATTATGGACGCCAGTAACCCTGCATTGTGGTATCCAAAAGCTCGTGCTCTTCGGCGCAAAATTTATCTTCACATTGGCCCCACAAACTCTGGAAAAACCTACCAAGCATTGCAGAGGTTTTCCAAGGCCAAAAGCGGGTTTTATGCTGGCCCCTTAAGGCTATTAGCGCGTGAAATTTACCAACGCATGAAAACCCAAGGTAGGCCATGTAACCTTGTCACAGGGGAAGAAGTCATTACTGAAATAGACCCGACAACAAACGAGGAAGCTTTGCTGAGCAGCGGGACCGTAGAAATGGTTGATTTGAAAGGTGAGCTTGATATTGCAGTCATTGATGAGATTCAGATGATTGACAATGTGGAGCGTGGCTGGGCATGGACGCAGGCCTTGCTTGGTGTGAGGGCCAGAGAAGTGCATTTGTGCGGGGATCCCAGTAGCGAGAGACTCATAGTTCAAATGGCTGAGCTTTGTGGGGATGAATTGGAGATTATTCGATATAAGAGGTTGAGTCCATTAGAGGTGGAACCTAAGCATTTTGATAAAGTTACTGGGAAGTTGCAAGCAGGAGATTGTTTTGTTGCATTTTCTCGGCGCAAGCTATTGCAAACCAAAGATGATATTGAGCGACGCACTGGTGAGCGCTGTGCGATTGTGTATGGAGGACTTCCTGCTGAGGTTAGATCACTTCAAGCGCAACTTTTCAATGATCCCAACAGTGGATATAAGTATTTGGTCGCCTCTGATGCTATTGGAATGGGCCTGAATCTTGCAGTAAGACGAGTTATTTTCACAACCACCACAAAGTTTTTGGGAAACAAAAATAAAAGGAAGAATTTGAATATGGCACGCATCCCGGTCGGGCAAATCAAGCAGTTGGCTGGTAGGGCTGGACGATTCCAAATGCAATCGGGTACTGAGGGGAAAGGCTTTGTGACTGCCATGAATCAAAGTGACTTGAAGTACGTTGTCAAATGTTTGGCAAGTGACACTCCGTTGAATTACAAGGCCTGCGTTTTACCGACTGATGACCAGCTGAGAGCGTTGTCGCTACGCTGTGGCCCCCTGGTTCCATTTCACAAACTACTTGCCATTGTCAAAAAGAAAGCCACTGTCGGCAGTAGATTTTTTCTGGGCGCTCTTGATGCTGCGATGGATGTGTCAAGCATTTTTGCTGATGTCCAGAACCTGACGTTCGATGATAAACTAAAACTTGCGAAGGCTCCTGTGAATTCTCGCCAACCTCTCGTTGAAACGGCATTCAAGGCCATGTGTGAGATTGTTGCGTCTGGTTCTATTCGAACCATTTCAGAGATACCTGAAGTTGGGGTTGGCCACTTATCTTTTGCGGTTGAGACACGCCGAGATTTTGGCGATATATTGGAACAAGTTCACAAAAATATCAACCTGTTTTTATGGTTATCGTATCGTTTTCCCACAAACTTTTTGGATCGACAGGGGGCTATGGAGATGAGAGACATATGCGAAGCACGCATCAGTGCAATTTTGGCGAGCAGAAGCGCACGCCCTGTAAATAGTTGAAAATATTGTAGATAGATTATAATCAAATTTGGCGGACACCTTATTGTTTGCCAACAATAATGCAACGATGCACTTGTGGGCGTCTATCTCTTTGTCATCTTCACCCAAAACATGTTAAGGGAAATCAGCTAGAACCAGCCCTGGGTCCGGCTGAGGCACGTTGTTCAAGAGTGAGCAGTATTAGCAATGAATTCGATCTTTAGAATTGTGAAAGTATATGTACCTTGAGAGCATGTTCATATATAGATACAAGGCATTTTTCATACAGATTCATCACACATTGCGAAGGTTTGCCAGGGTGGGGGTCGGCGACTGAAGAGTTGCATTTGCTCATCACTCTCACGCCTTGTTCATTTGCCGTCGTCCATTGTTTTCAATGAGATAGATTTGAGAGGCGATTATCCTTTTTTGAAACGGCGCATATGTAAGTGCCAAACAGAGTCCCTCGATGAGCTACAGGCACAGCATGTTGAACCTGCATTTGGAGATTGACGAGTGTCGTTTGTGGAACAGACGCACTCGAGGCACCGCGCATTAGCGAGCGCTAGCGTGACAAGATCCACGACGCCTGGCAATCTATCTCCCTAGGTCAATAATTATTCCGCTCGGGGGACACAGTTGCAAACATGAGCAGTGAATGCCATCAATGAGAATTCAGTTATAATCCTATTAATTAAATAAGTTCACGCCGCCGTGCCGACAGTGCTATGCATTGAGAGCCGAGAGGTGCGCTCCGAAATGCAGCGAGAACAGGGCCCTTAAACGATCCTGTGAGCATTTTGCAAGTGCGTCTCTGGTGTTGTGCAGGTGCAACCCCGCGTCTATTCCGCCTTCATAATAAACTCGTGCAGGTCTTCAATGATTTCAGAGACGGGCTTGTCGCTCAGCATGGGAAAGCAGTGGCCGCCATTTTCAGCCAGCTCGTCGCCCTTGGGGACCTCCATGTCCAAAATTTGAGAATGCACCATGTTGGCTTTCATGTAATGGCCCTTTCTTGCCTGGGCTCTCCTAATCAACTCCTCCTCGGGAGCGTACAAAAATGCAAAGAGCATATCGACATCGCTTGGCTTTTTTTCCAGCAAGAACGAGCGGTACTTCTTTTTCAGCGACGAGCAGGTGACGACTGCGAATTTCGATTCAGAGTTGGTAGCCTCCGCGGCCGACAGGGTTGCAATGTCTTGTAGCCAGCCCCATCGGTCGTCGTCTGTGAGGGGAATGCCATGCGCCATTTTGTCAATGTTTGCCTTTGGGTGGACAGTGTCTCCTTCCAAGCACGGGCATTTGAGCTTGTCTGCTATTCCCTCGGCGAGGGAGGTTTTGCCAACTCCAGCAGGGCCGGCAATGACGACGACGAGTGGCTTTCTAGTGGCAGTTGGCATGTTTTTGGCTATGAGATTCGACGGCTTCAAACGGGGTATCAAAAGCGACAAATTTTCGGCGTGACGGTCCCATCCTTTTATACTCCCTTTTGGGTTGCCGCTTTGTATTACCGAACAGGTCAGTCATTTTACTGGGGGACTGCTGTATCGATAACGTACCAAGGCGTACCGCGGGGAGGAAAAAGTGGGGGAGGGTCTAAACGTTGGTGGACAAGAGACGGCTAATGACAAGCGACATGGCGGCAGAGTAATACTGGGAGCGGCAGCTGGCACCTGTAATAATGTCGGCCCTTGTGGCAAGCACGGTTGCCAGCTGGTATCCACGTTCGCCATTGGTCGACCTGTCAAAATGCACCCCACTTACTACCGGGGTAAGTGGAGGACGACACTTTTTTTGTTGACCTCCGGAAAAAATGGCATTCCGCAAGTAATCCCGGGATCGGTAGTCCTCGGAAGGTGGTGCGGGCAGCCATGTAGCAAGCTTGCACAGCGCGTTCAAATCTGCCTGGCCGCACTCGCAGCAATCTCTAGTCAACCAACGGATTTCTGCCCATCCCTGATCCAAATTTCGGCCAGGGTTGTCTCGAGCGGGCCAGTTTTCCGGTTTTCTGCCGCTTGAAGACAGCTCTAAATTTGGTGTTGGGCTCAACAATGGTCAACAAGACATTGCTCCTAGGTCTGTATGCAAGGTATCATAGCTTTTAAATATTCAATTTGGTCCAAGTAATCCATTGCACAAGCGCAATTTGATTCATACGTGATTTAAACAGCTAAATGTGTAGTTTTCATACGCCACGTTTGTAGTTTAACAAAGGCATGGTCAACGAGGATGATCATACACTAGAGTGGGATCGCAAGACCTGATGGCCGATGAATCCGGCACGTTATCGACTGACTTTCACTCAAGACCACAACTGCCTCTGTGTGTTCAGCACAATCGCCCACTAGTATAATGACGTAACTCCGCCTAAGCACCCAACTAGGGTAGTTTCTTGCGCCGTTGTTGGTAGGGGTGGAAATATTCTTGAAATTGTGCAGTATCATGTCAGGGACTTATGCAAACAGGCTGCATGGAATAGGAGCCGCGCGACAACTCGCAACGAGCTCATCTGGCAAGCTTTCCATTGCAATGAGTGTCAATTGGCAGATAATCACGTCACATTTCCCGCTGACGAACTTATAGCACTAAAACTGACGTCAGCCCTCTGCGCCCCTGAAACCCCCTCTTTAGAACAATATAAAAACAACATAAAACTGAGAGCTGTCGCTCATTATCTGAAGCGTTCTATAAGATGTCTATAAAACCAGCTCGCCATGTCTATATTTCGGTCTACTACTTTGCAGACCTCTACTCAGTAGTACTGAATTGAGCCATTGTAACTGTCTCACAACGGGGAGCACTTATGTTTGATTGTTCAAGCAATGGCAGTTAAAGAGTTGACCACACAATGCCTCGAAATGTCAACTTCGCCATTTATGGCAATCTCGCAACCCATAGTGGTTGAGTGACTACGGGAAGAAGCTGGGGCATAAAGCCAGATCCGGTTTTGGCGAGCGCTTACTATAGAGAACTCGAACAGAGCGAGCTTTTGATTCGGAGTTTCCAATGTGGCGATTCACCGTGTTGGGCATGCTTGGTAGCCTTCGTTCCAGTCATGCATACTGGGCCTCAAATCATGTTGATCCTCATAGCGGAAGGTCAATTTGAGGGTTTGAAGGAACATATTTAAATTGCTGTGTCTGCTAGTTCGGCCTGCTTATTTGTCCACCGATAAAGGTTCACTTGCTTGCAATCAAAATTGGCCAAGAAATGGCAACCTATGGAACAAGAACGAAAGAGGACAAAACAGTCACGGCAATAGATCATTTGGTGTGTGCTAGAACCCTTGTTTTGGACAATACGTGTACCACTAATTCTTTGCCTCCGAATGTACAAAAGCAGCTTGGGCTGTTTCAACATCTATTGACGCCAGACTCTCACATTGTAGATACTTCCTTCGATGACTCGAGTTGGCCGTTTAGGTTTTTGCATACCTGCACAGCACGATACGCTATTTCCGATATCACATTTCGTGATATTCCTTCTCTTATTGAGTTGATAAACAACCCTGAGGTTTCTAGTTGTCTCAATCCTGCCGTTGCCAGTTACGTGGATAGATGCTGTTAGCTTTGTGCACGATAATAATGGGGATTACGGGCGCCCCCTTGCTATTGGTATCAGGAAACTTGAGGACCTTTGTCTTGTTGGTTGTATTACACTATACCCTAATAGGAATTGTTTCCTTGAGGAGACTACGGGCACTTGCGCTATGACACTTTGGATTGACCCGCTTTTCAGAGACCAACCTCTGCTGACAGTTGCCTCTAACTACGTTTTGAGCGCTTTGCAGCAGACTTTTGGGGTGTTTGAAGCAATGCCTCTGATTAATGATAGAGCAACGAAGCGAACACTGGCATATCAAAACTTCCAGCAATTGCCAGCTGCCAAGGGCAACAAAGCTACAGTTTGGAGGCTTAACTATAAGCAATAATTCAAATTGAAAAGTGGTATTGTATTAGATGATTATAAGATTACACGAGCCAATGGCTGCTGCGATCAAATTTCATAAAAGTGGATAAAAAGAGGACAGAGCCCAAAAAGTTACCACCAGTTACCGCTGTAACCACAGTGGGAACCAATTTGGCCTCTGAGGTTGCAGAGAGATTGGTAGTGTTGGTTGAGGCCGTACTTCTGGCAGTAGTTGGCACAGGTGGTGAGACCAGTACCCCAGTGCTTGTAGATTACGTCGTACTTGTGGCTGTAACCGTAGTTGCAGAAGTGGTTGGTGACGTTGGTGCAGTGGAGAACAAAGACTTCAAAGAAGGGCCAGAGAAGAGCGCAAATGATGGACTCAGCACCCCAGATAATCCAGGAGCAGATAGAGACAACAAAGTTGACAACATCAATGCAGCAGTTGAAGATGTCGTCAAGGAGGGCAATAGTCCATCCAGCTGGGTCGCAAGCAATGATCTGACCAGCACAGTTGGAAGCCTGGGAACCGTAGCCAGAGACAGTGTTGGAAGCGGAACCGAATCCAGCTGGAACACCGTTTCTCTTAACGTGCATAAGAGACATGGCATCAGCAGCATCTTCACCGACAAGAGTGAGAGACATAACTGGGGAAGCAGCTGGAGCAGCTTCTGGGATCGCAGCAGCAGAAGCAACGGCAACAGCGCCGGCAAAGAGAACAGCAGAGGAGAACTTCATTATTGGCTCGTGGAGATTAAGTTGTTAGAACAGTGAGGAAACTTGGTCTGGAGAACAAAATCGAAGGAGAATAGACTGGTTTAAATACTTTTCGAACATGCTGAGAGGTGATATTTGAAACAAAACAATTGTAGTCTCGGCCAGTTGCCGTTGGCCAAAGTAGGCCCGAAAGGTTAGTCAAACCATGTTGCGGCCGTCGTCTGTGGGTCCAATTGTTTCTCGTTTTGAGCTATAGCGCGGACAAAGTGGAGAAGAATAGTTGTCGACTACCACATTCTTGCATGTTTCTCTCGTATCCGGCAATACACAAACGAGCAGCGAAACATTTTGGTTTCGAAACGAGCCATGAAGCTGCACGCCTTTGTTTTCGAAACAGGGCGTGCGTCAATTTTCCGTCAGATCTAAACGATTGCCAGAGTGGGAGGAAAGGTAATCGCGCGCTCAAAGAAAACAAGGCGTGCAGGACTCGGTTCATGTCGAAGCACTAGTGGTGAGAACGTCCGTGAGGCGGAGGTGTTGTTGCGAGCCACTTGTTGAACTCCAAGCTATTGTTGCTGTTGGACCTTTGAGTCAGGTGGGTCGATGCTAGGCACAATGTTTGTCGGATCTAGATCGATTCTAAGGATCGATTTCATTGTCGTGTGGACTGAAGAATATTTCCCACGTAGATCGAGGTTCAGCAAAATTACTGAGCAAACTCTAGTCCACGGAGTTTGTTAAATTAATTTATCTCTAACAGTATTATTGCGGGGAAAATTGGAATGAGTACTTTTGGTTTGATGAATCATAATCTCTTAATGTAGTTACTGCTTTCTTGGCGCTGGTGAACCTAAGTTCGGTCATTGTTTCCCTTACATCTCAGGGTCAACACACCTGACCCTGCAGGAGTAGTGGACCTTTACTTCTGAGACCTTTGCGGTAATGCACACTGGCAACGGCTTTCGTTCAAGCACAATGCGTGGAAATTACTCTGGCCCCAAATCGTCCGTGCTTTCAGGATTGTTGAAATTTCTAAGAATGGTAGTCCTGCTCTATATTTTGTGCAAGTAGTGCACTTGAGACAGCCAATAGTCTCCTAAACTAGACAACGTTTCAAACTGGAATGCACTCTGAGACTACTGTCTAAAACATGTTGAACTGCCCAGCGGGCTAGGCCGGCTGTGAACGAACGCCCATACTTTGCGGTTCCAATTCAGAGAGCGTTAGGAATAAAGACTTTTTCCATAAAGAACACAATACTGATGACCCACATTGTTTGGATTCCTGTCCGAGCTTCCAAGGGGTCTAACCGAAGTCTCCACTAGAAAAATCAATGGCTTCATGAATTATTAGCGTTAGGTTAATTCAGATCACTGGTGAACTTTTCAGGCATCTTCTTCTTCAGCCTTGTCAGATGCTGTTTTTAGCCAGATTTTGAGACATCGTGGCATGATGAAAATGGAATCAGTGTTGTTAAGAGCGGATGTCCTCTACCGGAAGCCAGGCTTGCAACTATTGGCTGTTCAAAATTTGTCGGACTTTGCCTGGTCCCTCGGTGAATGCGGAACCTGCCATGGTTTTCCCATGTCCGAGATTTGTGGCTCGATGACAAAGAACGTGGGAGTGACAATGACGTCCGTGTCCCGTTCCGAATACGATAAGATCTACAAAAGAACTTTTGCCTACAAGATCAAGAGACTACATGTGCTGGTACGCGTGGAAGTGGTTCGGGAATTTTCAACGGGCGCTGTAGACTATGGGAATTAAGGCACAATATGCGCGAAATGTGAAACTCCTCGTTTCTCCACATTTTACCTCTTTGGGAAGTTGGTTTCCTGGATGTTCTGGCACCCGGCTAGACAAAGGGATGGAGGTACGGCATTTCTGGAAAAAGACAAAGGCATACGAGAGACCCAATGGGATACGAGCGCTTCAATGCACGAGATAAGGGATATGCCGTTGTTTATCAACCCGATGCCGACTTTGTGCAGAACTGTCAATTAATTACACTAAATATCAGTGTGGGCCACGATCGCAGCTAGCAAAAATAGACAAAATCTACTATGATAAAGAAAACATGATATGGAAAGCAGTCTGAAAATAGAGGCGTTTGTATGATGTTGGTCCAGCGTAGAACATTGCTTTTCAAAATCAAAATGATGACCGCGGTGAATCTATGGTTGTTGTTCTACATATGAAACCCAAAAGTGGGTCTTCAGCTTTAGTGCGACGCCAGGGGTGAAATCCGGAATCGCCCGATGATATTGAGTGGACAATTCTAAGCGAAGGAATCGCAAAGAGAGATGCAATTTGAACGCTCAAAAGTCCTGTTCACTCCACAATTACAGGGTTCTTCGCGCAATGTAAGAATCTGCACATTCCTCGGAGTGACCAATTCGGTTCAATTTGAAAATCACCGGAAAGAGCCAGCGCGGTCAGAACAACGGCACATCATGCTGGTATTCAATGCCCTGGCCATCACAAGCTGGGTAACGATCGACAGAACCGATAGATTAGAAATATTAATAGTACTTTCAACTGTTTGCTGCCTGGAGAAGGGACCAGTTGGGCCCTTACAGTAGCTCGGTCCGTGTGTGGCGTCGCCAAATGATCCTGCAGCAACCCGAGCACCAAAAACTAGTGTAATTGCAAAATTTCACGGAGCGTTGCAGTACATTTATTTTCCTTCGCCAAATAGGACCATTTCTGCGATTCGCCGTCCACAGTATTGCAATAGGATCGCGCATGATTGAAAGCCAACCACGTCGCGGTCTAGAACACCTAAACACGCTCAGTGCGATCGCTTCCCAAACCCACGCGCGACCCACAAGCAAGACCCACGGGGCCCACACAGTAAACCAGTCACATTGGAACCGAACGCAAACGACCGAGGGCTAAGGCCAAGGCCTTGTAGCTAGTCCGTTTGTCATAGGAGCGCGAGCAGAATTGCCGCGGCACTGGTCTGACTCCAAAAAATCCCAACATTGTGGAAAATTAAAGTACTGCAATTAGGATTAATTGCACTGTTGGACCTAATGTGATGTGAGATAGGGTACACTAGAAAAGTAACAACCCGAGGCGAATTCTCAGACTCGTATAGTTAGCAGGTGCCAGGCCATAAAGATATTGATGCCGAGGTTTGCTCACGAATAGAAATGTCCTCCAATTCGAGGATTAAGGATTGCGGTGTAGATATTTATTTATTCGCTTTATTTTAACGCACTAAAGACAGCTGTTCTGTTTGTGAACGATCTTGCAAAGAGTTTCATGTTTGACTTTGGAAAATTTGGCGAGTCGCGCTGATTAGCGAGTCGCGCTGACTAGCAAGTCGCGCTGACTAGCAAGTCGCGCTGACTAGCTTGACTGAGTCGACCGCGTTGTCATAGTACAACTGGCTAAAAATAAACCATTTTTTCGGCTACAGGAAAACAGTTGCAAAGCGGAGAAGTTTATGAACTCTTGGCACAAATAGTGAGCTGTTTTGTGAAACATAAGATAAGGCGAGCGATTCGTGGTTCGCCCAGACTATCTCAGCTTAACCTATTGTATGGTTGCCACCTCTCAGATAAAACTTGTTGAGACTCGCTCTTGAACTCCAACCCTCAATTATTATTCATGTGTGATACCTTTTAGCAGGTTCTTAAGATCCTTTCAATTGTGGACGCACCTATGAACGAGCATTTGGCCAAAATTCTAGATAAAGGTGTAGTCTGTCCGCAGTTGAATTCTGTGAATTGCTCACAAGGTAGAGCTTTCGAATTAAAATCTGTACCGTGTGCTAGCACTGTGTGCTTGCATAGCTATAAATGACACCAGAGCTTTAAATTTAGCTGCTACTTTATGGGATAGATGTTGCCCAAGTTTGTTGAGTAGGACTTTGGGCATTTAAATTACTGTTGGCGCTGACAGCAGTTGGCTGCCTTCAAGCAATAAGATACAATCTGTAAACTATCAGCATGACAACCTCATTCAATTTCTACACGAATAAGAATAAATACTTGTATCCAGAGTCCAGGATAGCGAGTCACATCGCCGTTCTAGTGTCAAACTATACGTGTGGGACCTCACCGACCGAGTAGTTACGCGAATAGGTTGGTCTTTCGTTCAATTTTCCTACCTCGCCGAGTTGGCCGAAAGCTTCTTCATCATCTAAAGGATTAGTGTTTTGAGGAGAAAGGGCAGTTGGAGTTGGGGGGATAGTTTCATAGTTTCCGTCATCGTGGTGAGGGTTGCCACGGATAAGTGCCTTCAGATCAACCATGATATCAGCAAACGAATCATATGGAATGTATGGGATATGATGCTTGATGCAAAATGATTCCAGTAAGTACCCTTTACGAGCAAACAAAATGTCAGCCTGAGAGGCAGCAGCGAGGTCAGAAACACCGTCGCCGATAAAAACTATAAGCGGGTACTCGTAGAATTTGCCATCTTTACCCTTGAAAACTCCAGGGAAGTGCTCATCTTCGAGTGCCTCATCTGAGACTGCAGCATCGTCGTTCTGGGCCATAGCCTTGGGTGGTTTCTCTAAATTGCTCGACGTCAGAGCTGTAAGGTTTGTCAGACCGGTCAATTGTGTCAACGAAACCGTTGAACCCGATCGCGAGGCGCGGTGAGACGAAGATCTTGAGTTAGAACGGCTACGTAGTATCGAAGGCGAAAGCTCGATTTTGTTCTTTTCCTTCAGCTCTTTGATCGACAAGGCCTTGTCGTGACCAAGAGGGGAGTCTGGGTGTCGCCAAATGACTTTCCAGTGGCCGTCTTCTGAGATAACGCCGTCGTTAGAAACAATTGAGATAGTGGCTGCCTTTTCAGGCCCAAGGAACTCAGTGAGAGCGGCCTCGAGGAGGGGTTTCATTCCCGCTGAGATGACTGAAAATGGAATCTTGTGCTTGCTCGTGTAGCGAAGAAAGCGGACAAAATCGCGGTCAATCGTGAGGCCGTTTTTGAGAGTTACCAGGGCTTCATCCAGCTTTACATGGAGGGAGCCCCATAGCATCTCTGAGCCTTCCTTGAATGTGTATTGACCGTCACCGATGGCTTTGTCGATGCGCTCTCTTTCTGCAGGACCGCATCCGTGAGCATCAAAGAGGATATGGCCTGTGTCCTGCATGAAGATGGTGCCATCAAAGTCTGAAAAAATCATCAGCCTTCTTACGGTGGGTTCGACCTCCGTGATAGTACTTGGTTTAGGAACCCGAAGGTCTTGCACTGAATCTAATTGAGGGACAGACATGCTGGTAATGTTGAGCGTAGGAGTGCACTAGTAGTTTTTTTCTATATATTGATTCTTGGTGCTGCACCGTGAGGAATTGGAGCAATATATATAGCTGGATGGCTAATCGCAATTATTTTTCTGTACCTTTCGATTTAAAGAGGTGTGCCTAAGCAACTATGCTACATGGGGGTGCGTTGGTCTGGGTTAGGGTTAAGGTCTCATATGCAGCGAGCGGAGTGCGGGCTTAGCTCCATGGGGGCAATGTGAAGGAGTACCCCTTTTTAAGCGACAACGTGGAATAATAGCTGATATTATTTCGGCAATTGAGGAATTATAGCGAGGTTCCGGGTAGCAGCCTGCAACAGCATTGTACTACCGATTAGCTCCAATGTAAGAAAAATTAAGGATATGAAGAAGGATGCATAACAGCTGCATGAATTCACGTGCTGTGTTTCGGCCCATTCTGCCTTGGATATCCTCAAGTATCAATTAACGCCGTGGCCACTGTGGCTATAGTGTATTGCTTGTAATAAGCTCGGTGTGTTTGCGCTAAGGAGGTTTTCCTTTCTGTCTGCCTGCCGAGCCCCGTTTGTCGGGATTTTCTACCTTGTCTTTACCACCTTGTCTTTACCACGGGAGCCGCCGAGCCACGCCCGCTCAACAGTTGCTATTTCGTGATGCTTGCTGCTACTTCTAAATAAACTGTATAGCGAGTGTACGTCTAGCGACTTGAACCGTGCAAGTGACAACTAGAGACAGTCCCACAAGGAGCATCCATACCAAATGCAACTCTTATTATCCTTAGCAGCCTCCCTTAGCAGCCTTAGCTGCGACGCTAATTATCGTGATATCTCCTGCCAAGTAAAAGTTTATTCTATCCACACCCAACAGCGAAGGGCCAGGGTACCATTTTGGACGTCACTGAGCAGTAGAGCCACAATAACACAAACTGAGCATTGCAGAACCCCCAAAAGGTTACAGCAAATTGCACCAGGGCAAATTGGTGAACCGAGTGACATGATCGCGATGCACAGCCCTGCTGCTAAATGACAGGGCCGGCCGTTAGTGACCAAGTCACAACGGTTATCACGGTGCAGAACGCGGATGTGAAATTGAGACCCCAAGACTCCAGCAGGAGAACAGCAAACACCAACGCAGCCCAAGCCGCATACGGGAAGCACAATTGAGCGCCATTCACACAGATGTGCCAATCTCGCAAAACAGAACAGCACGTGATACCGAGTAGGCCTACGCTTGACAATGATCTAATTTGCCAGCAATCATGTCATACAAGGGTTAGACGTATTGTATCCTGCAGGAAACACACACATTGGCAAAATGATTTACTGCAGTCGCCATTGAGCTCCCGAATTTTCCAGTCCAAAAAGAAGCTTCCACCATTTGACGTAACAATTCCACGCCTTCCTTCTGCGGCGCTTCGTGATCTCAGCACCAGCAGACCTTCAAGCGGAGATACGTGGAGGAAATGGACTCGCCCCTCAAAAGGTTAGAGAGAGGACAGCTACGGCCGAAAATTTTGTCTCTTTACGACAAACTTTTCACAGTAAGTAGATACACCAATTTGCAAAGTCTATCAGGCCGGAACTAACCCTAGCCGTCAGAAAATGGATCATTTTCTAAGGACGATTCTTACTGGAAGGAGTTTTTTCTGCTGAAATGCGACACGGCAGCTTTCACAGAACTTCTGAGCTCATCACTGAAACCGGAGCTGTCGACAAAATGGAGCCCTGCTACGCGAGAGCTATTTTCCCAGTGCGTCAAGTATCTTGGCTCTTCTGACACGCTGGAGGTTGCCAACGCACTGATGAATGTAACGCTTCTTCTTCAAACGCTATATGAAGTGAAGTTTGTTTCATACGGCGATGGTATTATCTCAGCGCTGGCAGGAATTGAGAACATCGAGGCCATCTTTCAGCAGTTCTTGAAACATCTCAGTAAAATTATTGCAGATAGCCCGTATGTTGGAATATCGGTTGCAGCTGTTCGCACCACTGCTGTCGCTGCGGTGTGTAGCAACAAAACCCCACTGGCCTCTTTTTTTGGTCACCAAGACATGTTCAGGTCCATCATACAGTTTATCCACAAAGAGGACTCTGCTTTTTATGTAGGCGACGCGTTGTCGCTACTTGGACAACTCTCATCATTTAACAGAGACGAGGGCTCTGGCCCTTATAGACAACGCTTGTCAGACTTTGTGGACTCAGCCGGTATGAACAAGATGATCGACGCCGCTACTCCTGTATGGAACATCTGTATCCAGGACTTGAAATCCTCATTTGCGGCAAGTGCACCTGTCACCACAGTCAGCTATATTACAGGAGCGCTCAGCTGGCTGAGCACAGGAGGTGCTTCTGCCTCCTCTGATCACCACACTACATCTCCTGAAGCAGTCCCAAATAAGACGATTTCCCTTGAAATTGGACTATATGAGTTTGTTGCTGTGAACAAAATGTTTGCAAAACTATTTATTCAAAGCAAAGAGTCCTTCCCTCAGTTCCTCTCGCTTTGCACCTATTTGTTTCAAAGTCAATCAAAATCTAAGCGAGCACACTACTACACAATGCTCTCGGTAATTGTAATCAGACTGCTTGTTGAGAACGATACATGTGGAAAGATATTATCGGATCCTAAGCTACTGTTTGCAGAATTTGAAGTCTGCACGGCCAAGTCTCCCGCTCTTCCAGGCTACAAAAGCAAGGGGCCAATTCCTGCCATGAACGGTGTATTAGATGCAATTCATTGCGCTATTCGCTACAATACGAGAAAGAACCTGGATTTTGGCTTGTACAATATGGCATTGGAAACGCTGCTGCAAATTCTTCTCATCATTAAAGACAATGTTCTGAGATTGGATTACCATTGGAATGAATTATGGCGGACACTTTCGTATCTAGCTAAATTTATGGCTACCAAAGACGTGGTCATACCTCCGGGAAGTGAGGAATTGGCGAGTAAGTGTGTCAACCTATTAATCACTGCAATCGCGATTTGCATTGTCGGCGGCGACGAGCTGGCAGCCACTGAGAGCGACTTGGATAATTTGCTTTACAACTTGATCTTAAATGGCACTCATATCAGAGAAGTAGTCAGCAAATTCAAAGTTTCGAATGATGCTTCAATTTTAACCGTGGCAATCATTGCTCATTACCAGGGCCTTCTTGAACAAAAAGGATATCAGAATTATTCAAGTGGACAAGTTTTTGGAGTTTTGAAGGAGGGTAGAAAGCATTTTTCAATTGGTGAGGTGATCAATGACGCCACTGATCTACCAGCTGTAGCGGGTGTACAGACGTTGAAAATCGACAAATTTCGAGAAGCCTCCGAGAAAAATTTCTTCAAGAGACTATCCTCATATGTGTCACAAGATATTCATAATCTATATGCTTCTCAAACCAATGCTATTTCTAATTAGTGTTAGAGCGCACATATTAACTTTGTGGAGTACAAAATAGTTTGTTTAACTTAATGAGAAATTATCAGTAGTTAAATTCTCTAAGAATGGAAATATATTGCAAGTGTAAGACACTACATATACATGATGCTAAATGCTTGTTAGGCAGCTTGCCCGCTAACAGCCAATTCCATAATCAACCGAGTAGCAAAGTGCAAGAACGGGTATGCTGAAAAAGTATCAAACTCTGGTGCTTTCTTTTCGGGATTTTCCTCTTCCCAACCATCGAACTTGAAATCGACCAGGTAATTATCTTGCTCAGACTGATAAAGTTGAATGCGCATTTTCATGAGATCTCCGGTGGCGGTGGAACCACTGGCTGAACCGTTTGCGTGATTTCCGTCAGGTAACCGAAAATTCCACCTGACGTGAATTGTCCAAAGGTCCTCTTCCGATGGTGTTGCCCACTCAGCACCCAGATTTTTCAATGCTCTATAGATTTCTCCCATCACGTCCAACGGATAAGACCTTGATCGGATGCCAAAATGCCATCTTGTCTTGGACCTTTTGGAAGGAACGGGTCCAAGTTTCTTGGAAGGTAAATTAAGAGCAGCCATTTCTGCTCTGTGATATGTAGGTAATGATGACGGTAAAACTGCAATCGTATTATCTGCAACATTGCCAGCCTGATGAGAGTCAAATGTGAGGGCCGGTGTAACACCTTTGCTTTTGGTGCCCGGGCTCTTCAATGAAATGGGCGCTGGTGACGTTTTACTTGTCTTTGGTTCTTCGTCAACATTTTCAAAATAAGAGAACTCGTTCTCATTATCTGTATCGACGCCGAATTTCTTGTTGTCCTGAAGAATGTTATATGCGTCCCGAATTTCCGAGCCCTCAACAGATTTTTGATCTCGGAGAGCTTCATAAACTTGCTCTTTATCATAACCCATTGTGCGACCCAAGTCACCAACTAACGACTCGTCAATAGGAGCCTCCGTATCGTTTTCCGCTGAATTTGAAGTACCTTTAGCAGCCAAGTCAGGGGCTAGCTCAGGTGGAAGCAGATAATCAGCAATGCCAACCTTGAACCATGGATCTTGCATTATTTGCAGAACGGTAATTCTATCCAAGGGGTTAACAACTAGCATGCGTTTCAACAAACTCGTAGCTCCGGGTGAGACAAAACTTGGAATTGTGTACTGGCCGTTGAAGATAATAGTGTAGAGAGCAGGTAAAAATTCGTGGTCAAATGGCAATTTTCCACAGAGCATGACGTAAAGAATAACACCACAGGACCACACATCAACCTCGGGGCCTGCATACAGTTTTCCAGAGATGACCTCTGGAGCAGCATAATTAGGAGAGCCACACGATGTTTTGAGAAAGTTTCCGTCCGTCATAATATTCGAGAGCCCAAAATCAGCAATTTTTACATTCATCTTATCATCGAGCAGCAGGTTTTCTGGTTTCAAATCGCGATGAACAATTTTGTGACGATGACAGTATTCAACGGCAGATATGATTTGTTGAAAGAACCGACGAGCTTCATCTTCCTGCATACGTCCATTTTGTACAATGTAGTCAAACAACTCTTTACCAGCAAACTCAATTACCATTACAATCTCATCCTTGGACTTGATGACATCGTAGAGCTTGATGATGTGAGGGTGTCGCAATAGACGCAAATAAGATATTTCACGTTCAATTCGTCCTTGCATATCGCTTTTGGCAAGCGTTTTGCGATTGATGATTTTGAGCGCAACTTGCTTATGTGTGGCCATGTGATAAGCCAGTTTGACTTTACCAAATGAACCTTCACCCAAAGTTTTTATAATTTGGTATCTTCCGATACGGCCAGTCTGCGACCCACCAACAGCGGGCATTACGTCCGACATTGCGTTAGAGTCTTGTTTGGCTGGGCTTGTCTCAAATAGGGTAGTTACAAATGTACTGCCTTAGCACTGCTGTATGTGACGGTAATTTAGGGCTGGTGGAGCTATGGGTGAGAAGATTGCAACTCAATTGCGCAGTAACGAGATTCAAGATACCACAGTACTAACGATCAAACGCGATTACAGACAAGTAATGACTGGTGGATGATAGTTGGAGTTAAAGTACCAAGAAAAATCCTCAGTGTGAAAGTTAAGACGGATGGATGAGCAACCCTTACGGAGTTCTTCCTTTGTGCAAGATTGGCGTGGCAGCTTTGGGACTCTCCAAAAAGTAAGAGTGGGGTCACGACAATTGAGAAAATGATAAGTGGCGTCGACTCCGTTGGGCTCACAAATCGCAAAGTCTTACACGTTGCAGGGTAATTCCACGATTCAGACGTTGTTCTACAGGTACTTGAGCAAGCCAGGAGACTCATAGCCTTGTGCCCTACCTCTGGACCGGTACCATTGCCTGGCCATCTCCCCGACCCTGCTCGCCAGACAACTCCCATCTGGTTTGGTTGCCCACCACTAAGCAGCATCCAGTCCACACACTGTTGTAAATTGTGAGCATCCCGAGAAGGTTTAGTTTGTTTGGTCTTCATCTTTTCTGACTGGATAAACATGGAGGGTTTGTTTTTTAATATTAATAGGTATGTATTGCATGGCAATAATTGAGCTTTAAGCGTGGAGCCATAGGCGCGAGGGATGAGCGAGCACAACACTTGGCACTGAGTACGGGTCAAAGACACTGGACTGGTTGTTTGAGCCATATTCCAAGTAATCTATGGAAATCCCACGGGTTGCTAGTTACTCTTGTGAGCACCATATTTTAAGTGGTTGCAATTAGCCAGACCTGGGTAATTATCTAGGAGGAGCCTTACAACTCATGGCCAAACTCAAGGAGACAACGGCGTTGCGAATAGAAGGCTTACCTGGCAGTGGAATGCAACAGTGATGTCTTTGACTGCTTACATGCCCAGGACTCTTTGTTGGTAAGCCTTCGATGAGATAGCAGTGGTATTCTTCGAGCTGTGTAGAAGTATAGAGTCTGCTTCTGTCACATGTCGTATTGCGAGTATCCTGACCGTCTACTATTTTGCCAAGTCTGCTTATGACTATTATTGCATTTATGTTAGGTCTATCTTGAATCATTGCATCTACTCCTTTCATTCAAATTTGTCGGGGAATACTAACTCAGTGGCTACATCGAAGGCGTTGTTCGCGGTTATCGCAATGCTCTTATTTCAGGCAATCAGTATGTCAATTTGACTCAGTGCGATACTCTCGACGACTTGAAATTACAGCTCTCTGCTACTGACTATGGCAATTTTTTGGCCAATGTTCCCAGTCCTCTGGCTTCTTCTCAGATCCAGGAGGGATTAGTCACGAAGCTCATTGAAGAGTTTCGCTATATTAGAGCTCAAGCTGTTGATCCACTAGCAAAGTTTATGGATTTCATCACCTATGGCTATATGATTGACAATGTATCGCTATTGATTACCGGAACTGTGCATGAGCGCGACCGCTCAGAAATTTTGGAAAGATGTCATCCACTCGGCTGGTTTGATACTTTGCCCGCGCTTTCTGTGGCAACTGATATTCAAACTCTGTATGATACCGTATTGGTTGACACTCCATTGGCACCATACTTTAAGGACTGCTTCTCTGCTGAAGAATTGGATGATCTCAACATCGAGATTATTCGAAACAAACTTTACAAAGCATACATTGAGGATTTTTACAATTACACTAAGACACTTCCAGAACCTTCTGCTGAGATCATGGGCCGCTTGCTTGAGTTTGAAGCTGATCGTCGCACAATTAACATTGCGCTCAATTCAGTTGGCACAGACTTATCCAAGGACGAAAAATTTAGCCTCATGCCATCTTTCGGTTCTTTGTATCCTACTGCCACTGAACAGCTGGCAAGAGCTGAGGATGCTGAGCAAATCCGAGTATTGGTGGAAAGTTACGGAACTATGGCTCTTGGATCTGGTTTATTTGATTCATCCAACAACAAATCTCTCGCCGATCACTTGTACCAAAGGGAGATGGAGCTTTGCAGGAACGCGTTCACACAACAATTTAGTTATTCGACGGTATGGGCGTGGATCAAGGCCAAGGAACAAGAAATTCGCAACATCACTTGGATTGCGGAATGTATTGCACAGAATCAGAAGGAGAGAATTAATAATTACATTAGCGTTTTCTAATGTAGTCCATAGATAATAGGTTTTTTCTTTTGCGTGAATCCAGCTGGGGACTGGTCGTTTGGCCAATTCGAAACCTGGCCGGCCAACTACCTCTGAAAATGTAGATAATCCCGCTGCTAGTGCCAAGAAAAGAACGAAAAGCGGCGCCGGAAACTAGGGAATGATCCTATCCGGGGAAGAGCCAGGATGTGATGCAAGGAGAGCTTTTGCTTGACGTGACTGATAATGGAAAACTGCAAATGGCATTTTCAGGATCCGAAGAGCAAATAAATCAAACTTTTTATTGATTATTGGATTTGCCAAGCTCTAGCGTATTTGCCAGGTCTTGAGACCTGTCTTAGCCAGAATTCAAGGCGTTGGCTGGTCCTAGCCCGAATGACGTTGTGTGAAACTGCCGGATTCCGGTTCGTCATTTGTGCTGTCAACTGCACATGACACATCCAGGAATGAACGCTCATTTGAATAGGATTACGAATGAGTGGTGGATCCCTTGGAGACATTACGTCCGATCAAGTGATGAAGGTATCTGTTGGGTTAGCTCTCTAACGATGGAGCTAAGTGCCAAACGCACAAAAGTGATCTGGGGAATCTGTCTCCACTCAAGTCGAATCTATCCGCCAATAAAAGGAGCGCGATAAACCTCGACACATTTGTCCTCTCGAAAGCTTCCACAGCTACCGGGCAAAGAAAACAAAAACGTCTCCTATTAACCTTGTTGGGTCAATTTTGTGGAGGCCATGCAGGTCTTGGTTGGCACCCACATAAGCAATCCTGCAATAATGTGTCAGCCAGGAGCAGCGAGAGAGTCGAAGTCGTCACAAAACGATTACCACTCCTCCATTTTTACCGGCCAGCAAATCTGAGTTCTCATCTCCGTGGCGATTCTTTATCGGCTGTGTTTTGTCTCGGACTTCTGCCAGCCGCTGATTAGTTCCATCCGGAGCATCGGAGCAGTCGCCCGAAAGAGAAGTAGGCGTAAGAAAAATAGTCTGGGGTAAATACTTCAAAGCTGCATGAGTTTGCTTCTGTCATGCGCCTCTCTACAATATTTTCCTTTATATATCTCACTGGGCCCCAAAGGTAAAGTACCTGATTGACACGTCAATTTTTGCACAAACTCGCCGCGTCATACTTGCAACTACAACTACGCAAACTTCTTTGTTTTATTATTTTCACCCTCCACACCTCGGCGGTTTCATATCCGCGTACCTGCTGCCCTTCCCAAGCACCCCAGAATTCCCAGTCCCATATTGCTGCTAGGTGCTGTACGTGCCACCCCAGAGACTGACCTGTTTTCTTACAATTACCGCACACACCCCTGCTTACAACGGGCTCAACTTCTTACCACTTGTAGCTTGTCAGCTTGTTCGCGAGCCGTTTGCAAACTGGAAATCGCCAAGCATTATTATTTTTTCCCTATAGCCTGCCAAAGACATTCAAATGCCCGACGGAGCTCAAGCGTGGAAGCTGATTAAACCCCCTGGATCGCAAGGAGATCCCAGGATTTCTCAAGCGTGTGACCGATGCCGCTCAAAAAAGGTTAAATGCGACGGCAAGCGACCGAATTGTTCGCAGTGTGCCTCAGTTGGAATCGAGTGTAAGACATCAGACAAACTGTCGCGAAGAGCATTTCCCAGAGGTTATACCGAGTTTATGGAAGACCGCGTGCGACAACTTGAAACTGAAGTTGTAAAGTTGAATAATCTCATTGAGGTGAAAGACGAACAGCTAGAGATGGTCTCCAAGCTAAACTCCCTGCCAGTGGTGAAACAAGGCTCAGCTGTTGCTTACAAAGGTGCCAGCTCAGCTTGTCCAACTGTCTCAATTGCAAAGGCCAGCGCTCCTGCGCCTCCCAGTAAGCCAGCCAACGGGTCTGTCGCAACATCAGAGGACGACGAGTTTAAAATTGTTCATACCGACACTTTGGCTTGCGATGCTTCGTCGTTCATCAAAACATTTGCAGAAAAAGTCAAATTGTCTACTCCCGAAGTTGCCAATGCACTTTGCTTGGTGACGTCTGCAAAGTCTATTAGTTGCACGAAGAAGACCCGGGGTTCTGTCGGCAGCTCTTCTGTTGCCAATGTTGATTATCTTCCAGACTCACCGCTGTCTATTGCATCTGCTTCTCCAAACACCGAGGGGGGAGCTTGGAATGTTCCATATGTGCCATCGCGACTTAACTGTGACCATCTCATTACGCTGTTTTTCCAGGAGTGGTCAACGCTCTATCCCATCATACAGGAAAAGACTTTCATGAGGGATTATGCTATCATGTCTCTGGAGTCTTTGCGACCACACTCGGACATTTTCTATTTACAGCTCCTGCTGGTTTGTTCTTTGGGCGCGCTTGTGTCCAAAGATCGCAACTCGACAGAAGCTTGGAAGCTTGACAGAGAGTGGAAAAAGTACATTTCTTCGTATACTGCGCCCACTGTTGCAAATTTAACCATCAATCTTCTTGCTTTGCTTCATTCTCTGCAGACTCGCCACGAAGATTGCATTTGGCAGTATCGTTCACTCGTCCACCAGCAAATCCAACGACTGGGGTTGGCACGCAAGCAAGAATATGCCAATATTGTTTGGACTGCATATTCATTAGACATATTTGCAGCGTGCAGTTTGGGCACATCACCACTTTTTAGTGATAGTGAAATTGCCTGCAAGATTCCTCAGGAAGACACGCCGGCTGCTGCAATGTATTCTTTCTCCAAAATTTTAGTGTCAATCCACTCTAATCTTTATTCTGCTGCCAATGACAGTCCTTCATTCAAGGTATTGGCTGTCCTGGAAGAAAAATTGGAAAAATGGCAGCGTGAGCTTCCCTCCAAATTGTCGTTTAAATTTGCAAATGGAACGCAATCGACAGGGTCTCCCCCCCAGCATCAGAAATCACCGATTTTGCTAATGATGTATGCATATGCACAGACTCTCATTCATCTTCCTGTTATTTCCTCATCAACACCACACATCTCTAGAGCCTCCTCTTCAACCGTGGCTGCCTGCAACGCTGCCAAAACATTTATTCAGATTTGGAGTTACTTAAAAGCTAGGTCATGTGTTTCCACGTTTCCATTCAATGTCACGTCCATTATTTTGAGATTGAGCTGTGTGACTTTGTATACTTCATTGGATTATTCAAAGACTGGAGTTTTGATCAGAGAAGCTCGAAAGCTAGTTAATACGACACAAGACTACCTTTCAAGAGATATGGAAGTTGATATCCCCGGAAGCATATCTCCAGAAGGATTTTATGCATTCAAAGACATGCATGATATTCTCTGTCCTAGGCGAAGTTCCATAAGTAAAAAGGCTACACCTGTACCTGCTGCAACATCAGACAGATCTACAGATGTTAAAGCTGATAATTCTCATGAGATTACCAGTGCAGTGCCGCCTGCGACTTCCACAATTTCTGCATCTCCTCCATTATCATATGCTGGAAGTACGGTATCATCACTCTCTCCAATATCGAGCTCTTCAGCAAATTCCGCATCTTCTGGTAATCGCAAAATGTCCGCAGCAGACGAGTTATTTATGAACGGTCTTCTTGAACTAGCAGATGACGCTTTCGACGCCAGCCTATTCGAAGGTGGCAATGCTATTCAGATCAAGGCAGAATCGCCTGAGATTCTACCAATGCACAGTTCGATACAGAGTCATTTGGAATTCAATCAAATGCCGTTCTTGAAGACGCTGGAATGTGAAGATTTTCTAGATATTTGGAACACCACAGTCAAGACCGAAGATTATTAAATATTGTACATGTAACGAATTATACGAATTTCTTTCCCCAAGTTTTGAACATTTTCATGAGAATAGTAGTGATTTTGAATCCATTACCAGCTAATTAGCCAGATTCTATAAATAAGTTGCGTGTCGTTATCCTACGCGATTTTCCTGGAGAGTCAAGAGGAATGATGGAATGATTTGATATGAATGGACCCCGTTTGCAGTACAACCCTATAAAACAGATGCTGATTTAGAGTATGATGTGATAATCTTGAAGACTATTTGCAGCACGGCCCACAGCAACGGAAGCCAAGTATTCATTTTGAATGAACCTGCCCGGTAGATTCCAGCCAACAATAAGCCAATGATAGAACCCGAAAAAAATGCTTCACATGAAGAATACACAATGTAAAAGGCAATAAATATTAATCCATATTGCGGTTTGCGTTGAATTAATGCAGCAACAGTGGACGCTGCAACGTGTACTCCAACATTAATAATTAGCGTCCAAAAAACTGTGAAGCGCCAAATGTCGTAAGTATCATAAAGATATGAATTCTTGAACCCTTTCGAGCTTATAGGTAGGTAGATGGAAGGGAATGGTGGGGTGATGTAGCCAACAGGAACATTATCTCCTATCGAAACAAAGGCTGACATTGATTTGTCAGTTGCACCAATCTCACTAGCTCCTAAGGCTTTTTATTCTACCTTTCAAACAGGTTTGTCTATAATTAACAATAGTTCTAATAAACTTTGGTAATGTCAGGAAGGAGGCGGAACCTGAATGCAGAATATAATGTTCACGAGTGATGAAGGAGCTTGCTCAAAAGATGATGGTGCCAACTAATAAAGATTCACAGATCATTGAAACTTGAATTTCAAGTGAAAGAGAAAGAGCTCAGCCCTGTGGTGTGTTGAAATATTTTTGCTTGTGAAAGCTCCGCTATCTGGTCTGTCTCAAATAGGCATGGATGGTGGGCGGCACTTTGGCCGCCAAAATACCCGATTGCTAGGTGCATCGACCAATATTACAGATTAGCTGATAAGCTGACTGGAAGCTTGTTACGCTGAGATGCCTGAACAATATGTGCTGCCCTGGAAACGTCCCTATTTGATTGGAATTGCTGGTTGTTCAGGGTCTGGTAAAACGTCCATTGCCTCTACAGCCATTGAAAAGCTCAATTTGCCATGGGCAGTGCTACTATCTACAGACAATTTCTATAAGCCATTGAGCGAAGAATCCCGCAAACTGGCTTTTCAAAATCTTTACGACTTTGACTCCCCAGAGGCTTTCGATCTCGATTTCTTGGTTGAGAAATTGACCGCCATTAAACAGGGAAAAAAAGTCACAATTCCTGTTTATTCTTTTGAACTGCATAATCGCACCGACAAGAGTATCACTATTTATGGCGCGAACATTGTTATTATTGAAGGTATCTATGCTCTGTATGACCCTCGGGTTCTTGAACTTTTGGACTTGAAAATCTTTGTTGAAACCGACTTTGATATTTGCTTGGCTAGAAGGCTCAAAAGAGATATTTTGTATAGAGGAAGAGATACAGAGGGAGTTATAGAACAGTGGAACCGATTTGTCAAGCCAAACTTCATTAAATATGTTCGCTCTACTTCTGATTGTGCAAATATTATCTTCCCTCGTGGGTTGTCTAACACGGCTGCCATTGACACTTTGGTGGCTCATACAAGAAGGCGACTAAAAGAGATATCTCGTCAGCACAGAGCTGAATTTCTTGCTATTCCTCTTGGTGATTCGCTGTCTATTGTTGAAGAACTTGTGGCAACTCCTCAGGTGAGAGGAATTCAAACCATATTGTCCCTGAAGACTACCGGAAGAGAGGATTTCAGGTTTTTTTTTACTAGAATTGCGTATATCTTGATTTCGAAGGCTCTTGAAAAATTGAGCTATCTTGACATGAAAGGTGAAACCCCAACGGGCGAGTTTTATGACGGCAAAGCTCTTCCATACGATGACCTTGTTGCTGTTGAAATGATTCGTGGAGGCGAGTGCTTCTATGATGCTCTGAAGAAGACTATTCCCTCCATCAAAATAGGGAAAGTTCTTATACAGTCAGACAATAGAACGGGAGAAGCTCAGCTGCTTAATTTGAACTTGCCTTCAAGTATGGAGAGCAAAAAGGTTTTGCTGTTGGAAACAGAGATTGTGTCTGGTGCAGGAATTCTTATGGCCATTGCTATCCTCAAAGATTTCCATGTTAAGGAAGAAGACATTACTATTGTTGTTTACTCTGCTACAAACATTGCTTTACGAAGACTAGTCCAGGCATTTCCACATGTGTCTGTTGTTGTCGGGATGACTTTACAAACATTCAACCGTAGATACATTGACGCTAGTTACTTTGGTACTTGATTCTGAATTAATTTATAATATAACTCTACATTAAAGATTTATAACGCGCATTGTCAAATAACCCACAGAGATAACAGCGGCATAGACAAATACACTTGATGGTACTCCACGAGTAATGAACGTTTTGACGGTAAGATATGGTCGTCCAACTTCGTCAACCATGCAGATAGCCGTAACATTAGGAAAGCCAGAAGTTGGAAGACCCATAGCAGCTGAACAAAGCAGAGCACATCCCATTACCAGTAAATTAGGATGAGGATCGGCCATTCTTTCACCAACAGAAGCAATTAAAGGCAAGATGATCAATGCTGCAACTGTATGTGATATGAATGTGGCTACTACTAGAACCATCAAACCGAAAACAAGCATCACCTGAAATAACGGCAAGCCGTCAACCTTAGCCTCAATCATACTTGCTACAGTAGCTAGCAAACCAGAAGACAAAACAGCCTTTCCAAGTGCATTTCCACCCATTGCAAGTGCAATGATTGTCCACATAAAGTTGTTGAAATCGCTCTGAGTGAGAAGACCAGTACCAAAGAAAACAATGATTGGAATAAGAGCCAAGACACCCATTTCTCCTACATAGGGCTCAAGGCTACTAGAAAAACACCACAACAAGATGGATCCCGCACTGACAAAACATATGAAGGCCTGAGTTGACGTGAATTTATCTTCAAGCTTGCGGACAGTTGGAAGAATAGCCTTGTCAACTGAAAATGTCATCAACAAAAATCCCCAAATAAGAAGGAGACCAATAATGGCAACGGGAATGGAAACAACGAACCACTGTAGCCATGAGGCAGCTGGGTTCATATTTTCAAGCGCAATAATGTTTTGTGGTGATGCAATAGGAGAGACCATACCGCCAATGTTAGACGCTAAAGCAACACCAAGAATTAGAGCTTTTCCAAATGGAGACCCCGTCGGAAGTGGTCTCAAAAGTGGCTGAATAATAGAATAACATAGAACTGGTGCTGCAACATTTGAAATCCACATTGATAAAAAGGTTGCCAAAAACATAATAACCAGTAATACTACGCGAGGGGAAGTTCCTGACTTTGACAGAACAGTAGTAGCCATGAGCCTGGCAATGTTGTATTTGGACAAAACGGCAGCTAATGTAAACCCACCTAACAAAAGAGTAATGACACTAGACCACATCTGTGAAAAAATAAACTTGGATGATTCTTCAGCAGTCATTCTAACAAATTTTGTTTGTCCATCATCGCTTTCAATCTGGTTACGTGGGATGCGAAGAACGACCACCATTAGTGGAATCATGAGAGAGGTCACAAATAGAGGCATGGTTTCAGTTGCCCAGAGCAATGAAGCCAGGACAACAAGTGCCAGACAGTGCGACTGTTCAACAGATGATGGAAACGCTGGGAAAACTAGGAATCCAATGAAAATAAGCAAAATAATCGAGCTTTTGAGAAGAGTGTAAAGCTGAGATATCTTGATTCCATAAAACTTTTTCTCTTCTGAAGCTGGTTTCGACGGCTCGTCCAATCCATCCACACGTGCACTTTGCTCTAGATTAATCATATCTTTCCAAACGGTGTTTCTTGACCATGCAACATGTTCACGCAAATGCAATCGCAACTCAGCATAAGCATTCTTTAAATCGTTATTATGAGTTACAGCGGCATACAATCTCGCCGAGTCATCGATCTTTGAAGACAAATCTGATTCCGTTTCCTTGGAAAAAGCATGTGCCTTTGCAAGCACAGTATTCATATATTTATCTTTGAAATTGGACCGCAAAGTCTTGTCATATTTCTTGAGCGCCTTCGAGAATCCAGTTTTGTTAAGTTGTGCATAAGAGTTCAATTCGGAAAGAGAAACAAAAAGTGAGATACATCGCTGCTTGAGATGTTCTTTAATACGAGCATCTCTCTTTCTAGAAGATTGTTGATGACCAGAAGATGAGAGCGATGGTTGCAATCGTCGCTGAGCAGTGGGTGAAATGGAGCGACGTCGTGAAATGTCAGGTGAAGACCGCGACATCTCATCGTCAGATGCGTCGGAATCGGATGTGGAGTCGTCCAGGGACGAACCAAGACCTAAGAATTCTGCTTCAAGTCTGCTCAAATCTCTATAGATCTTGGTCTCTTGTTCAGTGTAAAATGAGTCAATTTTTGCAAGTTCCACATCCAATGACTTTGCAAACAATTCATCGTAGTAATCAGGGCCAAGAAGAGATTGGTGCTCTTCATCATGGCCCGAGGCACTAAGTTCCTGCTTCTGTAAACTATAAATGACTTTCTTCAACGCGCCATAGTCCAAGTATTTAGAAGACCACTCGGGAACAGCGTTGAATTTGATTGATTGGCTGAATTTCATCCTGAGAGAGAAAGAACTGCGAACTTCCCGTAATTCAATTCCTTGCTCTGTATCCGCTGTATCCGACTGACTACGATGAAAGTTATTGAGTAGCACTTTTTAATGAGGAGCAAAGGAGAGGAACAAACTGTCTGCAGAGTTCTGTCTGGTTATATTGTTCTGCAGGTTGTTACCAAGGCGGAATTGTGTCTTGCACAGCTCTACCTGGAAACGTGGACTAGCCGTGTCATTTTTGAAGCTCCTAAACGCCCCATCAGGAAAATATGTTGCCGATGTCTGGAAGTGGTTAAATTGATTCGGATCGTATTGGAATATTTTTACAGAAATAGCAGCCAAAGTAGTTCATTAGAAACGGTGCTCTAAGAGAAATATTGAGGATTATATCTTGCATAGATTTATGATGGTACTGAGTTTGACGTGAATATCAAGGATGTCAAGGAGAATTCCTTTTCTCAAGAAATCAAACGATATCCCTATGCAGTACGCACGTTGTCCGATACGATACCCAGGATCATCATCCATGTTTTGAATCCTTGCTTTAGTCGTGCGACAGGAGGTCAATTTGGTTCTGAACTCAGGGCAGAGAACTAATGATAACACGCATTCAGGAGTCTGCCTTAATATAGATGGCTGGCACCTTTATAGGAGCCGCTTCGTGTTGAGTTTATTACTGTATTTTGAATGTCGTGATTTCGCAGTCAGGCTCGACAGAAACTCTACTTATTAGCAGTAAGTAGAATTATCACTTGTTCTAGTCCGTGTTAAATTCGTAGCGCTTGAAGAGGAAAGCCATGTTTAAAACAAGCCGAGTTCATATCCAAATAGACCCATAGTACCTACCGAATGAAAAATATTCAGAAATGGGAACAAAATTGCTCACAGTTAGTTTCGTAGGCGGATATAACCACATTCTTTTCCTATCAAAAGCCGCGATAGGGAGTCATTGACGACCGTTTGTTCACTATAACAAACTCTGCAATTTATCAGTTTCTTTCATCATAGAACGACCGGGCTCTTTTTAGCCGAGCTTGAATTCCCTCTGAACCACCGTCTGGAAGAGTCCACTTCCGATATGGACAATACGCTCTATGCTCAGTAATGACGTTGACTGTAGAATTAAGAATCAATTTTCTGAAACACACCTTACAGCATACAATGATAGTATTTTGAATGTTCATTGAGAACTCCCATCCGTAAAAGCCCAATGTTAGGATTGATTCTCCGTATTCTTGAGCATCACTATCGCCAATTATTTTCAATATCTTCTTAATCTGTGAAGGCGTAAGTTTTGGCTCTATAATGAAGGCAGCCGATGCATCATCTTGCCCGTGTAGAGCATCTATCAGTCCCTGGCATCTTGCTTTACATTGGTCGCCATAACCCACACAAGTGTCATACACCGACTTGTCTGAACCCTTCTGTCTCCATAGACATGTTGTACTATGGCGATCCACAATATCTTTGAGGTATTTCTCTTGAAGAATTCGCCAAGTAGCTGTATTTTCGCTCATTGCAACATGTAACATTTGATGACAAAAGACACATTGGAGCGTATTTTTGCCAATAGCTTTCCAACCACGGCGAGCGCAGGTCAGTGCATTGATTTCCATTGAATCCGGAATTGTCCAATATTTAGAGGTATAAGTAGACAATCTAGAGAGTAGTAAAGAACGCGACCATGGCGAATACAAAGAGTCGGCGTTTTTAATAGTCAGCTCTTCACTTGGAGTCTGCTTTGATTTGTCAATGATAGCTGCCAGCCTTCGTTTAGCGCCAAGCTTGACAGCATCAGCATCAAGTAAATTTGCAGATGGTGATCGATCAAGAATGGCATCAAGAGAAGAATCTCTATCGGACTTTGAGTGGACCGAGTTCATTTGAAGGTTGGTCGGAGATTTACAACGCTGAACCACAAGTGTATGAAGCAAACTTTACAAATGACACCGGCAGTTGAACCGCGTCTACTCATAACCAGGTGACTGTTCACCTAATATAAAAAACACAGTTATTCAAGGTAGACTATGTACACTAGTTTGTTTGTCTTTGGCTAACACTGGTGCGGCGTGTTTAGACAAGCTGACGCAGTTCACATATATCCGCAATTATTCTTTACTGGTGGATCAGAAATCTAGTGCATTGACGGGATGCATTTCTGCGGGCAAGATTCCTTCTTTATTCAGTTGAGGTAGTTTGTAAAAAACTAAATGCCTTTGAAACAGACTGATTGATATCATTAGTTCATCTTGTGTAGTTGAAGGCAACGGCTTTTGGAACACACTATAAGCAACACCCATTTCAGGCCGCAATGCTAGTACTCTATACTCCATTGATGTATGAAATATCTTCGCAGATGGAGTTGCACTCATTATAATGGTTTGCAATTCCAACAGCAATTGTCACATCGCAACAGATTACCATCGCAAGTTGGTTGCTGGGGCCGGTCACACTACCGTGAAACATTTCACTGTGATTGACAATGGATAGGGCCTTGTCACAAAGGTGCTCACCTTCTTCACGGTAGTTTCTTAATCTTCTGACCAGAATTAATTTATCTATCTGACAAAACGTATGCATTTGACCCAATTGGGAAATCGAAAAAAAAAAGTTTACATGAATCTCCGTTTTGCAGATGTAAGTCGACTCCTCCAATCCACATAGTAAACTCTGCTATAGTTTTGCACTATGTCTTCTCATCAAGATAATTTTGTCAAAGGTGCTATCGAATCAAAAGCCTTGAGCTTCGGTGAGTTTACCTTGAAGTCGGGTCGTAAATCCCCTTACTTTTTCAACATGGCGCTTTGCTCGTCAGCGGCTATTCTTTCTGACATTGCTGCTGCCTATGCGCATACTATTGCTAACTCTGGTCTCGATTTCGATGTCATTTTTGGACCAGCATATAAGGGAATTCCATTGGCTGCCTTGGCTGCTGTTAAGCTTGCTGAGATCAACCCTGCCAAATACGGTGCTTTGGAATTTGCATACAACCGCAAGGAGGCGAAAGATCATGGAGAAGGAGGAGTATTGGTCGGTAGATCTATAAAGGATCGTAAGGTTTTGATCCTCGATGACGTCATGACCGCTGGCACTGCTATTAGACAATCTTTGGATATTATCAAGGCAGAAGGAGGCACTGTAGCTGGAGTTGTAATTGCTCTTGACCGCCAAGAGCGTGTTGTTGATGGAACCAAATCTCCTCTGCAAATTTTCAAAGAAGAGCACAATCTTCCAGTATTTTCAGTCATTAATTTTGATTACCTGATCAAGTACTTGGAACCACTTGCAACTGCCCAAGAAATTGAACAAATGAAAAAGTACAAAGAAACCTATGGTGTAAACTAAATAGCTTAACTATTAAATTGGAGGACTTTTAAATTGTTATCGCTGTAAGGCAATGTTGAATCGGCTGTCGTTGCAAACCATCCTTAAATGGTAGAGATTTCGATTGATCTCAAGGCTCGCTTCGCACACAACTAAGGTTGTCGTCCACGAGCAATGGTGCATTTTAGAGGAGGTTTAGGGCCATACCAAGAACTGTGTATGTTAAGCGTCTGTCATATGCCCTTCTACACTCTGCCCTTTGCAAACATTCGAAAGCTGCCCAACTCTTTACTTTCCGAAAGACACACCTTCAACTTCCACCTCATGTTTATCTGCTCCTCGATGCCACAGCTCAACGGCATGAGTCGCATTAGTGTCCTCTTACGCGTTGAATCTTTTGTCGCTTTGGAACTTCCGGCATATTGGGTGCCATTCCTCCTAGACCACCCAACATTTGCTGCTGCATCTTCTTCATCTCTTCAGGAAGTTCTCCAGCAGAAATTGCTCTTGACTGCACGGGCAAGATTTTATTGATGGCATATCCCTTTGGAACAGCTAACGGCTCCGGTTTGAAACCGTCAGGTTTCACCGCTCCAGCGCTTAGCATTTGGTGCCAAACAGGAGATTTTAATGGTGTCTGTAGGGTAGGTTCATGGGACTTTAAATATTCTCCTACAACTCTGAAAAGATGGCGTTTGTTTTTGATTTGTGTAGAAGATCTCAAATCAACCTTCACCCGCCCTGGATTGGCCCAATCTTTAGGGTGTGTTCTGTCAGTTTCAAGAACTGTCTGTAATGAAAATGGGCGCAAGGATTCAGCAATTGTCTGTGCCAACGGATTTTCCACAGCCAAATCTTTTGAAACTCTTCTTCCCTCATTATGGGACTTTTTAGCATCAAAGTAGACTGGATACAAGCAAATCCAGGATTTGAACTTCTTCATATCGTCACTATTTTTCAACATCTCAGGTCCTGGTCTTGTGGACTGTGAAATTTGTGAAATATCTGACGTTGGAAATCCAGGCAGACCCTGTCCTGACGAAGTAGCGGGCTCGGATTGAGCTACAGTGGGCTGTCTGGACTTTTTAGCAAACGGATCGTTAGGACGTCGAGGATCGAAATCTGTTGGATCAAAGTCCATGTTGTCGATATCTACATCTTCCACGTCTTCAAGAATTGCCATTTTGTGTGTGAGGAGTCCAAGTGAAAAATAAGTTTGGGAAAATGTGTGAGTTAGACAAGAGCATAAACTGTTGATAAAGAAAAGGATAGTTGTGAAGAAAAAAATAAGTTTTTTGGAAGTCACACTAAGAGAGGATTAACAATTTGTCTAGCCTCAAAATAGTTTTATTATACAGAGAATGTTCCTTCGTATCTAAATGTTGAGCAATGGCAACCACATGCTCAGGATGGCGGCATGGGTCCTAGATACTTGTATCTCCTTGTGTGTCAAAGTAAATACTTTTTGTTAAAAACTAGAATTGGACGATGATGCTTCTCATTTACTGCGGGGTTTAGTATAGACTTCTTAATTGTTGCGTCCGTTTACTGCTCAGAAACTCCTCTTCTTCAAATCACCTCGGTGAAAAAGACTGGTTAGTGCGTCGCACAGCATTTGAAAATAGAAATCTTTGCCTAACTTTATGGAGATGATCAATTTGATCAATGATACCCCTATCCTTTTTTTCGTTCATTTCTCTCCTGCATAATTTCTGACTTCTAAAATTACTCAATCCAGTAATTCTCTCGAAGACTCATTTTCTCTTCCTTCATCTATTTCGCCATGGCGCCGATAACTTTTGATGCCCAAGCTATTAGCGGGATTACAGGGTATGTGAGAGACTTTTGACTACTCACTTGAACGTTCGACTGTTTTAGTTGTGTAGCTGGTGTACTTATTCTTGAGAAAGACCTTCTAACCCAGTTCGATATCGATCGCTTGCTGGATAATTGTGTTCACACCGCAGCTTTATGAAAATGTAAGTATACGATAGATTTACTTCTGTCTGGAAGGCAGGTAGAGTTTGGTTGAATGTACTGTATTTCTTGCACCAACTTTAAAACATGCTACATGCAACCAAAAATGTGACAAGAGCAATGAGTACTGAAATTTTGGCTCAACCGCGAACAACGGAGAATTCCTGGGAAATGCGTACCATGGTTTGGAATTTCACAATGTTTTGTTGAGAAGAAATATCGGTTCTCACTTTTACATCTAAGGTTTGACAACTAACGAAGTTTGCACGACAGTCTGCAGATGGGTTGTCTTTCACATTTGTCGTTCTGTGGCTGGCAGGCGACGTTTTCAATGTTCTCGGTTCTATATTGCAAGGGGTGTTGCCCACAATGATTATTTTGGCTATTTACTACACTCTAGCCGATGTGGTGCTTCTGATCCAATGTCTAATGTACCATAGACGAAACACCAAGAGCGTAGATGTTTCTCATTTGAGCCCTGCTACACCGTTGGTTGTTGACGAGGCTACCAATTATGAGTCTGTTGATGATACCCCTGCACCATCGACCCCCGTACCTCAACACTCTCGACTTGGAACTACTCTTTTCAATATTCTGTTGGTCGTTGGTGTCTTTTTGTCTGGGTTTGCAGGATGGTGGCTCACTCCAAGTAAGGACACACCCGGAGATGAAGCTCCAGCACTGGAGTTTGACCTTTTGGGTCAGATTTTTGGTTGGCTATGTGCTGCCCTTTACCTGGGTTCCAGAGTTCCTCAAATTGTGCTGAACTACGAACGCAAATCGGTGGAAGGGATCTCATTTCTATTTTTCCTTTTTGCCTGTCTTGGAAACACCACCTACGTCATTTCCATCATCACAGGAAATGATATTACGGCAAGATATTTATTGATCAACGCATCTTGGTTGTTGGGTAGTGTCGGCACTCTTTTTCTCGATTTTTTGATTTTTTGTCAATTTTGGATATATAATCATCCACTTGATGATTTCTCAGATTTGGAGGACGACTAAATTACCAAAGAAGGGTGTATTTTGGATGGGCGAACTACAGGTCCATGTTTTAGTTTACATGTAAATATCTGCCGTTAAATCAGTAAAAGAGCAGTGCTATGCTTTCGATATGCAATCGGAAGTTCGACTGTCAAGTAAATGGCCACTACCGTTGAACGCCATCCTTTCGAAGTAATAAATAGTCGCAAGTCGCATTGGCAGTAATATATGACTTTCCAGTATTGCGGTCGGTTCAAAAACTTGCACGACGAACGGTATCGATTTGAGTTGTAGACCAAAAAAATCACATTTACCTTTCAATCTCTCAATCAAACCATTAAGACAGTGCAGCTGATTGTCACTCTAGGTCGTTGGCATAGCATGATGCAAGCAAAGGCGCTGCCTTGTTCGTGGAACTGATAACTCATTGATTACCTGCAAAAGTAAACCCTCCTTTGCCGTCTGATTTGAAATTATCCAAGCTCATGCCAAATTTTCCAAGAATGGAGTTCCCCAAGTCCTTAGCCTTGCCCAGTAACTCTTCACGCTCTTTCTCTTCCGTCTTCATTTGCAGTCTCTGCAGATCAAGAATTCTCGGTCGTAATTCCTTCTCCAACAGCGGATCGCTTCTAGCACAAATCTCTAAATCACCAACCGCATCTCTAAGAGAAATCGAATTATTGATTTGCTCGTTAGCAGCAGCGCGGCGAAGTCTGGCTTTTGTGTAATGCTCATCAAGTTTAAGAGTTTGACAACATGCATCCACAACCTCCTTATACTTTCCCAGTTTGAATAGCGCTGCAGCAAGGTTTGCATAGTAGACCTTTTTGAGATCATCTTTCTCTGTTTCACATAGTTCTAGAGCCGTGGTGTAGTATTCTACAGCGACGCTGTAGTTGCCACTTTTGTAATACTCATTTCCAAGAGACTTTGCCTCCTCAGACGTCTCAGGCTCTTTACGCAACTCTTCCACTATTGCCATTTCCGAACTGTAGAACTGGCTAATAGCAGTAGATCCAAAAGGCAAACGATACTCAGCTCACAACAGCGTTTTGTTGACCCGATTTAGAATGTCTAAAGGCTGGGGAAAACTATTTGCACCTGGTATTTGCTTTTTTCACTGGAATCATCCTTTTTTCCATTTTTGGTCGGAAGAGCGACACAAATCCGGGTGGTTGTTCCGTTAGCGGCGTGGTCCAGGGGTAAGAGTTCCCATTGCCAAAGACCAAGCGGTAATGTTACGGAAACTAACAGAGTAGCCAGAGCTATGGACCGCTGGCTGCGGAAAGCGCGGAAAGCGACAGGCAACCTATCGTCAGCATAGGAAATGGGCTGACGTAAGTCAGCTGTTTTGCTTTGGAGTACACACATAGCTGGACCCTAATGCAACAAAGGAACATCAGAGCATTTATATGCTTTGAATGAATCGTGTGATCAAGCGAGCCACAATTGCTCTCAGAGCCATGCACGACATTTTTGTGGAAGAGGTAGAGCTGAATGCATAAACTCCAAAAAAGGAAATGGCATTGAGCTTTCAGAAGACCACCTAAAAGCCATGCCTGACCGATTCTTTTTGGTGGAACCCTGGTTGAAACAGCCTGGGAAGACCGACCTGGATGACCACTGGCGGAGCCCGAGGTGTTTGGTAGCTTGGGTAAGAGGCAGAGTGAATTTACTGCGGTCTTGCTAGAACGTACATATTGGACGCTGTCAACTCCATGGTTTCAAGGCATCGCAACTCCGCTTGGCAACCCCCATGCTGTTTGCAGGCAATCCGGCACACTTGCTCAATTGACACAAGACGGGTATTCGGCAACAGCTGGGAAGAATGCAGCACAACTACTCAGCTTTGGTAACTGTTCCAATATATGTTCGGGCACTGCAGGCATCCAAACCTCCTCGCAGCAGAAACAATTGATCTTTCTGTGGCGAGTACGCCGTTGCCTTGTTTTGCTGCTCCTTCCCCTCCGATGGCCCTTGTTCTTTAGTCCATAATGTTCGGAGACACTGGCTTTGCTTAGTTGGGAGATGCCCAGTAGAATACGAATGCAAACAAGGGAATTTTGCTTGGGTGGAGGTGGTCTCTACGATTGTGCAATTTCTTAAATTGACGATATGATGGTGGTGGCCTACCGCTCTGACAATCTCAAGTAGTCATGAGCCAGCCAATTCCTAGGCTGAGGACATTAGGTAACGGGTCCGGTGCCATCTCGGGCCCATTATAGCATTGGCAAGTGCCATTCCCTTGTTTTGTTTGGCGTTGTCCCAGTTTGTGGCCCGCCAAGGCGGATGCTCCCCGTCGGCATATCACATCCGAGGAAGGAAATGGATGAGCAATTCCGTTCGCCAGCAAAATGTGTGAAACAGTTTGACAGACTGCGTATATATATATATCTTAGCCTGTCCCCTGAATGAAAGGGTTCTTCATTTCCTCTACCTAATAATAAATTCACAACACACATTGTAGAGACTTGCAATGTCCAACAAAGATAATAATAATAATAACGACTACTCTAGTGAGGAAGAGCCACAAGCATTCACTGCTGAAGATGCTCATCAAATAGGTTCCAGACTTAATCTCACAAGGACAGAAACCAGAGCCTCATTGGCTGAAGCAGGTATCGGTGAAACTCCGTCGACCGAGGATGGCATTAGCGCTCCCCAATTTCCAAAGGAAGACCCAGCTATCTTTCCAGAAGAATACACTTTAGAAACTCAAACAGGTCTTGTTCCTGTTGCCACACTAGAGCAAATTCGTTCGTCTCATGTTCCTGAGGATGAAGAATCAGAGGAGAAGGGAGTTGAATTTGTGACTTTCCTTCTTGATGATCCAGAAAATCCGCTCAATTGGAGACCGGCAATCAAATGGGTTTATACCATTGGCGTATCATTTTTGGTCGTTGTCGTTGCATTTGGTTCCTCGGTTGTGACTGGAGGTTTGCCTTTAATCGAGCATAAATACCACGTTGGTCAAGAAGTCGCCATTTTGACTTGTTCAATCATGGTCTGTGGCTTTGCTGTCGGTCCACTTCTCTGGTCTCCCCTCTCTGAAATCATTGGTCGAAGACCAGTTTACATCATCTCTTTGCTTCTCTACACCATTTTCAACATTCCTTGTGCTTTGTCTCCAAATATTGGTGGTCTTCTTGCATGTCGTTTCTTGTGTGGTGTGTTCTCTTCGTCAGGCCTGTCATTGGCTGGTGGTTCAATTGCCGATATCTGGAAGACTGAAGACCGTGGTTTTGCCATTGCCTTCTTTGCTGCTGCCCCCTACTGTGGTCCTGTTTTGGGTCCTATCGTCTCTGGCTGGATTGAGGTTGGTTCAGGAAGACTTGATTTGTTTTTCTGGGTCAATCTCGCCTTGGCTGGGTTGTTCACTGTCCTTATTGGCCTCATCCCAGAAACTTATGCACCAGTTATTTTGAAAAGACGTGCAGCAAGGCTCAGAAAGGAGACTGGCAATCCGCTCATTCGAACAGAACAAGAGAAGTTATCTTTCAAGCAGATTGTTGAAACCTGTATGCTCCGTCCCATTAAAATGATTATGACTGAACCAGTTCTTGATTTGATGAATCTTTACATTGTTCTCATTTATGCAATGCTTTATGCATTCTTCTTCGCATATCCAGTTATTTTCGACGAACTGTATGGTTACAATGACGGTATTATTGGTCTCATGTTCATTCCCATTTTAATTGGCGCCGGATTTGCATTGGTTGTTACTCCAATGATTGAAAAGAAGTATAAAGCTATCAAAAACCCCACTCCTGAAGACCGTCTTGTCGGTGCCCTCGTTGGTGCTCCATTCATTCCGATTGCTCTTTGGATTCTTGGAGCCACATCCTACAAACAAGTTATCTGGGTTGGACCTGCTTCTGCTGGACTCTCTTTTGGTTTTGGAATGGTTCTTTGTTACTACTCAGTTAACAACTATATCATTGACTCCTATCAACAATATGCAGCTTCTGCTCTTGCCGCCAAGGTTTTCATGAGATCGGGAGGTGGTGCTGCTTTCCCATTATTTATTGTGCAGATGTACCACAGACTTCATCTTCAATGGGCCTCATGGCTTCTTGCTTTCATCTGTACTGCCATGGTTGCTATTCCTGTCGCTTTCTACAGATATGGTGGATACCTCAGAGCTAAGTGGTCTCACCAAGATTAAAGATAAAACTTCACGCATAATAAAGGGAAAAGTTTAAAATATGCTACTGGCAAAGATTATTTAATAGTTACAAATACAGGCTTTTAGTCATAATTTTATCATCTTGAATCTTTCGCTCGCGTTATGATTTAAGGAGATGCTGATCTTGGCCCAGGTTGTAATTGTCGCAAACCTAAGAACAAATATATATCCAAAACCAATAGTACATTGCCTGATATTCAACATTATTACAATATGACGTCCTCCACTACTTCGCCTTTGCAGGCATATGCTACATAAGCTTGGTCACTGTGTTAAATTAAAGAGTTGTCTAACTGGATTGCAGAAGCTTGCTAAAAACAAATACATGGAATGGACAATCTTTTTTTCGAGCCAAAGAGTTGATTTTTGTGGGTATTTCATCCCAAAATGTTATCCACAAGCGTATTTCAAATGTTCATACTCTTGTACAAGTTGATACTGCTACCCGAAAACTTGCATATGTAGACATTGAAGTGAAATGATAGGGTTGTCTTCGGCGTAGTCGAGATGCAGACAGAATTGGCCTGCATCTAATATGACAAATTGCAGCTCCGTTCTGACGTTATTACATGGGTTAGAGTCTGTTTTTCCAGGGCTCACCAAGAGTTTGTTTGACAACTTACATGTAAACATTGAAATAAAAGGTAGGCTTAGGGACAAATTTAACCAACATGCTGATACTTTATTATCGAAGTCATTCGTATCGTTAGACTTCGTTCAATACCTCAACATCCTTTGCAATACGTACAGGGAAGCACGTAATTGCTGCAGAGCATATGTGTGCAGGACTGCATTTCTATAACGGTAAAAAGAATGACCGTTGAAATCACTCAAACTAGTTGATAAATTTATCATACACAAACTCGCAGAAATGTGGATATATATATTTCAGCGTCTGTGTCGAAAAGGCTTGTACTACGAGGTATATTTGGCGATAGATAATAGCTTTTCTGCAAATGAGCAGCGCAACTGATTACGAGCAGCCTGTGATCTCTACCAAAGATTGGGTGAGATCCAAGGTGAAGAAATCACCACTTGTGATGGGCAAAGACTATGCGCTCTCCTTGTTTCCCATTGTGAAATGGATCCACAAATACAACATTGTCTGGGGATACTCAGATCTCATTGCCGGTCTCACTTTGGGGACAATTCTTGTTCCACAAAGCATGGGCTATGCTAAAATTGCAACCCTTGAGCCACAATACGGCCTTTACTCTGCATTTGTTGGCGTGTTTGTTTACTGCTTTTTTGCAACCTCCAAGGATATTTGCATAGGCCCAGTTGCCGTGATGTCTTTACAAGTCGCTAAAGCCATTGCACATGTACACAAAACTATACCGACAGCTTCTGGTCCAGAAATCGCAACAGCATTGTCATTGATTTGTGGTATCATTGCAGGAGGTTTGGGTATTTTGCGACTAGGGTTCGTACTTGAATACATTTCAGGTCCAGCAGTTATGGGCTTTGTTACTGGATCGGCATTTACAATCACAGCGGGCCAGACACCTCATTTATTTGGAATCCAAAAACGTATTAACTCACATGAAGCCACTTACATGATTGTAATTGATACCTTGAAAAATTTGAAGCACTCAACCCTTGATACAGCATTTGGTCTCGTCCCATTGTTCATTCTCTATGTTATCAAGTATTCCATGCAGTGGGTTGGCAACCGCTATCCAAAATACAAAAAGGCCGCCTTCTTTTTCTCGACTTTGCGTTTAGCATTGGTCGTCATTTTTGCAACACTCATATCTTGGGGGGTCTGCAAAAGTCATAAACATGGCAATAACCCTACCTTTCCTCTGAAAATTTTACAAACGGTCCCTTCTGGACTTAGAGACGTCGGACCTATTCATGTTGATCCGAAAATTCTTTCTGCCCTCGGCAGTGAAATTCCTGTTTCTGTGATTGTGCTGCTCTTAGAGCATATTGCGATCGCCAAATCCTTTGGAAGAGTCAACGACTACAAAATATCACCCGACCAGGAGGTGATTGCTATTGGAGTCACAAACCTAATTGGTACGGTTTTCCATGCTTATCCTGCTACTGGAGGTTTCTCTAGAACTGCCATGAAAGCTAAGGCTGGAGTTAGAACTCCACTAGCAGGGTTATTCAGTGGTGCTGTGGTTTTGGTGGCTATATATGCACTGACTGGAGCTTTTTATTGGATTCCAAATGCAACTCTCTCTGCCATTACCATTCATGCTGTTTGTGACTTGATTGCTCCGTGGGAAGTCACATATGAGCTTTGGAAAACAGCTCCCGTTGAATGCCTGATTTTTATCATTGACGTATTTCTCAACATTTTTGTTACCATTGAAGTAGGTGTCTATTTCTCTATTGCTGCATCTGCCGCTTGGTTGTTGTTGAGGCTAGCCAAAGCTAAAGGAAAGTTTCTTGGAAGAGTTGCTTACGTTGAAGAGCATGTATCGAATGTAGATGAGGGCTCGAGTGAGCAGTCTAAGGAGATGATAAGGTGTACTCAGAATTTGGAGGAAAAGTCTATCACATATCAATGGGTACCCCTAGATCACACTAATTTGAATCCTGAATTGAAAGTAATACCTCCTCCACCCGGTATCCTTGTTTATTTGGCTGGTGAATCGTTCATCTATCCAAACGGTTCTAGGCTCGTTGACGATATTTATGAAGGCGTCGAAAAGTATACAAGAAGCGGACTAGAACGCGAAGATATCCCCAGTCTAGGTGAACGCTCTTGGAATGATCCCTTCCCGAGAAAGATTAAAAAATCTCCTGAGGCTGACAATAGACCAATACTCAAACAACTATATTTGGACTTCAGCAGCTCTCCGCTAACTGACGCTACTGCTGTTCAATATCTAGTTGATTTGCAAAGGCAGATCAACCAATATGCCTGTACAAATGTGGAGATCCACTTTACCGGGATATTGAGCCCATGGGTAAGAAGGGCTTTGATTGCCCACGGCTTTGGAGGAGGTGAGGAGCAGAGTGCTGTGCGACAAACAGCGAGCCATGGAATCAACCAAGATGAGGAGACCGGCGTAACATCAAGTGTTCCCGTAGTGGGAACCAATACTCCCTTTTTCCATTTTCGTTTGCCCGATTTTGACTGAGTTTAGCTAGAAGGTTAATAAAAAGTAATGTAACGTCCATGCATTTTATACGAAATCGTTCGTTCATTTATTTTGCAGGTATGTCAATAAAGAAAGGACTGGTAATTACCTTTCCTCCACTATATTCCCTTCCCACAAAGTAAACAGCCTGAGAGTCACTTCTTTCAGAGGCTGAAATAGTGAAGTCTCCCTCTACACGACGTGGAAGCTGCACATTTGCCACAGTTTCCACCGACACAAACAAGTCTACGCCACCTTTAATGAAAATTTGCTTTCCCTTGTCTTGTTCGAGTTCGGCTTTTGAGAGTTCGAGGCTGAATGAGCTTTGAGGTTTATGGGGATTTCCATCCAACGCACTGCCAATCTTCACATACCCTCCAATATGACCAGCAACAGTAACAGACGTCGGTGCAGAATCTGCAAAAGTAATGTCTACACCATCAAAATCACCACTAGTACGAGTATTGAAAATGATCTGATCGTCAGAAATGAGGTCAATATGTTCACTAGGAACATCATTGACTCCTCCAAAAGGAGATATCTGTGATATTTTTCCACCTGACACAATGATAGAACCATCCCAGACTGCCTCACGATATCTATCGTGCAGGCGAGCACCTCCCCACTTGACGCGAACTTTTGATGCTCCAAAAGATCCACCAGAGAGTTCCTGCTGAAGATCACGATGAAAAATTTGTCCAGTAACATCCCAAGCTTCAATGGAGGAAAACCCTTTAGAACCATAAAAACCGTACTTGAATGTGATATCCCTACTGGCGGGTACAACCAGTTCATCGCCTTGTAAAATGTTTCCATTCACACTTACCAACCCAACAAGCCGTTCACCTGTTGTTGCAAAAGTTCTTCTCGCTCTCAGCGCTGTTGCAATACTTTTTCTATCTAAGCTGTCTGCCAATACTCCAGTAAGTCCTCCTTTGGTACCAAAGACAGCTGTTCCAGGAACACCACCACCGCATCGTCCGCGATGCTCGTCTGAGTTGGCAGAAACTCCCATTCGCCATCCACGTTTTACTGCATCTCGCAAAAGCCATTCAAAAAGCCCCCAAGCACTGCCAATTTCCAACAGACGTTCTAGCTGTGGATGGTGCCATGCAAGGTTGCATCTTCGACCTCCAACGTGTGGAATGAGCAAATTTTTTTCCGGCGAATGCGCATACGTAGCATACACCTCATCAAGTGGCCAAGCACCAGGAACAAGCTCAGAAGGACCATCTTCATTCCACTCGAAGCTTCGAGCAACGTTACCATTTTTGTCGAATGGAAATTCCGGGGCGCTGATAGCGGGGTCATCAAGAAAAACCACGTTGTGATCGCCACCAGCGGCCGAATTGCCACACCATTCTGTACCCGGGAATACAACAAACTCACCTTCGGAGTTCACCTGCTTGATAATCTCCAATGTTTTGTCCCAGCGCTCTTTAGTGACATTGAAGTCGTTAGCAGTGTAACCAATGACATCCAGGCCAGCGATCTCTCGACCATAGGAGAAGTTGTAAGTGGTTGAATTGGTTCCAACAGTGTCATCAGAGTGAACATGGAGGTCGGCAAAAAATGGTTTTGGAATCACTAGCTCCGAGAGGACAGTAATATGCTCAATGGTTTTGATAGTCGAGCCAGGAACAGAGAGCTCCAAAACATAGTCTCCATCGTCTTCAAAGCTTAGAGGGGTCTTTCCGTTTGTCCAGCCGGTGTTAGAAAGTGATATCTGCTTTTGGATGACGACTTCGTTTGAATTACTCTTTAAAACTTCCAACTTGGCCGTAGGAATGTCAATATCGAGTGTAGCATTACCCCATATATCTTCAATATGAATAATCAGCCAAAATGTTTCAAATGGCCGAATTACTCTTGGAGACTTGATTACTGCCTTAACTGGCGCGCCCGGCTTGATGTTGAATGAAATATCTGGTTTGATAGGAGCAAAACGTGATGTGCCGACAGGATCAATATACCATCTCATCAGAAAGTTATCCTCCACAAATGTCTGCACCCTTGTTCCCTTTGCTCCCCATCTACGGTCACCAAGGCGAACAATAATCTTGTCTCCAGGATTGATGTACCCGTCAACAACATCAATAATGATGGCCTTTTGGAATGGCCGCTCATGACCCTTCTGATCGAACCTTACTGACAAGCTTTGTACCGTAGCTGCTGTCTGACCAGGATGAAGCGGGGCTGGAAAATATTCTGCTGAAACATAGTTGTTGCTCTTTGGATCTGAAGTCTGGAACAGCGCCCAATCTGAATAGAACTTGAATGTTCCTTTGATCCAAGCACCATCTGCCAGGCCACTTCCACCAACCGTATATTCAATAACGATCTCCTTCCACTCACCGGCTACAAGAGATTCAGTGCTGCACTGGAGTGTTCCAAGAAATGGAAGATCCTTGGTGTAGTGATACAAGCCCTCGGGCGCAAAGTACTCACCAGCAAGAGATTTCAATTCGTCGCTTGTTAAAGTTTTCATTTGGACGAGCGTTACACCAGAGGTAAATTTACATATTCAATTTATATGGGTTCAAACTTCATAGTCTCTAATGATTCGTTATTGGCTCTGGGTTGTGACATTGATGTATGGATTGCGTTATTTTTCACATTCAAATTGAACTGCATTATCTGCACCCTCTATGCGCTCGATATTCAATGAATAGCTAGGCAGTTAATAAATTATCTCAGAAACTTATAAAGGATTTTGTTGAAAGATTTCCAATACATGTAAAATTATCATCCCTAGCTTCCATTTGTGTCGTGAACGGTGTAGTCCGTTTCTAGCGTCAGTAATGGAGATTTCGGTGTTCATCTGCAAATATGAGGCAAACAACAAATATTTTGACGAGATTCAAGCAGGAAAATTTTTTCTAACAACTATGGTCGAGACAGAATAGAAAAGTTCGAGTCGACGTCCACTAACGCATCTATTACATTCATCTGTCTCCATATATTTATTCAAAATCTAACAAGTGTCCTGCTACCAGCAAGATAACAATACCTATGCACTTCAGACCCTCTCGTCGCGTGGCCATAGTTGGAGCAAAGAATCAAAGTGCATCAAGTTGTAGATGAGGGGTGAAATCTTTCTGGACAACGCTGATTTGTTTTGTCAGTAAACATTTCTCACGTGTGGTCATTCTCGACTATGGCTGTGATGTCGCCTTGTATAAGCAGTTGGACATCGCATGCTGGCCGATCACAAAATGCAGTTGAAATTCTCATCATCTGGCGCAGACACTTGCTTAAAAAGCTATAAGAGAAGGAAAGTAATGTCAGGGGTAAACATCCTTAGAGCATCAAAGTGGATATCACAATCCACCTGTAACTGACACTATGTTGGATCCAAGAACGATGATATTAGGATGTGGTTAAATTAATTCGTTCGTAATTGAATTATCAGCACGATATATAGCACATTTCATACTAGATTCCCTGCAGAACTGACAAGGTCCATTCCCAAGCGAGCTTAAGAGGTTATTCTTTCTCCATAATAATGCAGAATATCATTGCATATCATTAGATATCATTACATCTACCAAACGTTAAAACGGAGTCATTATTCGTGAGACGAGTTGAGGTACATTGCGTGTTCTCTGAAGTGTTCGAGTTGTCGAAAAACGACATGCCCAAATTGGTAAAATTCCGACAACTGTTGAAAACTGTAACTCTGATTACGAATGAAAGACAGAGAACGCTGGCGGTCTCTGGTGACTTTAACTGACAAGTCACCTAGCGACTTTCAAAAATGGGTTGATCTGGTGCATTTTGTTGATAACCTGAAACTAAACAAGCTCTCGCTGGCCGAGGATTTGCAAGCATTAAGATCGGCATATGAAGGGCTATTGAAACGATTTCCATTGATGGAACTTTATTGGATTAAATATGCTGAGTGGGAATTCAATCTTGGCTATACTGAGAAGGCTGAACTTGTTTTCGAGCGAGCGTCGACCTTTTGCAGAGCATCTCATCAGCTTTGGGCACGCTTCGCCAAGTTTATGGTGCGCACCTGTGTTGATGGGGATCGCCTAAGTCAGTTTTTCAATAGGGCAAAAGGGATAATTGGCCATCATTTTTTAGCTCATGATTTCTGGGATGTCTACATAGAATGCGCGAATTCAAAGGAAGAAGAAATGAGACGCATTCTTGAGGTTGTTGAAATCCCTATTCATCAGCACACCAAGTACTATTTACGACTTGTTGAATTGAGCCAGCAGCTACCTCTAGATAATTGCATTTCAGAATACTACGCAGTGATGCTTCAAGAGGGACCCAGAAAGGACATTTCTGACTTGAGGAATACCATCATGGCGATACATAATCAACGGTATTGCGAAGTTGATACCCTTGTCCATTTGAAATTCAAATATGAGCGTGAGATCTTACGGGTTTATCATCATATTGTTTATCTTGATGAAGCAGACGTTGCCAATTGGACGAGATACTTGGATTTCGAAGAAGTTGCAGGCAACATGGAATCGATCATCATGTTGTACGAGCGGTGCTTAATACCAATGGCATCGTACGAAAAGATGTGGATGCGCTATGTGCGTTTCCTTCTGCATCATAATCTTGTTGATCGAGCTAGAGATGCATTGCGACGTGCCTCTGCCCTTTTGCCTAGTGGATATATCAAGCTGCGTCTCTATTTTGCAAGACTAGAAGAGACCAAGGGAAATGTTGACCTAGCAGAGTCTATGTACAACGAACTGCTAAAAAGATACTCAGAATCTGCAGAGCTTCTGATAGCCTTTGCTCGTTTCAAAGTGCGGACCAGCACCAGTCGTGAAAGTGCCATTTCTCTTCTTGAAGATAGTTTGATTGCAAATGCTACACGACAAAAGGCATCAGTGGTTGCTGCTCTTGCTGATCTTTGTTTGGAACGTGACAATAATGATTCCAGCAACGCTCGAGATCTATTTAGAGAGTGTACGCAATTTCTTGCAGATGACTATTCCTTTTGGTTCTATTATTTATCTTTTGAAATGAAGCAAAGAAATACCAATGGGGTTTTAGAGACCTTCAGCTTGTTTCAAAAATTGGCCGACCTTTGTCCTGGCCAAAAGTCTCATTTAATTGACCACTATGTTCAATATTTGTTAAATTATGGTGATCAGTCGAGTTCAAAGCAGGTAGTAACTATTCTGAACCTGTTTGGAGAAAACGAAAGGGAGGGACCTGAGGTGACTGCTGTTGATTATTCAAGTCTTGCAAGACCTTCCGTGAAAGTCAAAATTTCACCCAACGAAAACTTACCCAGTGAAATTGCTCACACTCAAGTCACTGAAAGGATCCCACCGGAACAAAACGATAACGAAACGCACGGCAAAAGCTTACGGCGCAAAACCAGAAAACGCACCGTGAAGTGAAATGTGATTGAGGAGGCCCATGTATAACATATATTGCAGAAATACATATAAAATATTTACTCGTCGATCAAAGTAACATAACTGGCTGGAAACAAGTTTCTTTCGCCATTGTAAACACCACTCCACCAGTCTTCATCTACGAATTCAATATCGGTGATTTTAGCACCTTCGGGAAAGGTGAGCTCATTATCATCCTGCGCGTCGTAATCAAACTCAGCCATGGCAGATGGTCCAGATGCCGCAGGGGCGTTAGCAGGAGCAGCACCAGGCGCAGCTGGCACCGAAGAATCCTCCGAGTCTTGTAGTTCGACGTAACTTGCAGGGAACATACCAACTTCTCCCTTTGAGTTTGTACCCCTCCACCAGTCTTCGTCAAGAAACTCAATATCAACAATGAGTTCGCCCTCAACTAAATCAAGTTCGTTATCTTCGTCCTTGGTATAGTCGTATGCTGCAATTGCACTTGGACCCTTGGCTGGCGCTTCCGTTACTGGTTCTCTAGTAGGAAGAGATGGTGGTGCTGGCTCTGCTGTTTCTCTAGATGGAAGTGCTGGCGCAGAGGTGTCGCGAGCGGGCAATGTGGGCGCTGGTGGTGACGAAAAATCATCAGTCGGCGGAGCTGGGACTGCACGTGGTAGCTGAATTTCAGGTTGTTCGTCCTCTGACTCTGCTACTGGTTCTGCTATCGGCTCTGGCGCAGCGGCTGGTGCTGGGGGAGGGGAGAGTTCCGCAACCTTGGCAGCAGCGAATTTACTGGTGATATCCGCGAAAGAAGATTTCGATGGAGCATCTGGTTGTTTCTCTACCTTTGGTGTCACAGGCTCTGCGGCAGCTGACCCAGAAAAGATGGCCCTAGCATCTGCAACAGAGGGCTCAGGTTCGTTGTCAACAGAGTTGTTCGTGTCAGCTCCACTTGATGCTGGCGTGAGCTCGGATGATCCAGACGATTCAGATGGAGCCTTCTTGGCGTTCTTTTCAGCCCATAACTGTGCAGGCGTCTTGCCCCCGCTGGCGGAGTAGTTAGGAAATGGTGAAATAACATTGGATGTTTTGGGAAGACCGTCAGAAGGAAGCGACGGAGCAGTGCCGCGACCGGTTGCTGCAGCAGAGAATCTGCTGGCCACTTTATTTTCAACCTTTGGCTTTGGAAGCTCGTTCAGGCGTCCGCTTCCACCCGAGAATACGCTCATTCTATCCTTGAGCGACTTTGGAGCATTGTCCTCCTCGTCATCATCGTTGTCGACAGCAGCTTTTGCAGCAGCCGGCTTTTGATATGAAGCTTTGTAAGACGTCTTTTCGGTGGTGGACTCGCTGGGCTGGGGTGTGGATGAGATTTCAGACGGTTTCTTGGCGTTTGCAGCTTGCGCGCGAATTGCCTTGATGTCGACTTTGCCGACGGGCTGATAAGCGGGCTGAAGGGGAGTCAATTTGTCGTCAGCAAACTTTGACCCTTTACCTTGTGCTCTGAGGGCGGCAATGTCAATCTTGCCGACCGGCTGGTAGGAGGACTGTAATGCAGCGGGCTTCTCGGGCTTGGCCTTGTGGACCTCGACCTTTGTTGGTTTATATGAAGATGTAACCGGGGTGATTTGAGAGGCAGGCGCAGGAGTGTCGCCCCACTCTGAGTCGTCGGCTCCGTCTGCTACCGGAGCAACGTATTTGGGTTTTGTAGGCAAGGACTTGCCGGAAGCAGAGTACTTGGAGCCCGACGACTCGTCGACTTTCTTGAGAATCGCTGCAACAGTCAAGTCGCCGGAGTTCCTGGCGGTTAGCTGCACGTGGTAGACTGGAAACAAGCGGGCAACAGTTGCAAAATGAGCATTGAAGTAGCCCTTCTGTTGCTCGGGAACACCCTCCCCGACCCATCCAACCAACACAAACTTGGTGATTGCGTTGTAGTCGACTCTGGCAAAGCCGTACTGGATTTTTCCGTCGTCAAACTCCTCGACGAAGGATTCCAACCCATCGGATCCCGATTCCACCGGCTTCAAGCTCTTTCCCGAGTAGCCAAATACCGCCCACTGGGTGTCTTCGTTTGCGACGATTGAATCGTAGAGCACTTTAAGTTCGCGGCCATAAGTAGAAACATCAATTGCGTATGACATGTTGACGTTGAGTGGATGGTGATGAAGTGGCCTGGACGCTTGGGAGACTGGGGGCGATGTGCAACTTGTGAATCACTGCTGGTGGGGAGATGGCGGGGCGGTGCTGTGGTGAGGGAAATTGCAAATAGAAAATAGGAAACAATTCACAGCGGCTACATGAGCGAGTCGTTGTTGCCTTGTGAATGTGGGCTACTTGGCTGTACGCTTGCCATTGCCAGTTTGCAGCTCCCTGCCTAGTCTCGGCCTTGCTTCTTGTGGCCACTAGGGGACTATGGTAGTTGCCAGTGGAGGGAACAGCTTTCCGGGTCAGAAGCAGGCCCTGGATGTTTGCCGGTCGTTTTTTTGTTTGTGTAGTATCTGTTAGAATAGCAGGTCAGGATTGCAGGCTGTCAAGGATCGTCTCTGCTTCTTTGATGGCGACGTTATGCCTACTATATGGGTATCATACCCCAGATACTTGGGCAGGCCGCCCTTGCTCGGCAGTGGATAGGCTCAACGCTGCTATCGAGGTTGCACCGAAACTAAACAGATCAATCCTCTGACTACAAATTAAGGATACAAATACATCTCGCAAGTAAAAGCTAGATCTTCATTTCGTCGGCGGGCTTCGTCGCTGACGCGCATGAAAGCGAAACATGAACCAAGGCTTGCAACGAACTGCACGTTTAGCAGATTGCAGACGCCGGGCGCAGACGAGTAGTACACAGCGGCGGCGTACAGTCGGGCTGCTTTACCGCGCTCACCCCCTGTCGGTCGCTACGTTCTCCCCGACAGAATTTCGGCCCCGAAAAATGCTCTGATAATTCACATATCCGGTGCTTGGCATGACACGGGCTGCCGAGCGGTGCTTCTCCACAGCCCAAGGCACCACAAAAGGAGCAGTTGGAATACCAAGATCCACAAACAAAGACACAAGCCTCAATTATCACTGCTTTCGTCAGTTGTCCATTATCCTTGATGTATCACCCACTGCAGGCCTGCTGGAGGAACCGTTCACATGCACCCACGTGATATTACTCGGGACTAAAAAATTTATGCTGCATATTCCTATCTCGCAGCTGTTTTTGCATTTAGACTTTAACCACCAATATGTCTATCATTGATGGTACCTCGATCGCAAAGTCGATCCGTTCCAAACTCCACGATGAGATCTCTGCCATCCAGCAGAAGAACCCCAACTTCAAGCCTTCACTTGCCATCATCCAAGTAGGAGAGCGTCCAGACTCCTCCACCTATGTCCGCATGAAGGTTAAAGCCGCAGCCGAGGCCAACATTGACTGCCAACAAATTTTGTTTCCAGAAAGCGTCGGCCAGGTCGAGCTGATCAACAAGATCCACGAGCTCAATGACAACCCGTCTGTCCATGGTATTCTTGTGCAGCTTCCACTTCCCGCGTCCATTGACGAAACCGCTGTTACATCTGCGGTCTCGACCGAGAAGGACGTCGATGCTTTTGGTTCCGCCAACATTGGCGAGCTTTCCAAGCGCGGAGGCACTCCGCTTTTTGTTCCATGCACTCCCAAGGGTGTCTTGACTTTGCTGAAAGAGAGCGGCGTTGAAATCGCTGGCGCGCACGCCGTTGTTCTGGGCCGCTCAGACATTGTCGGCTCTCCAATGGCCGCGCTCCTGCGCAACGCCGACGCCACAGTCACCGTCGTTCACTCCAAAACCAAGAACGTCGCTGACATTGTCAAGCTCGCCGACATTGTGGTTGCCGCCATTGGCAAGCCGGACATTGTGAAGGCAGACTGGATCAAGCCCGGTGCGGTCGTCATCGATGTGGGCACCAACTACGTTGAGGACGCCACCAAAAAGAGCGGCCAGAAGCTTGTCGGAGACGTTGATTTCGAGGGCGTCTCGGCAGTCGCGTCCAAAATCACTCCGGTTCCAGGTGGAGTCGGTCCAATGACCGTCGCCATGCTTTTGGACAATGTTGTCGCCTCTGCAAAGCGCTTCGACGAGAAGACGAAATCCAGACACATCACCCCGCTCCCTCTCAACATGAAGCGCCCCGTTCCGTCTGATATCGACGTCTCCAGAGCCCAAAAGCCCAAGCTCGTTACCGAGGTGGCTTCCGAAATTGGCATTCTGCCAACCGAGCTCGAGCCATACGGCGACTACAAGGCCAAGGTCAAGCTTAATTTGCTCGAGAGATTGGCTCACCGCAAGAATGGTAAATATATCCTTGTTACTGGCATCACTCCCACCCCACTGGGCGAGGGTAAATCAACCACCACCGTCGGCTTGGTCCAGGCCCTTGGTGCCCACCTCAACAAGATTGCCTTTGCAAACGTGCGTCAGCCATCAATGGGACCAACGTTTGGTATCAAGGGCGGTGCCGCTGGTGGAGGTTATTCCCAGGTCATTCCAATGGACGAGTTCAATATGCATCTGACTGGCGACATTCATGCTATCGGTGCTGCCACAAACTTGCTCGCTGCTGCCATTGACACTAGAATGTTTCACGAATCCACTCAAAAGGACGGCCCCTTGTACAGACGACTGGTTCCTGCCAAGAAGGGTGTCAGACAGTTCACCCCCTCAATGATGCGTCGCATCAAGAAGCTGGGAATCAATAAGACTGATCCAAACGAGCTCACTCCCGAAGAAATCACCGCTTTTGCTCGACTGGATATTGACCCAGAGACAATTACCTGGAAGCGCGTCGTTGACTGTAACGATCGTCACTTGCGTGGTGTCACCATTGGCACAGCTCCCACTGAGAAGGGCCACACTCGCGACACCGGATTTGACATTACAGTCGCATCCGAGTGCATGGCTGTTTTGGCTTTGTGCAATGATCTGAAGGACATGCGCGAGCGCCTTGGAAGAATTGTTGTTGCGTCCAGCAAGGCAGGCGAGCCTATCACTGCTGACGATCTCGGATGCGGTGGCGCTCTCACTGCCCTTATGAAGGATGCAATCAAGCCAACCTTGATGCAAACCCTCGAGGGAACTCCGGTTTTTGTTCATGCTGGACCATTCGCTAACATCTCTATTGGAGCAAACTCCGTGCTTGCTGACAAGATGGCTTTGAAACTTGCTGGTACTGAGGCTGATGAATCCGACGAAAAGGCTGGCTTTGTAGTGACTGAAGCAGGCTTTGATTTCACTATGGGTGGTGAGCGGTTCTTCAACATCAAGTGTAGATCTTCCGGTCTCGCACCTGATGTGGTTGTCATCGTTGCTACTGTTAGAGCTCTCAAACTGCATGGCGGTGGCCCAGATGTCACTCCTGGCGCTGCTCTTCCTGAAGCTTATACAACGGAAAACGTTGACTTGGTTCGTGCGGGCTGTGCAAACCTTTGCAAGCACATTTCCAACGCCAAGCAATATGGCCTCCCTGTCGTTGTCGCCATTAACCAGTTTGTCAATGATTCTCCAGCTGAACACGAGGTTATTCGTGAGGAAGCTATCAAGGCAGGGGCCGAGGACGCTATTGTTGCCAACCACTGGGCTGAAGGTGGTGCTGGTGCCGTTAACCTTGCGAAGGGTGTAGTTGCTGCATCTTACAAGGAAGAAAGAGATTTCAAGCTTCTCTACGAAGCTAAGGGCAACTCGGTTGAAGAAAAGCTCAATATCATTGCCACTAAAATGTATGGTGCTGCCAATGTCGAACTTAGTGAGCTAGCACAAAAGAAGGTTGAAACCTATACCAAGCAAGGATTCGGAGATTTGCCAATTTGCGTTGCCAAAACCCAATATTCCTTGTCTCATGACCCTGCTCTCAAGGGTGCACCAACTGGTTTCACCGTTCCCATTCGTGATATCCGTGCCTCTATTGGAGCCGGTTATCTATATGCTTTGGCGGCTGAAATTCAAACCATTCCAGGTCTTCCAACCTATGCAGGTTTCATGAATGTCGAGGTGAACGAAGACGGTGAAATCGAAGGCCTCTTTTAATAAGCCTTGTGCGCGGAGGCAAAATTCTATGGAATTTCAACACATTATATTTTTATTTATGATTCAACAGCATATTAATCAATATTGTACATTTGTAGATAGTAACAGATGAAAAAATTTTCAAGCCATTTATCTAACAGTCCATTCTCAATTGTAGAGCTCAGATCATTATAACACCCATTCCTCCTTTCTCCGGTCTTTCCAGCTGCTTATCAGCATTTAATCCGCTATGAACAGGCGCCGCTTTATAATTGAACAGATTGTAATTCAAGAAGCCATCACCAGGGCCAAATTTAAGTTCATCCAAAAACAATGGGTTGTCTTGAACAGTTAAAGCATTAAAAACATCAAACTTCAATCCCTTTGCAAGGATCAAGGCATTTTGAAATAGATCAATCAATCTTTGCTTCAGGTCCTTATCAAGAGTAGCATAGTAGAACGCATAGGCAGTGTTGATGTCAGTGTTTTCTGATTTTCCAATGATAGTACTATTAAGAGTATAAAAGGAAACCATATCAGAGATTTTTCCATCCTTGTCCTCAACAACATAGCAATGAATGACTTTTTGTTCACTACCATCCTGTGCAGGATTGATGAGCCAGTGTTCTACTTCTTCCTCGGTGAATATTGGGAAAACATCAAACTTGGCAAGATATGTTGACAACAGGGTATGAATTTGTGGCACATCTCTCTTCTCAGCAAGTCTCAAGGGGAGAGAAGTTTCGGTGGGAAGGGAGAATCTCACAATCTGACGTTCCTCTGAAGACCCAGGCGGTAAAGCAGCAAAACCAACTTGATAAAGCTTTTTCCAGTTTATGGATCTATGATAATAGCGACATGTGGTGATTGGAGTCGGAATCTTGGCTCCAGCGGTAAATAGCGCTTGGAAAATTCCAGTCAAGTTGATTCTTCGTGTAATTTCAACGATTAAAATTGGGGCAAGTCTCTTGTTTCGCAACTTTTTGTGAACACATAGAAAGTTCACCTCTGAAGCTTTGACTACCTTTCCGCGAACATTGAAATCTGCAGGAATAGCCGAAATAAAAGCCACCAACTTTCCGGTGGACTTCACCCGCACACCCACATTCCAGTCCTTGTGCCACCCAGGTGCCTTCAGCCCCCATTCGAGCATCGGCAAAGGGTATTGAAGACGGAAAGTGGAGTCAATGTCTTCAACGTAATGATTATAAAGAAGCTCATAAACTTCCTGTAGTTGATTTTTGTCAGTAATGTCGACATCGGACCACTCAAATTCTTTGAGGAGAGGAGCGGGGCTGGTAGGGATGTCTTCGACTTTCTGAATTTTGATTGGTCCCTCTGAAAAGGTGTCCACCTTAGACGCAAGCTCAGTGACTGGCTGAGTTTTCCAAAACTTGTACTCCTCCATTGTTTTCTCTTTTTGACGCGGGTCTTCTTCCATATTGAACATGCGCATCAGCTGGGCGAGTTTGCGTTCACGTTCAAGCTCCGCCGGACTAGCTACCTGCTTGGAAGATGATGAGTCGTCAGACATGGTGGGGATTTATATAACTTGGTAAAGGAGGATTGGCTTATTGCAACTTGTACTGTTTGACAGCTGTTAGGTGTCTGATCTCAAGAGTCGGAAATGACGGCCGCTTCGTAAGCAGCAAATATAGACCCAAATAGGAATTTGTCTAGGGTTGGACATATTCGTTGGCAAACGTCTCTTGACAAGATTAGATAACTTAACAATAGCGTGGGCACTTCGCTCTCAAAGCTATACTAAGATGCCATAATTAGCAGCGACACACCTGTCAAATATTTAGTAAAGCATTAACTTTCATGTTGTTAGTTTTGGCGTTGATTGTCGGTTACTGTTCTTCGAAAGTGAAATCTACCACGTGACTAAAATATTTTTGGCTGATCTGAAAAAAAAATATTTTGAAGATATCAGGAAAGTATTTCACACAAAGGGGTTGTTGACAAGAACATGACAACCGTAATTTCAGCTACATCGTGGGTTCCCCGAGGCTTTGCAGCTGAGCTGCCTCAGAAAGTTGAATTCGATGAAGCAGAGATGGAGAGAATCAGTGAAATGGCCAAGCTGAAACTTGACGAAGCGCAGGAAGATTTGGCGGAGGCCGAGGAAGATGCAGCGGCAGATGGCTCGCCACAGGATTCTGGGGCCAATGAATTGTCCATTTCTCAGAAATCCAGAATTGCTTCGCTCGCACAAGAGTCAGACTCAGACGCTGATGAGGAAGTGGAGAAGGTTGACCTCAACGATGACGACTTAAAGGAATACAATATGGATACTTACGATGACGAACCCAATGGACAGGGTGAACGTATGGGAATGTTTGGTTATACCGAAAATCTCACTTACTATAAAAGCGGTGAGGAAGACCCATATGTTTCTCTGGCCGCCCTAAAAGAGCAAGAGGAAGAAGACCTCGAAAACTATCGAATTGATGCAGATGACAATCTCATTTTGGCTACAAAGACTGAAGATGATGTTTCAATGCTTCAGGTGTATGTCTACTCTGATGATAACGAGGCTGTCCAAGGCGATGGGTCGGGCTTGTATGTTCACCACGAAGTTATGCTACCGGCCTTTCCATTGTGTGTAGAGTGGATGGATTTCAAAGTTGGTAAGAACAACGATGGAGAGAGCGGAAATTTTGCCGCAGTGGGCACTTTTGAGCCCGAGATTGAAGTTTGGAATCTTGATTCTGTCGACGCCATGTTTCCAGATTTGATTTTGGGTCAACGTCCTGATAATGCCCCAGAGCCTAAGATTAAGCCGAAGAAAGGGAAAAAAGGTAGCAAACCTCATTTTTACGTTAACGACGAGTATCATGTCGATGCAGTTCTGTCATTGGCCCACAATAGGTTACATCGCAACCTATTGGCATCTGGTTCAGCAGATACAACAATTAAGCTCTGGGATCTTACTCAAGGGGTTTGTTCAAGCAGCTTGACCACCCATTCAGGTAAAGTGAGTAGCGTAGCATGGAATCCCGCGGAGGGAACTGTTCTGTTGAGCAGTGGCTATGACCAGAAGGCGATCGTTTCTGATTTGCGCTCTACTGACGCTAAAAAGGTCTTTGATATCAGAAATGATGCTGAGTCTGTCAAGTGGAAAACAAATGGTGTGAACTTTTATGTTTCAGACGACAACGGCCGCATCTTTTATTTTGATGCTCGTCAAGAAGGCAAACCTGTCTGGACCTTGCAGGCACATGATTCTGAAGTGACTAGTTTTGATCTGAATCAGTTTATTGACGACTTTATGGTTACTTGTTCCACCGATCGCACCGTGAAGCTATGGGATTTGCATGGATCGCCTTCAATGATTATCTCCAGGGATATGGACGTGGGTAAAGCTTTTTCTGTCTCGTTCGCACCTGACAAGGAACTGGCTGGACACGTTGTACTTTCTGGTACTGCCAGTGCAGTTAAAGTATGGGATACATTGTCCAACAGAACTGTGAGAGAAAAGATGAGTAAATACATTGACGGTTACAAGCCTCGAAGTGGAGAACGCATCGCCACTATTGTTGATGACGCAGGCAGTGACGAAGAGTATGAAATGGGAGAGTAACCAGGTTATTTATTTCGAGCGAAGCTATCTGACAGTTTGAGTCCAAGCTGAGGGCTCATTTTCTGGCAGAGTAATTCAAACACTACTTGCTATCATACTACGTGAAATAGAATGATGGTTTCAAAAAGTAGCCATGATAATTATAGACGTTGCAGAGTAGCCATTTCTTGTTTTCCCTTAGTATATTTTTGCGATAGGCTGAAACTTATCAGAGCACGATAAGTGTGAGCCATCGGGAATGCGAGATAAGAATAAATAACGTTTGAGGTAGTGATACACCGCATGGAGATGCAGATAAGATGCGGATACTGTTTTCTCGCCGCCAACGACAGCTGAGGAGGAATATTTAAACAAATATTATGCGAAAGGCAGCCACAATATTGCAGAATTGCAGAATCAGCGTGAGCACCGAGAATCCTGAGTTTTGAGCTGCTACGTTTGGCCAAGGGCTCGGCGTCTGCCTTGCCACTGACTGGAATTTGTACTGCGGGCCCCGACATGTCGGCTGGCCTCGGCGCGCCGGCTGGCGAGCGTTTGGGGAGTGCAGATGTCAGAGACAAATCAAGCCATGCCGCGATAAACCGCAGTCGGCAATATTCCGCGAGCTCAGAATGACAACAACGGCACTCAGGGAAAACACTATTGCCAGTAGCACTGAAATGCTGACTCGCTCTGGTTTACTGGCCGTTGATTTCGGGGAGACATTCGAAGTTTCCGATGCCGAAACATAGTTCACGTGCAAAGCATATGCAGTAAAAAGTGTCGGGAGTGTATCGGCGATAGGCAGCACTGTGGACGGGTTGCTGTGCTGGACGATTGCCTGCGATTGGACTAAAAGGGTAGACGCTGCTGGCTGCATAACCGAGCAACCCACCAATCAGAATTTGTTGATACTGCGACAAAAATGCTCCCAAAATGCCCCAGCCCAGTTAAAATGTCCACCGCCGACCGGTCAAAACCGGGAGCACTTTAGCAGACGCAAGCAGGTGCCTGCTATGCACTTTTCTGCAATGCTAATGTACGACTGTTTTTGAGTCATAGCCAGAGTGTACAGAGCTGATGCTTGGAGATTTTGACAAAAAAACACAAGAGGCAGGCTTGGTAATATGTAAGTTGTTACGAGAATCATGAAGCGCCATGTCGGACGATTTTCTGCGACCCAAGGCTGGGCCGAACTTTAATTAGCATTTTTCAGACCTCCGTGTATTGTCGCCGTCGAGCTCCTGTGGGCCAATACCACTGCTACCCCATGCACATGCGCCCTCCCCTCGGGGGCGCAAAACGTCAGGACCGAAAGGAGGCGGGCTGACAATCTAACGTCTATGATTGGGCAAAGATTACACTCTGTGACGTCCCTCCTCCACATGCACCACCACCACCCTGGGCCCCCCGTCGGTTGCTTGTTTCGGAAACCTTTCGACAGCGGAGAGAGTCACCCTAAATTTTTTTCAGTCTCCAACTTTCTTTCCTTCTCTCTAACCACTTGTTTGTTTTCTTGTTGTGAGTAACTGGATTGTAAGTATAAGTCAGTAGTTTGGTAAAGCAAACGAATAGTTGGTGGGGATGAAGAATGAGCGACGGTCGCTTTAATTCATCACTACTGCTCTTTTGATAGTCTTTGGCTAGATCTAGTATCGCTAGCATTACCTCATAGTCGTTGGTTAGTCAGACAGCTGGCCCTGTCTCAGTGTTTCACTGGTGCTACGTTCGTATAATTTGCTTGTCTTTTTTTTCTCTGTTAGCTTTTTTCGCTTTTTTGCCAGCTCTTTTACGCTCAGTTGGCATCACATCCGGCGCTTGGCTGAATTGGCACGTCTTGCCGATCGGGCTATCCCCGCCAGCGCTTGTGATTTCCGCTTATAAACGTAATTGAAAATTCCAGAATTTTTCGTTGGCCAAGGTGCGGCCGACATCGGCTAGTCCCGCACTTGCAGAAAATCTGGGCGGCGGGGATGTGGAGATAACCGGGATAGACAAACAATACAATACTGCCCTCTACCTTGGACTCACATTTTGGAATTTACTAACCCAGATGGAAGAAGAAACCTATACTCCTTACAAATACCAAGAAGGTCCCCAAAACAAATCATGGGCTGGTGCTCTTCCAATGAAACAAGGACTTTACGATCCTGAATATGAAAAAGATGCATGTGGTGTTGGTTTTGCCTGTCATATCAAGGGTAAGGTGTCTCACAAAATCATTTCAGATGCCAAAAACTTGCTTTGTAACATGACCCACCGTGGTGCTGTTGGTTCAGATGCCAGAGATGGTGACGGTGCCGGTGTCATGACGTCAATTCCCCACAAATTCATTGTCAAGGAATTCGAACGTGACAATGACTTTGTTGTCCCTCCACTCGGACAGTATGCCGTTGGTAACTTGTTTTTCAATTTTGAAGAAACCTTGAAAGATTCAAAGACCCTCTTCACAAAAATTGCAGACTCTCTTGGCCTCAGAGTCCTGGGCTGGAGAGAAGTTCCTCGTGATTCGTCAATTCTCGGACCGGCAGCTCTTTCTAGGGAGCCAACTATTCTTCAGCCTCTTGTTGTCTTGACCGCCGCATACGGAACTGGCAACAAGTCTGAACACTATGATGCTGCTACCTGGGATGAAAAGTTTGAAAAGCAATTTGAGCGTCAACTCTACGTGCTTCGAAAGCAATCTACCCACACCATTGGAAGCCACAACTGGTTTTACATTTGTTCACTGTCTAATAAGAACATTGTCTACAAGGGTCAACTCGCCCCTGTTCAAGTCTACAATTATTATTATGATCTTGCTAATGTTGACTTTGAAGGTCATTTTGCCTTGGTTCATTCTCGTTTCTCTACTAATACTTTCCCCTCATGGGACCGTGCCCAGCCATTGAGATGGGCTGCTCACAATGGTGAAATCAACACTTTGAGAGGTAACAAGAATTGGATGCGTGCCAGAGAGGGTCTTATGGAATCGACCCTTTTTGGAGACGAGTTGGATCGTCTGTATCCCATCATTGAAGAAGGCGGTTCGGACTCGGGCGCTTTTGACAATGTCCTTGAATTGTTGGTCATTAACGGTGTTTTGTCACTCCCCGAGGCTGTCATGTTGCTCGTTCCCGAAGCTTGGCAGAATAATGAGAATATGAATCCAAAGAAGAAGGCCTTTTATGAGTGGGCTTCATGTTTGATGGAGCCATGGGATGGTCCAGCTTTGTTTACTTTTGCTGATGGCCGTTACTGCGGAGCTAACCTGGATAGAAATGGTCTTCGTCCTTGTCGTTACTATGTCACTGATGATGATCGTATGATTTGTGCTTCTGAAGTCGGTGTTATTCTTATTGAATCTGAAAAGGTTATTCAAAAGGGCCGTCTCAGACCTGGTAGAATGCTTTTGGTTGATACCAAGGAAGGAAAGATTGTTGATGATAAGGAGCTCAAAGATAAGGTTGCGTCTAGATTTGATTTCAAATCTTGGGTTCAAGGTAATGTTATTACTCTTGACGATTTGTTCGGAAGAATCGAGAGAAAGGGTGAGCTCGACTCCCTTACCAAGCCACTTGATTCAGTTGCCGTTCAATCTGACCCTCGACTTCCTGCCTTTGGTTATACTTTTGAGCAGGTGTCTTTATTGTTGGCCCCAATGGCTGCTGATGGTAAAGAGGCTCTCGGTTCCATGGGTAACGATGGTCCCCTTGCATGCTTGGCTCCACAGCCTCGCGTAATTTATGAATACTTTAGACAACTCTTTGCTCAAGTCACTAATCCTCCAATTGATCCAATTCGTGAAGAGATTGTCATGTCTTTGCAATGCTTTGTTGGCCCTCAGGGTAATGTTTTGGAGATGAAGCCATCTCAATGCAACAGACTTTTGTTGGAATCTCCAATCCTTGATGCTGCCCAATTCAATGCTTTAGCCCACCTTCAGAGTTATTACCCATCATGGACTGTTGCCAATATTGACATTACTTTTGAAAAGTCTGAGGGTCCTTCTGGCTATCTTCGTGCTGTTGACCGCATTTGTGCCGAAGCGTCCACTGCCATTGCTGATAAGAATAAGGTCATCATTCTCTCTGATCGTGCCACTGATGCTGATCGCATTCCAGTTTCCGCTCTCATTGCTCTTGGTGCTGTTCATCATCATTTGGTCAAACAAAAGCAAAGATCGAGAGTCGCATTGGTTGTTGACACCGCCGAAGCTCGTGAAGTTCATCACATGTGTGTTCTGCTTGGTTATGGAGCTGATGCCATTCATCCATATCTTGCCATGGAGACTTTGCTCAAGATGAACCGTGAGAACTTGCTGAAGAACGCTCTTCCAAATGATCAGATCATTGAAAACTACAAGCACTCTATTGATGGTGGTATTTTGAAGGTCATGTCCAAAATGGGTATTTCAACTCTTGCTTCTTACAAGGGTGCTCAGATCTTTGAAATTCTTGGTATCGATAACTCTGTTGTTGACAAGTGTTTTGCTGGAACTGCTTCTCGTATTAGAGGTATTACCTTTGACTACATTGCCTCAGATGCCTTCTGTGTTCATGATCGTGGTTTCCCAACACGTGTAACTGTCAAGCCAATTGGGCTGCCAGAGTCTGGTGAGTATCACTGGAGAGACGGAGGCGATGCTCATATTAATGAGCCGGCTGCTGTTGCTAATCTCCAAGACGCTGTTCGTAACAAGAACGAAAAGGCATATGCTGCATATGCTGCTAAGGAATATGACGCTACCAAAAACTGTACTCTACGTGGCCTTCTTGACTTTGACTTTGAAGGCTCCAACGCTGTACCAATTGACCAAGTTGAGCCTTGGACTGAAATTGTTCGTCGTTTCTGTACTGGTGCCATGTCTTATGGTTCCATTTCAATGGAAGCTCATTCCACTCTTGCTGTTGCCATGAACAGACTTGGTGGTAAGTCCAATACCGGTGAAGGTGGTGAGGATGCTGAGAGATCTAGTGTCAACACAAACGGTGATACGATGAGATCTGCTATCAAGCAAATCGCTTCAGGTCGTTTTGGTGTCACTTCTCATTATCTTTCTGATGCAGACGAGCTTCAAATCAAGATGGCGCAGGGCGCTAAACCTGGTGAGGGTGGTGAATTGCCGGGCAATAAGGTTACTGCTTCCATTGGTAAAACCAGACATTCTACTCCAGGCGTGGGCTTGATTTCTCCTCCACCTCATCACGACATTTATTCCATCGAAGATTTGAAACAACTTATTTATGATCTCAAATGTTCCAATCCTCGTGCAAGAGTTTCTGTCAAGCTTGTCTCTGAGGTGGGTGTCGGTATTATTGCTTCCGGTGTTGCTAAAGCTAAGGCTGATCACATTTTGATTTCTGGTCATGATGGTGGAACTGGTGCTTCTAGATGGACTGGTATCAAATATGCTGGTCTCCCATGGGAGCTTGGCCTTGCTGAAACTCATCAAACTCTTGTCCTCAACGATCTTAGAGGTCGTGTTGTTGTCCAAACTGATGGTCAAATTAGAACTGGCCGTGATATAGCTATCGCGTGTCTTCTTGGTGCCGAAGAATGGGGGTTTGCAACCACTCCTCTTATTGCAATGGGTTGTATCATGATGAGAAAGTGTCACTTGGATTCTTGCCCGGTCGGTATTGCCACTCAAGATCCAGAGCTTCGTAAGAAGTTTAAGGGTACCCCAGAGCACGTGATTAACTTTTTCTATTATCTTGCCAATGACCTTCGTAAGATTATGGCCAAATTGGGATTCCGCACCATCAATGAGATGGTTGGTCATGCTGAAAAATTGAAAGTTAGGGAAGATCTCAGAAACAAGAAGACCATTAACTTGGATCTTGATCCTATTTTGACTCCTGCACATGAGTTGAGACCCAACGTGGCCACTAGATGTGTTAGAAAGCAGGATCACCGACTCCATGTCAGACTTGACAACAAGCTTATTGATGAAGCTGAAATCACATTGGAGAAGGGCTTGCCAGTACAGATTGAGTGTGACATCGTTAACACCGATCGTGCTCTGGGTTCCACTCTGTCGTACAGAATTTCAAAGAAGTTCGGTGAGAATGGTCTTCCTGATGATACTGTTCATGTCAACATTAGAGGCTCCGCTGGTCAGTCATTTGGTGCTTTCCTGGCTCCAGGTATCACTTTGGAACTTGAGGGTGATGCCAATGATTATGTTGGTAAGGGCCTTTCTGGTGGTAGAATTGTTATTTACCCACCTCTCAATTCAGTTTTCAAGGCTGAAGAGAACATCATTGTTGGTAACACTTGTTTGTATGGTGCTACTAGAGGTGTCTGTTACTTCCGTGGTATTGCTGCTGAGCGTTTCGCAGTAAGAAACTCTGGAGCTACCGCCATTGTGGAAGGATGTGGTGATCATGGTTGCGAGTATATGACTGGTGGTCGCGTTCTTGTTCTCGGTAATACTGGTAGAAACTTTGCTGCGGGTATGTCCGGTGGTATTGCTTATGTCCTTGATATGGGTCAGGAGTTTGTTAAGAACTGCAACTTGGAGACTGTAGAGCTCTCTCAAGTGACAGATCCTAAGGAGATTGCCTTTGTACGTGGATTGATTGAAGATCATCGTCATTACACTGCTTCTGAAGTTGCTGACAGGATCCTCAGTGACTTCAACAGATTCCTTCCACGATTTGTTAAGGTCATGCCAACTGATTATAAGAAGGTTTTGGAAGAGGAAGCCAAGAAGCTTGCTGCAGCTCATAAGAGTGAAATCAGCGGCTTCCTCGATGCCATTAAAGAAGACCCAGAAGCTGATATCACTAACGGTGAAATTAAGCGCCTGAATACTCCAGGCATCGAAACTCCTAAGGCACATTCCCATGAGCACAAATCCGAACCAAAGGTCGGTGATCTTGAAGATGCTATTCTTGATGTTAAGGCAGAAACTGCCCGCGCTGATAGCAGAAAGAAGGTTGTTGCTCTTGACAAGGTTAAGGGCTTCATGAAGTATCAAAGACGTTCCGAGAAGTATAGATCTGCTGTTTCAAGAACGAAGGATTGGCAGGAGATTTCTTCCCGTCTCACCAAAGAGGACCTGAAATATCAGACCGCCAGATGTATGGATTGCGGTGTTCCATTCTGTCAATCCGATACTGGTTGTCCAATTTCTAATATCATTCCAAAATGGAACGAACTCGTGTTCAAGGATAGGTGGTTTGATGCTCTTGAAAGACTTCTTATGACCAACAACTTCCCAGAGTTTACTGGTCGTGTTTGTCCAGCACCATGTGAGGGTGCCTGTGTTTTGGGCATCAATGAGGACCCAGTTGGTATCAAATCTGTTGAGGCTGCTATCATTGATCATGCTTGGGAGCAAGGATGGATGGTGCCAAAGCCACCATCCGTTAGAACTGGTAAGTCCATTGCTATTGTGGGATCTGGTCCAGCAGGTTTGGCTTGCGCTGACCAACTCAACAAGGCTGGTCACTCTGTCACCGTATATGAGCGTTCCGATCGTGCCGGTGGATTGCTTATGTACGGAATTCCAAATATGAAGTTGGACAAGAGAGTTGTTGATAGACGTATCAACCTTATGAAGGATGAGGGTGTCACTGTTGTTACCAACACTACAATTGGTGAAAACGTTACTGTTGATGAACTTTCAAAGAATAATGATGCTGTTGTTCTCGCAGTTGGCTCTACCATTCCTCGTGATCTTCCAATCCCTGGCCGTTCTTTGAACAACATCAAATTTGCTATGGAGCTTCTCAAGTGGAACACCAAATCTCTCCTTGAGGATGATCTTGCAGGAGTGCATGAACTCCTCCACGGTAAAAATGTTGTGGTTATTGGTGGTGGTGACACTGGTAATGACTGTATCGGTACGTCCGTCAGACATGGTGCAAAGTCTGTTGTTAACTTCGAACTTCTTCCAAAGCCAGCAGCCACCCGAGGCCGTGACAACCCATGGCCACAGTGGCCACGTATTTTCCGTGTTGACTATGGTCATGCTGAGGTTCAGGCACACTATGGTAAGGACCCTCGTGAGTACTGCATTCTTTCAAAGGAGTTTGTTGGTGATGATGAGGGTAACGTCAAGGGTATCAAGACTGTCCGTGTTGAATGGAAGCAATCTGATACTGGAGCATGGCAAATGGCCGAGGTTGCCAATTCGGAGGAATTTTTCCCTGCCGATGTTGTGTTGTTGTCTATGGGTTTTGTTGGTCCAGAGGCTCAAGCTCTTGAAGTTGAGAGAGACGGACGTGGTAACATCAAAGCTAACCCCTCCAACTATCATGTTAATGACAACATTTATGCTGCTGGTGACTGTCGCAGAGGACAATCTCTCATTGTTTGGGGTATTCAAGAAGGTCGTCAATGTGCTCGTGAAGTCGATACCTATTTGATGAACAACACTAGATTGCCGGGCAATGGATCAATTGAAAAAAGAATCCTTTAGGGACTCAATACGAAATATAGATGAAATTATTGGTTTATAAGAAATGAATTTATGCTGTTTTAGATGGAAGTTTTTTGTGCAAATTCACATGGCGAGTAAGCAGGTGAGAATGCAGTTGCAATATGAATCGAAGAATAGAACATTGTACAGAAAGCAAAAGAACATCAGAGATGTAAGTGAGTGCGATGTTTCTCGAGTGAGGTAAAACTATCTCACTATCTCGAAACCGATTTGGAATTGTGTAGTACGAACAGCTGTATCGCTGAGCATCGAAAGAGGCAAGTGGATTTTGCACTGAGAGAGAAATTACCATTTTAGGACAACATTTGCTACATATGCTGTCTTGGAGCGTTTTTGCGGCGGTTCCGGTTTGACTGTGACTCATATAGAAGCACTGATTGTCAAAATGGAAAAGGCCAAGCAACTAGATTTGAATCAAGAGTGTTATGAAGACGAATTCAATGTTCCAACCTTCAAATCTTTAGGTATTTCTGATCTGGATGTGCCGGTTACATATCTTGTTGGCAATTCATTAGGTTTAATGCCGAAAAGTACTGAAGGCAAAGTTTTGAACGAGCTGACGGCTTGGAAAATGAGAGGTGTCAACGGTCATTTTGATCACCCGTTTAGTGAAAATTGGCTGACCATTGATGATCCCGTGAATAAGCTATTGCCTAGTGTGCTTGGATGTGAGGATGGCGAATGCACTGTGATGGGAACTTTGACGGCAAATTTGAATTCGTTGCTAGCCACATTTTATAAACCATCTGAAACGCGATACAAAATCCTGTTTGAAGATCAAGCCTTTCCCTCAGATATGTATGCATTTCAAAGTCAAACCAAACTTCATGGAAGAAACCCGGGTGACACGCTTGTGTACTTGAGACCCCGCGAAGGAGAGTACTGTTTGCGTACTGAAGATATCTTAACAGAGATCGAAAAGCTTGGAGATTCTCTTGCTCTTGTCATATTTTCAGGAATCCAATACTACACCGGCCAGTTTTTTGACATTCCTGCCATCACGAAAGCGGGTCATGGTGTTGGAGCGGTTGTAGGATGGGACCTGGCGCATGCTGTTGGAAATGTTCCATTGAAACTTCATGAATGGGAGGTGGACTTTGCCGTGTTTTGTACTTACAAGTATTTGAATTCCGGACCCGGTGCGATAGGTGGCATTTTTGTTAACAGCAAATACTCCACTGACATCCCTAGACAGAGCGGCTGGTGGGGCAACGAACTAAAGACAAGATTTCTTATGGAGCGTGAATTCCATCCTATCAAAGGAGCTTATGGATTCAGACAGTCAAACCCCACTGTCCTTTCCACCGTCTGCGTAGGTGAAGGTCTCAAGGGGATCATTCGGCATGGTGGCATGGAAACTCTCAGAAAAAGGTCGCTATCATTGACAAACTACTTGTTTGAGCTATTAAGGAAATCTCCCTATTATCTTAAGACTATGGATGCTACTGCTGTGAAAGGATTTACTATTATTACTCCTGAGGACGAGAGTCAAAGAGGGGCACAACTATCACTTTTGTTTACAGATGGAATCATGGAAACAGTATTCAAATACCTTGAACAACATGGGGTTCTTGGTGATGAACGCAGGCCAAATGTGATTCGCCTTGCTCCAAATCATCAGTATAATTCACATCAGCATGTTTACAGAGCTGTGAATGTTCTCAATAAAGCTCTGGATGAAATTTAAGACTCATTCTCCAAAAAATTGGTTCTCCATTGCACAATCCTTTCCACATTCTGTTCTAGGTCGTCAACGGATTCAGAAACAAGCTCTACTATTTTGTGCTCGTCGTAAGCTTCGTGTGCATCTTGAAGAATTACTTGCATAATCTCAGCGTCGATATTTTCTTCGATCTTTGAATCGTGATATCCCCGCTCTTTAAGTCTATCATAGAGTTCAGTGTTGTTAGTTCTTAGAACCACAATGAGATCAATGAGTTCTTCGGGGAATGCATCGCAAACATGCCAATCTATTAGTACTCCGCCCTTTTCGAGGAGAGGTTCAATGACGTCCACCAATTTGTCTTCATCAATAATGTCGCTTTTTCTCTCCTTATCGTAGCCAGTTACGCAGTCGTTTTCTTTAGCAACTTTTTGGATATCAATAAGGTTCAAGGAGGGAATTTTTTCAAGAAGAAGTTCTGCATGAGATGATTTTCCCGTTCCTGGAGTTCCAGTTATGATAATATTCGGATCGCGCATCGCTAGTACAGAACTTAACAATTGATGAGCTGCTGTGCCTGGTGAAGGAAATTTTTCTCCACAATGGGAAATTTTGAACTGCGTGGTGATGAGCTTATGGCTAAAATGAAAATTTTGAAACAGCTGCGGATTTCTTGATGGCCAGCATGAATACGGAGGAGAATGTCAGATAAGCGCAAGCAGTATCATTAGCCGGTCAGTTGAGTTCAACACCTACCTAAGAGGGTTCAGAGCCGTCCCACTGCCAGTTTTGTTTTGGAAGACAATGAATATATCATTAATCATAAGCGTTAAATAAAAGTTTATTTTGAAAGAAAGCACAGGAGTAGAATGGAGCACGCACCATTAGCACAAGGTTATTTGATTATCTGGTCTCAGCGACCGATGTTGAGCGACGTCATTTAATGTGAGATGCACAGGTTATCTACTCTGCGGTAATCCACTCGAGTTAACATTGCGTTATTTCAACTATAGTTTTGTTACCACACCTTTGCGTTCCCTTCAGTCTGCTGCTTCTCTTCCATCTTGTTGCTTCCATACTTCTACCCAGTTTCTACCCAGTTCCTGCTCACCATCCCAAACCATCCATCGAGCGCGCCCCATGAAAATTCACTCCCAGTCAAACTTGCTTTGTCAAAAACGTTTTCTAAAAATGATAAACAGAAATGAAGACTTTCCTGCTTTGCCAGGTAGCACAATGCCTAAAAGGCAGGTGTCTTCTCAAACTCAGAACCTGAACCAGCAACGGCAACGGCAGTCGGCAACGACGGTTCCTACGGCGGCACCCACGACGGCCTCTTCAATTCATGCACCTGGGCCTTCTGCTGCACCGATTGGAGGACAAATAAAAGGAAGACCAGTCAGCACAGCTAGCTCAGGAGTGAGCAGTCAGATTGGCAGTGCAGCAAATGCATCCATAGGTGGCCCGATAAGCGGCTTGGGGTCCCTGTCGAGCAGCATTAACCCACAAAGCGATCTGGATCGTTTTGGAATGAATGGACTTTTATCTGTTGTCATGATGGAGCAAAATGATCAAAATTCTGTTGCTATCGGATCAGATCTGCCTGCTCTTGGTGTATCGGGAATTCCTCCAGATGGTATGGCGTCGAAGGCCTTTGCGTCTCCATGGTTGGAAACGTCCAAATCTCGGGTTGAGCCGGAGTTCAAACTGCCAAAGTGTTATGAGGTTCCGTCTGCCGTTCCACAGCAGCAAAAGATTCAAAATTTATCTGATGAGACGTTGTTTTATATCTTTTATTTAATGCCTCGCGACTCCATGCAAGAAGCAGCAGCGGCTGAATTAACCAACAGAAATTGGAGATACCACAAAGAGCTGAAGCTTTGGTTGACAAAGGATCCGTTGAGCGAACCAATTCAGCAAACATCGCAGGCCGAACGTGGCATTTACATCTTTTTCGATGCTACCAAGTGGGAAAAAATTAAAAAAGAGTATGTTTTGTACTATCCGGCCATTGCTTAAAGGGCAAGCCTCGGCGGTTTGTATTTTGACTAGCTGGACGTCGCTACTAATAATGACTATGGAGATTCGAGAGCAGAGGAGGGTGACTATGTGACTGCCAATTCAAAGCCTGAGAGAAGTTTGTGGATCACAAGCTTCTAGCTTGGCTATCAGTTCCTTTTTATACTGTCTCAGTACCCAAACTCTTTTCATCATTTCTGGATTTGCCTTTCTTGTACCGAGTGAAACAATTTGTTGCGAAGCAATTTTTCTCTGAAGTAAATTAGACTTTGTTTGTAGCTGTGCATTATAGGATTCGAGAGAGGTTAATAACGATTCAATTTTTGGTTTCATGCTTTTTGCGTACGCATCTATTTCTGTTCTAACTTGCTCATTTCGTCTCAAGCTGAATACTTTGTCAACTCTCATGATTTTGCTGCGACGATTCATTTCATCTACATCTACGGATTTATTGACATTTTTCAGTCGTTGGTTAGTTTCTTTTAGTGAAAGGATGCTCGATTCCAGCAAATTGTTGATGGACATGGTGAGGGGTGGTGATCATTGAGACTGTTCCTTGCATCCGATATCTTCGTCGAGCTTTGCGACCCGTCAGTTGGCTTGACAAATTGGGAAGTTACAAAGCAACCTCCTTATGATGTACATAATCATGATTCTGTGATAGTTCGACATGTATCTGTGTTTCTATTGCGTTTCACTTAACCTAACATCACTTGGCAATGCATCTGAGTTAGTTTTAAATGCAAGCTGGCTCATAAGAATCAACCGGCCAACGAAATACTTTCCACAATTAGCATTAAAACACCACAACCACTCTTTGCTGGTGTGAAATTGGAGCACTAGCTAGCTCTCTGCCATGTTATGGTCATTAGAGTTGACTGGCGTTCCTGTAAAAAGCACGCCTGCAACTCTGTTACTGAATTCTGATAACCACGTGAAGCCTATTGTGAAGTTCTTTTTTTTTTTTTTGCCTAGGCTGCCTAGAGGCGTCAACTGTAAACAAAGATTTCGCGCTCCAGGGTTATCGCACAGTAGCAATATCAGCTGCCTCTCACAACAGTGTGTAGCACGTATTTTCTATGAGCAAGGCCGGAAATAACTGTTCTGAATTTTCAATAGTTCTGCGACTTCCGTGAACGCAGTGCATTTACCAGCGAGTAGATCGTACCCAAGGGGTGCTGCATGGTAACCGCACTTTGCATATTATGCCCAGCAGCTTGGGGCCTCACAGTTGTGACCAGTAGTTAAGACTCAATAAGATTAATAGCAAGGCTGCAACTGATTAGTGGAGGCCGAATTCGCTTTGTATCTGAAAGGAATAATATCTCGCGCATAGTCACGTAGATTTGCCTAGTAGTTGTGCGCGTTGAGCTGTTTTGCTCGAGTGCCAAGTTGCCCAGTTACCAGCTGCCCCCTTGGAAACAGTCTGGTTGCTGCTACTCGTGGTGCTAGTGGCCATTATTGCACGCCTTCAGCACCGAGCCTGGCGGCTCTATTCTTAGTGTCGTTATGAGTCTGCCCAAAACAGATGTTGTTCCCATCCTTATTTTGGACCTCACTTTTATTAATACTTTTGTGTGCACAATAGCGAGTCAAACTAATAACAAGAGTTTTACTGTCGCCGGATTTTGCTTCGTATCCACCTGAGCTCTGTGGAACAATCATTACTATTTGGAGTTCTAGGCACAGCTTTTGTTCATCTCTTGCAAGTTGAGAAGTAAGTATTACGCTCCGTTTTGGAGATCGTCTCATCAAAAGTACGGCTCGTCTTGGCCCAGATCTGCTTTTGTTGCAGTCAAGTAACGAGAAAGGAAAGGTCATCATTTGCAATCCACACTTCCTCCGAAGCTCTCGACATCGGAGAAAGAGATCCAGGGGATTTTTGTGCGTGTGATCTTATCCGGTTAGGACGGAAAACTGCTTTTAACTGCTTGTTGCTTCAGCTGGATTGGTCTCCAGATCAAGATCTCTTGGCTAGCTGGGCAGTTTGGTGGATATCTTGGAATCTGTTGTTGCAACCTGTGCGACTATTGCATCTTCGGTATTTGGCAGTGGACCCCTCCATTTCCTTCCAGATTGCTGAGGAGTTTCAAATAGCTGCGGGTTGTCCAGCATTCTAGATCTTCCGTCTTTCAGGATTATTTTGTGCAACATCTTTCCTCGCAGCACGTTTGGGCGTTTGGATCATTCTTCTCAAGCACTATACTAACCAAGATGTCACAAAGAGATATTGATTTGAACAGGAAGAAGTCTCTCATCAGGCCAGAGCGTACTCGTCTGAATCCCGAACATCCTCAATACCATTATGCTCAGGTTGCTGCGCAACAAGCGGGTAGAATCAATGTTCATCCTTCCTCAACTGGCAACGATCCAATCATTGAGACACATGGAGCTGCCGGGGCCATCCCCTTAAATGACTTCTCTCCAAGTGATGAAGAGGCTCCTGAAAAGGATGAAGAGGACACCGACGGGAAAGGAGGTCGCAATTATTACGGTCTCAATGATGAGGTGGAGCCCGGTAGTTATGGGCCGTCAAATATGACTTCAGCAGGTGGTGCTAAAACGCCACTCGCACCAGAATACAATCAAGCCCTGCCACCCGGTCAGAAGGTTCCTCGCCAAACCTATGAAGATCATAGTTTCGATTTTTGGCCTATTTATTGTAAAGCTATCACCTTCTGGGCGCCAGCTCCTCTTTTGAGACTCTTTGGTCTCAAGACTCCTGAAAGGCAGATGGGCTGGCGAGAAAAGATAGGTTTGATTACTGTGATTCTCTATGTCGCTACATTTGTTGCCTACCTAACGTTTGGTTTCACTAAAACCGTTTGCAGCAATCAAGCAATGAGGATGCATAACAGTGAGATTAACGATGCCTATCTTGTAGTGAACGGAAGGGCCTACGACCTGTCAAAGTCAACCCATCCCCAAGCAGCTGGTATTTCTGCAGGATCCAATATTTTATATCCACCAGTAAATGCCGGTGGTATGGATGCTTCTTTTTTGTTTCAAAATGTCAACGGTAAGTGCAAGGGTCTCATTACACCTAAATCTACGTGCACTATCCCTCATTCTGGTGATAATCTTGCTTATTACATGCCTTGTAAGGTCTTCGCTTTGGATGGGTCTACCAAGCCGAACTTCACTGAGGAATATTATAAGGGCTATGCTTGCCATACTTCTGCTACAGCTCGCAATACTTATTACGATTTGAAAGTTGTTGGCAATGTCTACTTTACCTGGGATGACATCAAAAATTCTTCCCGTGAGTTGATTGTTTACTCTGGTAATGTCTTGGATTTATCTCTACTCGACTGGCTTTTAACGGATGAAGTTGACTACCCTTCTCGATTTGATCAATTAAGAAACGACACTAAGGTGCATGGCTATGACATTTCCCAGTACATGACGCATGGAGAAGATGCACAAGTCATAAAATGTATCAATCAGATTGCAAAGGTGGGGTATATCGACTCGGAGAGTATCGGGTGCATTGCGTCCAAAGTTGTTTTGGTGATCTCTCTTATTTTCATTATTGGTATTGTTGTGATCAAGTTTTTTCTTGCTTTGTATTTCAAATGGGTCGTGTCACCTCGCCAAGGTGCATTTTATGTCTCGAACAAAGAAATGCGTCATCGAGATGAACAGATTGAAGACTGGTCTGATAATATGAATGCCAATGGACCTGTGAAGAAAGCTCCGAGGATGCCTATTTTCAAGCGTGGAACGGGGTCAAGCAACAAAAATCGGCGCAGTGTCACAATGTCTATTCAGGTACCTTACGCTTCAACATCTAAGCTCGCTCCCGGTGGAAATCTGTATCAACAAGGTAACGGATCACGAAATTCTCTCATGATTAGTAATTCTCCAGAATACGGCTATTCGTCTGAACATACCGGTCAACCTTCTCTGTTTTCTCTGGATACCACCTATCGCAGCAATAACGTACTATCCGATTCTGAGGATTATGTTGACGAAACGTACGATCCTGATTATGTTGTACCTCAGCCTCCAATTGATTATCAGCCATTTGGCTATCCTTTGGCTCACACAATTTGCTTGGTCACCGCATATTCTGAATCTGAGGAAGGTTTGAGGGTAACTCTTGATTCTGTTGCTACAACAGATTATCCAAACTCACACAAGCTCCTTTTGATTATATGCGATGGTCTTATCAAAGGTTCAGGAAACTCTTTGACCACTCCTGAAATTGCGCTGTCGATGATGAAGGACTTTGCCGAACCTGTGGAGGAGGTGAAGCCATATTCCTATGTTTCTGTCGTCACTGGATCAAAGCGTCATAACATGGCTAAAGTGTACTCCGGATTTTATAACTATGATGATTCCACAGTTGATCCTTCGCGGCAGCAGCGTGTTCCAATGATGGTCATTGTCAAATGTGGCACCCCGGCCGAAGAAGGTACACCAAAGCCAGGAAATCGTGGTAAGCGTGATTCTCAAATTATACTCATGTCTTTTTTCCAAAAAGTCATGTTTGACGAACGTATGACTGAACTAGACTATGAAATTTTTAATGGTATTTGGAGAATAACGGGAGTGGCACCGGATTTCTATGAAATTGTTTTGATGGTGGATGCTGATACAAAAGTGTATCCAGATTCTTTGACTCACATGGTCGCCGCAATGGTCAAGGATCCTGAAATTATGGGCCTCTGTGGTGAGACCAAGATTGCGAACAAAAGTGAGTCGTGGGTCACTATGATCCAAGTGTTTGAATATTTTATTTCTCATCATCAAGCAAAAGCTTTTGAGTCTGTTTTTGGTAATGTGACGTGTCTTCCAGGATGTTTCTGTATGTATAGAATCAAGGCACCAAAGGGTGACGATGGCTATTGGGTTCCTATCTTAGCCAACCCAGATATTGTTGAACGATATGCTGACAACAAGGTTGATACGCTGCATAAAAAGAATCTTCTGCTTTTGGGTGAGGATAGATTTCTTACAACACTTATGCTTCGAACGTTTCCCAAGCGAAGACAAATTTTCATTCCAAAGGCTGCTTGCAAAACAATTGTTCCAGCCCAATTCAAGGTGTTGTTATCTCAACGTAGACGTTGGATCAATTCTACAGTGCACAATCTCTTTGAGCTTGCTCTTGTAAGAGATCTATGCGGTGTGTTTTGCATTTCCATGCAATTTGTTGTCTTTATCGATTTGATTTCGACTTTGGTACTACCTGCTGCCATTTGTTTCACTATCTATGTCGTTGTCATTGCAATTGTTAGCAAACCTACCCCCATCATGTCTTTGGTATTGTTGGGTTTGATTCTTGGTCTGCCTGGTCTCCTTGTAGTCGTTACTGCGTCCCGACCATCCTACATTGGATGGATGCTTATTTATCTTCTTGCACTTCCTATTTGGAATTTGGTTTTGCCAGTGTATGCCTACTGGAAATTCGATGATATTTCTTGGGGTGAAACGAGAACTATTCAGGGCGGTGATAAGAAGGGCCACGGTGACAATGATGGAGAGTTTGACTCATCTCAAATTGTAATGAAAAGATGGAGAGAATTTGAAAGAGATCAGCAACGAAACATAGCAGTTCCAAACCCTGTTTGGAGTGGCGATCACGTTCCGAGCTTGACGACGACTAGTGGCAGCGTTTTGAGAACTCATTCACCCGCAAAGAGTAGTAGCTCTTCCACAGAGGATGTGACAGATGAGAATAAAACACCATTAAAGAGTAAGTCATCTACTGATGACTTTACGGACGATAGAACAACGGCAGTCGGAGGCTCATCTGACTAAAATTATTTTATAAAGATATATATCTCTGCTATCTATTTGCAAAAAAAATGTGCTTTTACTAGATATTTTTCGACTTGTTGTATGATTTAGATTTCAGCCCAAACAATAGCTTTTCTATTTGTTCAAGCAACTCACGCTGGTTAGCTGACACAACGATCGCCTGATACAACAAAGAATGAAGTTTTGTGTCAACTTTTTCAGTTTCAGCAGAAGGATCTTCGCAGTACTCAATAAGTAAAGAAAGAATCGTTTTCAGCTCTTTATGAATTAGTGTAGGCATTGGACACTTACCTCGGAGAGGTTGGTCGGCAACGTACCTGTACAAAACAAAATGCGATCTTTCGAGAAATAATCCTAGCGCTTTGGAAGCTACTTGCTCATTACCATTCAAAGCTAGCTTAAGAAGTTCTCTTAGACAGTGATAAGCAATTTTGCTTCTAGGAAGAGGGATGACCGATTTCGTGCTTCCAAAAGCTGTCAATGTCTCATCCTCTGATACTGGACCAGAGTATGGGTAAATGAATGATTCTTTGAAAAGTGCGTCCAAAATAAGCAACCAGCTTTCCGGTGGAAACTCTTTTGAGGTTATGACCTCTGTTATTTCAGTATAAGCATCTAGGTCCGTCTGTTCGTAGCTCTCATTAGCCAAGTCACCGCCTAAAATGCATCTAACGGCACTGCAAACCTCTGGCCAAAGCTGATTCAAGTTCACCGTCTGCTTAATGAGCCTAACAAATACGGTCACCGCCTGCTGCCATAATTCCAAATTTCCAGATTGCTGAATCAGCTTAGCTGAAAGTCGAGGGCAATCAAACTTGACATCCATTACAACCAACAGCGATTTCACCACTCGTTTTGTATCATTAGCATTGAGAACAGAAAAGTCCATTTCTCGCAGCTGCTTCAATGACTCATTACAAAGTGCAATGAATGTACACTTTTCCTTTTTTGGACGCTCGATGAAAGGCAGTTGAACAAATTGTGCATACACTTTCGATTCTAAATTCACGGAATCCAATCTAGCAACCTGCTCCAGAACCAGCTTTTGCAACTGAGTAAGATGATCGTGGTCTTGATAAAAGTCAGGAAGACTATCAAAGCTGCCAATTGTTATCAGAGTCTCAGTGGCTTTATTAATGTCGAGTTCGTTGTTTGGCAGCACTTGTATTATTTCGAAAATAGGCACGAGTGCACACAAAGCCTTTTGAACATCTTGAATGTCACCAGTCATATTGGTATTCTGGGAAGTCCAGAAATCACAAGCTCTCTGTGACACAGCGGCCGACAACGGGAGCTCATTGAATGCGCTCACAACTTCTCCAAAGCTTTCATAAACACGCTTGTTGAGCACAGCGCTATTAAACTGTAACACTGTATCATAGTAATTCATCAAATTGAACCACAGCTCTTCGAAATTACCTTGCAAGAAGAAGATGCCAGCAAATGCAGAAAAAACACTGGATAAGGAAGAAAGTACAATTGCAACGGTATCTACCCACTCAATATCAATGTTCAAATTTTTGTCCAATCCAACATTCATGACTTGCTTGAAGACAGTATACTGACAGGTTTGCCATACTTTTGCGGACAACGTTTTACCTTGACTTTCAAAAACACGAAACAAGGTTTGTATGGCACCATTTCTAACTTGTGCTCTAGAGTCCTGGGAGATATGCGAAAGGCTCAATAGTACAGAGATCCACATAGTGTTGAAATTTTGACGATCCATGTTTTGGACTTCTTCTTCCGATTCGAGAGCTTTCTCCAAATCCTCATCATTTCCGGCAAGCTTCCGGATATGATCTGACAACATCCAAAATAGAGAGATAGAAGTAAATGAAATATTCAGATCGAGGGTCTGGTTGGAAAACCTTGATAGGGTGTTCAGAAGAGATTCAAGTTCCTTTGCTGATAGCGATTGCAAGAAATCAGTACAAATTAATTGAAGACATTCAAATCCAGTTCGTATTACAACTTCGTCGCCGCTTGCAAATGCTGTGTCAATGATTTCAAAAGTTATTGACCATCCAGTAAGAGAAGTTCCACATTCGTCCAAAATACGCCTAAGATTGTCGATACACGCCACATGGAGCATGGTTTTATTAGGTCCATCAAGCTTGAGAATCGCATCTAGCTCGGATTTGAGAAACAACTGGGACGTCAATCTTTCGCGAGTGTCGAGGACTCCAAAATAAATAACATCATTCAAAACTATGCATGCACGGGAATCCTCCTTCATTGCCGATACGAAATAGTTTGAAATTGTTACCCAGCTGGGTATTGTCTTTTTGTTAGAAAATCTTGCAATGTTTGCTTTAAATAGCTCTTTCACAAGTTCGTAAAGGAAATTACTGTGGTATTGAGAGATCGCTTCAATAATTGATCCATAAGCATCTTCCTCATATCCAGTCGACACATCCACAAGCTTTTTGACAGAAGTGTCCAGAGAAGCAAACTCAGTGCCTCTAGAGGCAAAACACCTTATCCCATCAGCACCTCCGTCTTTCAAAGAAAACACATAGATTGAAGCTCTGTGGAGTGTTTCAATAATGATTTTCCAACTACTACCAAGATCTTTTCCATAAAATATGGCCAGAATCATCTGAGCGCGAGCACAAAGGATAGCACGAGCGGTATGGTTCATCATAGATACAGAATTGTGCATCAGTAGAGTCATTGCTGCATCTCTGCCATCAAAAACAGCTAGCAAATTCGCCGCCTGTGCAAATTTCTGAACTGCTCGTACCAACGACGTAAACAGATTACCTTCCATTGTCGTTCTGAAATAAATACTGTAAATAGAAATTAATATCGGCCAAGATGATTGCACAAATCGAACACTCACTTGGTGTGATTTTCTTTCTCTGATAGCAAGTTGTTCAGATTGCGATGATCGCAACACTGAGTTTGCAAAACTTTCTGACAGAGAACATACACACATCAGAACCAAATAGTACAAATGATTTGGATGAAGTGCAGGAGGATCTGATTTGTCCAGCAAATCAATACAAGGCACCCGATAAACTAATGATCTTGAAATTCCAATATGAGACAACGAGGAAGTGTGAAAACCATTTTCCAAAACTTTGCCCGATTCTTGATCTGATCCTTTGTAATTGTATATTGAGGAAAACTCACCAAGACCTATTACATCAGGTTGTTGAGATGAAATTGTCTCAAAAGCGGCTAGTATGTTTTTCACGCAATCATAATGTTCATCCTGATTATCGTCATATGACGCGAAAATTTCTTCCACTAATGAGTACTCTGAAAACACTCCCTGAAGAACCTCCATACAAAGAATTCTCTTCCACAATGGAGCATTTTCAGGATTCAGCATATGTGTGAAAAGAGTCAATGTTACTTCACATTCTACTTTGAGGATCGACAACTGTCTGCGAATGAGTAGGTAAAGGATGCGGGTTACTCTTACTGTAACAGAAAAGTCTCGCTGATCAGAAAATGCACGTAATAAGAGAGGAACACACTTGGTTCTCAAGACATGAGTCAGCTCTGCGTGCGACTGAAAAAGAACGCTGTGATTGGTCAAAATAGACTCTAAAACTTCCAGTCCAAACGTTTCAGGGAGGCTCGTGAATTGCAAAAACGTTGGACGTTGGCGCTCGCACATACTGCAAAGGTCAACAAAAATACGCAGGCCATCGTACGCAGAAGGGGATATCAAGATTTTGGAATCATCATCTCCCGAATTCGTGGGAACCTCATGAGTCTTCTGCTTTGCTGTTTCTGGGGCTTCGTCTTCTGTAGCCATTTTATCGTAGACATGAATGAGAAGTTGTTGTAACGTAGCCAATGAGGTATTAGCAACTTGAACTTTATTTGAAGTGTGAAGAATTGAGCAGATTTGGAGTAGGACAACAACTGTATCATCTTTCATCTCCGGCCCATAATTTTCAAACAATGATGGCAAGCATTGAAGGATTTTGAGTTGGATATCTTCGCCAAGGCTAGTAGCTTCCGTGAATGATTTCAAAACCTCTTTGATGCGAGCTTCGGGTATGGCCGAAATTGGAATCAGAATGTTGAAGCATTGTATCGCAGAGGAGCATGATTTTGTGTTGTGTGAGAAGCATGCAATAACAAAGGGGGTGATGAAATCAAAGTTATTACGCAACGCGCTTATAAGGTCTTTTTCATTGGAGCCATTTTGCCGCAAGTATTCTAGGGCCGCTTCGGCAGCAGGACGAAGGTCTGCATTCCGTCGTTTCGTTTGAGATATGAGGTTGGTCAATTCAGTAGACAGAGCATGAGCGATAGACATGGTGTGCCAGCAAGTGAGGGAATAATGATGCTGTCAGTCGGTTGACCAGCTAAATCTGGACTTGTTACAATTGGTGAATTCTGCAATGATTTGTTGAGAATTCGTCAATTCAACACACAGATCGATTCGGTTGCAACAACTCTCACAACTAGCGCACTGCTCAATCAATAGCAGTCGTTCCTGGACGGGCTCAGACTGAAACTCATGAGCTATCAAAAAGGTGTTTCATTGTGCACGTGACATCGAGGATACGTGGCGACGGCTATGAGGGTGTTGCCAGCGTTTGAGAATGGCAGTGACGCCAGGCAAACAAATATGTAATGATACCGATGTTCCTAAATTATTATAGCCAGTGATATATGAAAGAAATTTATATGCATGCGGCGTACCTCATTTCGAATGTCCGTTGAGAGATGAAAGCTGTTCAGAGAGAACCTGAAAACTGGCATGGACATATCAAATTGATAGACTTCATCAATCTGTACAATCCTGAAGGTTTAAATGCTTGTAATGACATAGCATTAGATTTTGATGGATCAGCTGTTCTGATCAAGCCCGACTTGTACTGCCTGATCGGCTCCCTTGACTGCTACTCCTCAACAATCTCGATGACTGTTTTGGGTTATCAAGTTCATACTCTTCGTCGTCCTCCACGTTCCTCCTGTCGAACCTAGTTAGATTCACGCCCTCTTCTCCGAAAGAATTGCGTAACGAATCAGATCTTCTGTGGCGTCCAGCACTGGAAGATCTGCTAAACTGCATACTCAAACGTGTTTGCATTCCTGCAACTGTGTTGTCCATGGGCATGCCATCCAAAGCATTTGTGATGAGCAGCTTCTTGCCATCAGGGTCTCCACGCGAGATGTTTAGCAAGTACACCCCCATGAAAATGATAACAAACCCAAGGATAAGCGAGATGTTATTGACGGGGTTGGCAGTGTTAAAACCTTGAAACAATATGAACGATGCCACCAAGGTCGCAGTTGTGAATGTGACATAGTATAACGGATTCACAATTGAGGTGTCAAACTGATCCAGGGCCTTATTGAAGTAGTTCATTTGCGTTAAAATACAAACAGCAACCACAATGATGAAAACGTAGGTAGAGTAATGAGTAAATTGGTTATTTCCCCCGAATGTGAGCTTGACTGCAATACCAAAGCCCTTGATGGCCATGACACTCAGGGATCCAACTGTCGAGCAGATTGAGATGTAAATCATTGGATTTGTGCGACCATATTTTGGTGCAATTTTAAATATCATGACGCTCGCAAAAACAGCAACAATAATCACATAAATGAGAAACCCTGGTCTAATCGCGTAATCCAGAATCTCATCAACGGTCTTGACTTCCTTGTCAGGAGGAGCATGAAGAATGATAATCACCGAACCGATGAGGCAGATGGCGCAACCCATCTTGCCGAGAACGCCTAGTTGTTCCTTCAAAAAAAATGATGCCAAAACAGCACCGATGATGACACTCAACGCTCCCAGTGGAGTGACAAGAATAGCGGGAGCAAACGTATATGCAGCAAAGTTTGCAATCTCACCAATTGCCATTGTTATCATGCCTGCCCACCATACTGGGTTGCGAAGATATTCAAATCCGTCTCCCTCGAAGCCATGCTTATTGGAAGCAGCTTGAAGTCCTTTTTTAGTAATGATAAAAGATGTGCCAATAGCTATCGAAGAGGATATGGCAAGGCCCAGCCCAATGTATTTATCCTCTAATAGACTGCCCATATTTTTTTGATCAATAAATAAAAGAGTGAATGTCAGGTGAAGGCAGAAGCTTACGTCTTGGCGGAAACGTGTAGTGAGGAAGAGGGATGAATTAAACTCGTTTGAGCCTGGTGTTTAGGCGTTTCGATCTGCGGCTCAAAACGCGAACGGTTTTGAGAGTGCGTTTCATGGCGGAAGGAAGGAACGAGGTTCAAAAATGGGAAAAAAAATGTAACAGGATTAGTCCGAGTAGCTTTAAATAAAGTTTCCTGAATACCCTCACTGATGCACCTCATTCTGCTACCTTTACTTGTGTAGTGAACCAAGTGGGCCTTGTGTGTCTCGAAGGACGGCTATCACAGGGGGCGGAGCTCATCTAAGCTAAAAATACTTAGATCCCGAGCACAAAACATTGCTCCGACATGGAAAAATAAATGAATTTTTAAAGAGATACAGACTAGTTTTGGGCAAAGGCGCTACAAACGCGTTTATGCACGTATCTTACGCAGTCAGCAGCCATTTATCACTCAAGCGACACTTCGAAGTCATATCCTACTTGAATCCTTGGCAGACGAACTGTACTCACATTTCCCAAGCTCTTCACTGATGCTTTCCACGTCTTGCCATTCTGAGTGATTCTAGCCGATGTGGCAGAGGTACCAGCAATGACAATCTTTTCAAAGGTCTGCCGAGCGAAGGAGCCCGTTGGTGTGCCCGATACCACCCCTGCCAATTTACCGTCGGAAAATGAAATGTGGAGCTCAGCATAATCGCCAGAGATGTAATCATAGCTCACTGCATCATCAACGTAAAGTGAGCCAACTGAATCACCAACCTTTGAAAGTGCAACAGTCAATGTATAAGGATCGTGAGCCATCAACTCAGCAGATCTTCGCTCTCTTTCCCTTGTAGTATGCATGGTGCCACCTTTTACAAGTAAAGGAATTTCATCCCTGGCAGCAGACAAAGTCACCTTATTGCCGTTGAAAGTTTGAGACAAGTTCCAAAAATTATAATATGTTTCGTCATCCGGCAGTACAACCGTCACCGAGGTTTGAGCCTCACCGGTAACTGGCTTTACAAGAATACCGGTTGAACCCAAGTAGAATTGATCGTCAAGATCATAAACTTCATCGTTATCAGGGTTGGAATAAAACATTGGCACAAGCACTGGTGTGCCATTTACAGAAGCCTCGTGAAATGCTGTATACCAAGATGGCAAAAGTTTATATCTCAGCTTTACAGCATCTCTCATGATCTTTTGCTCCGATTCTGCAAACAAATAGGGTTCTCTTCTCTTGGAGTCAATATGCGCATGTGCCCTAAAAAAAGGATACCATATTCCAGCTTGATACCATCTTGTCAACAACTCCATCGAAGGATCACCAAAGAAACCACCAACATCAGCTCCGTTAAAGGGCATTCCTGCGACTCCACTTGTAAGAAGCATCGGTACCGCGATCCTCAAATATTCCCATTTTGCCTGGTTATCTCCTGTCCATGTGCCAGAAAGCTTCTGGGAGCCTGAAAAAAATGACCTCGTCAACATGAAAGGCCGCTGCTCATTGTTGTATCTCTTCAATAGTGACTGCTCAGTCATATTGAAAACAGTTAGACCCATAATGTTGTGAACATCACGCTGTTGCCAGTTGCCGTAGTTGAGGTTATCTTTAGGCATTGAACTTTCTGGTCCATTAAAGACCGAGTGTTCATTCATATCGTTCCAAACAAACAAATTAGTAGCATTTCCCCCAAAAGAATGCTCTTTAGAAAAAAAATGATCCCACACCTTCTGGCTCTCAGGGTTCATAGAATCAATCCAGATAGACTCCCCTGGCCAGCAGTGACCGTGGTAAGGTTCCCCATTCGAATTCATGACCGCAGTGTTGGAATCCATAATGGCCTTGTACACTTCGTAATCTTTGTCAGCCTTGATATGAGGATCTATTATCGCTACAAGCTTATGCTTGTTCACATCAAGCTCCTTCATCATGCCAATATGATCGGGGAAAGTAGACGTCTTCCAAGTGAAATATTTCTTGCCGTCCGTGTATTCAATATCTAGCCAAATAGTTTCGAATGGAAAGCCACTGGCTTCGAGGTTTTTGGAAACACCCAGAACATCACTTTGAGAATTGTAATTCCACCTACATTGATGATATCCCAGTGCCCATTGTTGTGGCATCTGAGCAAAACCTGTCAACTCTCCATACTGCTTGGAAATATCTTGAGGAGAACCTCCAGTGAAGAGCACCACATCCAATAATCCATTTTCTGACATCCAATGAGTATGAGTATTGTGCGTAGCTGGAGCCAGCACATGGGGTTTTCCAAAATGATTGATAGTTTGCCTGCTAATGTCAACATAAGTGTCTGACGGGTTGGCCCAGAACACGCCAGCAGATCCATGCACACCCTGGGATTGCATAAATGGAATAGCGCCGTACATTGCCATCGGGGAATCTACTTCATACTCAAAAATGTCAACGTTGAATAGTCTGTAAGGCTCTGCATGGTCTCCCTGATTTTCACCTCTAGTGGAACGCAAGTTGAGTTTATCAGCGTGTTCAGGAATTCCGTAAACATGAGCAGCTCCCTGGAATGCAATATCCAAAGCGACAGACTCCGGACCCTTAACCTTTTTGTCAGTAAAGCCGTCATGTTTATCCTGCCACATTCCATCATCAATCTCAGCTGTCAGCAATTGATTGCTTTCGCCCACAGAACGATAATGTTCAAAGTTTAGCTTTTTGTCACCGTTGAGAATTATCATGGGTTTTTCCCCACGATAAACTGTGACTTGGAAAGGCTCAGCTTGAATAGTTGCCGATTCAAGAGAATCTCCGTAAGTAATAGATAGCGCTTCATTATCACCAATTACCTCATACTGAATAGGGCTTCTTTCAGTAGTAAGATATTCACCAATGAAATCGAATCGCTTTGGGTTAGGACCAACTTTGTCACCAGCGTCAATGGCGCTTGGTCTTTGCTCATCAATTGTGAGCCGTAGTCCACCACTAGGAAGAGAGTATACATTAAGATAAAGTTCGATATTTGAATCACCTATTGTTTTGAATACAGTGACGGAAATTAGGTTGTCACGGTATTGAATAGTTGAAAGGTCCACAGAATACGGTGAATCTTGTACATTATCTCCATAATGACGATTTCTTTTGCAAAACGGATTCTGGTCACACTTTCTAAAAAGATGATCTTTGACCGCTAAAACATAAGAACTGAACAGAAGAGCCAGGAGGAGCTTCATATTGTTCGTGTCGGGGGGGGTGACAGGTTGTCAGATGAAGTACCTTGCTTTGAGTGCGGCGGATGGCGGGGATGAAACCACGTCGGGCCGTTTCTTCACTTATGGAAGTAAGGAAGAAGTGAATAGTAATTAAATGGTATTGAATGTCTGTTGAGAGCCAATCGTTAAGTTTTAAACCCTCTGGCTTTTTTAAATAGCGCCTTTGATGCAAATCCTTCTCTAAGCGTTATCGGGCGGAAGAGACGATAAGAATGATCTATGATGGAAACTCACAGAGTCAAAGAAGCATCAATAATGTAATTGAATTTGTACTGCCATCAATTCACTTTTGCTTAAGATTCATATCGAAATTCCTTCACGTTGATGCTAATCCTACCCTGTCGTGTCTACGATCCATCAATTAGTCCACGAAAATATTTATTGGAGCAATGTCGATATGGCTTGCAATTTTCTGCATACTATGAAGCCAGACTGTTTGGAAAGATGATTCGGTAAAACTTTTGGCGGAGAATCGAATTACATTATCATGATCGAGCTACCTTTCTAAGATCGAGATGCAATATCAAGCGGTTAATTAAAATAGCCGTGTGTTTTGGCTAAAACATCAGTTATGGCTTTACAAATTCTAATATAGTGATATATTTTTCTGGAACTTTTTGAAAGACAAAACATTGTTCATTCTGTGCAAATTTTGTCAATGGCAGCAATAGTGATTTGTTGATGTAGATTATCATGAGCGTAACACAATTTAACTCGGGATAAAATGAATAAAAGCGCTTTCCAACTACGTCTGATTAGATCTCCATGTTGTTCAATTAAACCAAGTTCTTGTCGGGACAAATTTTGACTTGCTTTAAATTGAATCGTTAGCGCTCAAGCGGCGAGGAATGGGAGACTTAAAGTCCATGATGATAAGTTTTATTGCAGACCACCCATATTCAATTCCTATCATATTGACTGTTTCATAGGGCAGCGGTGAAATCATTATCTTCACCTCGCCATTTGAGAGCATTTTAATCGTATTGACTTCTTCTATTTCAAATTAATGACGTTTTTTGTAACTGATAGTGACCCTATCATCTTGATATTTTCGATGTTGATAATCTGCTTCCAGAATGCAAAATTCGGCGGTTTCATGCGAGTTTATTAGTTGGCCCATCTGCATATCCTCACTTTTTGTGCCAACAACCATTGTTGGAATAGATTTGCAAGCCTGCTCAAGCATTGATTTTTTGAACAAGTAAATTTCTCCTACTCCCCAGTAAAATTTGTAGTCCTGAGATATTATTGAGGAGGTAAACTTGCAATCAGAATGATGAAGTTTTCTTGCCAACAGATCTAATTCAGATTGAGAAATAATAGTGTCATCATCGATCTTGGCATATATATCACTCTTGGTAGGACTGGCGCAAAGGTACTTTAGCGATTCAACAAGCTTGGTCGCCAGCTGACCGTAACCATAGTTAGCCCTCAACCGAATAGTGCAACCTGACACACTAGTCTCCTTGTCACAAAACTGAATGGCATTACTATGCGTAGTAAAAAGATCGGCTTGTCTAGATGAAGTATTACCTCTAAACATGAAGGTAGTCAGCGTGGGATTTCCTGAAGAGCTCGAATTAACGAAACCTCTAGGAAGCCGCTCATCCAGCTTACTCGCCTTCGGCAAATCTCCTCCTGGATTCTTCCATGTCGCATAGTACGGGCCGGTGTCAATAGTGGGCACCTCAAAATCATACACTGTACCTTTGATACTGGTTGCAATGGGCGCTGCACGATTTTGTGAAAGCCTTAAAAGCCCACTAGACACGCTATGGAAGTTTAATTTAGGCAAGGTTAGAAGTGCAAGTGTTAAAAAGCCAGCTAAAACTGCCAGAGGCAGTACCTTTTTACAGTTTCTGAGCATCACCACCAGTAAGTCGTCAAATTTAACGCTCCCCACCAAGATTTTAGCTACAAGTTTTGCCTGAATACTTTGTTGCCTTCAAACGCCCGGTTATCATTTTGCATTCCACATTTCTGATTACCGATGCTGCTGAATTAATCTTATAGCGGTCCAACATTTACCAGTCCCGTAATAAGAGAACATCCCGGAGGAAATTCTCGAGCACTGTTAGAATAATAGGACTTGTTGCATAGGCTTGCCTACTCTATCGACAGTGATAGAGCAAAGTTTGTCCTTACAGTTCTGAAGCTTGTACGATTAAGTTTAGTAAAAGTCGTAATTTCGCACTAGCAACATTTAGTGTGGCACGCATTCATGGGAACCAGTTAACTGTGTGAACAATCGCTGGCATCTCATGATGGTCATCACACACGCCTTTACATGGATAGAAAAATATGAAAGTGCTTGTATGACACGGTGGTCACAATTCACGAAATATCGGCTGGCTATTGACGTGAGTATATGAGCTTAGTTTATCTCGAGTTTATTTTCCTGTCTAGCAGAACTACCATGATGACAGTGGAGACAAAACAAAAAAAGGAAAGCTGCCCCACCACACAGTGTATCCGAGACACGGGCTTGTCCGCCTGAAGGGATTTTAGCTGCAGACACGATTTATCTGCTGCTAACCAAGTTTGGGAAGACGAGTCGAGCTTGATCTTCGAGTGGTTACCGTTCCCGTTCCAAGTCTTGGAAATCTTTGACAATAAATTTGTCTAAAAATACATTTGCCACAATTGACGGAAGTTTTGATATTATAGAAAGCTCGTTATTGATTTTTTCGTAGGCGGACTTTGTGAATGCTTTTTGTTGGGCTGCAGGCCATAACTCCGTTTGGCTCACGATAATACCAGTTCAACTTCGCTGAAATCATGCGGTAACATTAGAAATCAACGTTTGGCTCTGAGAGTACTGATCGACTGATTCATTCATTGCGACAGATGTTTGGTGTTTGGTTACTAATGCGTGTATTTTATGAAGTATCAAAACAGGCAGCTATCAATCGTCTCTCCTTTTGACTAAACGCAATAGAGCGCTCCCATTATTTATCAAAGTCATTCATTCCGTGCCAAAAATGCTTTAGCTGTGCCTGTGGAAACACGGATGTAGCGTAACTGGTTTATGATACCTTGTGTGTATGTGCACTTTGCATAGTAGTTGTGGTGCTCAGTGTTCTGATAGTCCAAATGATGTGTTTTGTAAGCGCATTCCAACTGAACAGGTGGTGCAATCAAGTTGATTTAAATTACTTGCATGGTTCTCGATTTATTGTCTCGTAATAGCTATCTACTTCATGGTATTGTTTCAAATAATTTTCACGTATCAATGTTGTTGTTGATCAACCTTCAACATATGCCTTTATGCATACGTTCATCTACTCATGAGTGATGAACTTTGTATTCGATTTTCACTCTGTTATCATCGTACGATCTGTGACTATATTCGGCATCCAGGTTGCAGAATTCATGAGTATCTCTTGAGTTAATTAGCTGACCCATGAGCATATCTTCGCTTCTGGTTCCTACGACCATAGATGGAATAGCTTCGCAGGCGCGGTCGAGAATGGATTTCTTGAACATATAGATTTCACCGACTCCCCAGTAGAACTTATAGTCAAGAGAAATATGTGAAGAGATAAATGAGCAGTCAGAGTGATATAGTTTCCTTGCCAAAAGCTCCAGTTCGTCCTGTGAAATGATGGTATCATCATCGATCTTTGCATAAATATCAGTTTTGACAGGGCTGGCACAGAAAAGCGATAGAGATTCAATCAATTTGACTGAAAGCATGTCATAACCGTTGTTGCTTCTTGTGCGGGCAGTGCAACCTGCTATTGAAGTATCGTTGTCGCAGATCTGAACAGCATTCTTGTGAGATGTGAACAAATTTGTGAGACGGGAAGAATCATTGCTTCTGTACATGAAACTAGTCATGGTGGGATCATTGGACGAAGGATTAGGATTGAATCCGGAAGGCAATCTGTCGTCTAGCTTGTCTGCAGCAGGCATATCTCCCTCAGGATTCTTCCATTCAGGGTAGTATGGTCCTACATCTTTGGTAGGGACATCTACGTCGTATATTGTACCTTTGACACTGTATTCTCTGAGATTAGGAGGAAGAGAACTAGAGCTTTTGGTATAAGAATTGAATGTACTCTTGACAGTTTCTGAGTTTTTGGTGAGCAGGCTAATCAGCACTATGGTTCCTAGTGAAAAAAATAGTGCGATTGTAATAGTTCTGGTCCCGGTTGCATTCACTCTGAGCATATTGTGTATATGATGAGATAAGATACTAGTGTCAGAAATTACCAAGAGTTTCCCCTGTGCTAGCACTAATTTGTATGCGACGCGACATCACAAGGTTCTGAGACATGGCGCGCTATTCGTCGCCCTGGCATGCCAGGTTTCGATGAATAGCTCAATTTAGCCCTCGGTGCTAATCCGGCATGGATTTATTCAGCCTTTCTATTCCAATGCAAGCGATACAGGGTTGATTGAACACTCTGCCGACAGTTGCAAGTAACCTCACGTCCTACCACATATCGAACAGCCATCAGGACTCTGTGCCAGATTCACAGCTTGAAAGACTGGTTGTTAATTAGTGTAAGGGTGCTGTTAACACTTTTCAATTATCTGTTGCTTCGTTGAAAGGAAGATTTTCTCACCTCTTCATTGAAGCTTCTCGGCATTATGCCGCGAGGCTGCATATCTTGTGCTCGCAGAAATGTGCGCAAGGATCATGCTACCTTAAACCGGATGCGCTAACGTTGATGGCTGACGTTCGAGCTAATTGGCTCGGGTTGGCTTCTGCCGTCGTGATTATTGGCTACCTTTGTTCTTTGCATTGGCTCTCTTCACAGTCGCCATCTCACTCCTCTTGACTTTCTTTTTTTGCTACAAACCCTCTTTGACCACCGTATGTTCCATTTTGACTGTCGGGCGTCTCCTTTTAAGCCTCAACCACCCCTGTCAGTGATGTGAGACCAACACACAACGACCCGCAGATTGGTGTCAACTTTTTGGGCAATTGCTGCCATATTGGTTAATGTCGTCTAGAGAAGCAGGCGTATAGATAGACTCCCTACCTATCCTGGATATGGTGTGGGCTTCCGACAGCATTATGCATTGGCCCCGCGTCTCATTGACGGATACTAGCCCGTCGTGATCATTGGAAAATAACAACAGGAGTGGAGAGCGAGAGTATTCGTGTCAATTTGCTGACTATTCTTTCTCACGGATGAGTTTCTAGAAGTGAGAGATACTTTTTTTGGCACCAGTTTTTTTTGGCGGGTGCTGGACTGATGTTTCCTATTATACTACTTGACCCGCTAGTCGAGACTGTATATCATAGGGCAGCTATTTTAGCAGCGCACCTCAACCATCAGGATCATTCCAACAGACAATAGCCGGCATGGGGTATTTCAACAATTCGTTCGAAGTGAGAGGAAGAAATGTGGTGATATCAGGTGGATCTCAAGGCCTTGGAGCTGCTTTAGCTGAAGAATTAGTGCTGCTGGGCGCAAATGTTATCATTGTAGCAAGAACCAAGAGCAAGTTGAACAAGACTGTTGATGAACTCGCTGAAAAAAAGGTCGACGCAAACCAAAAGGTTTCTGCCATTGCAGCCGACTGTTCTGATCCTGGCGATTGCAAGCGTGTATTCTCTGAGGTAGATCCAGACGTTGTCATTTGCTGTGCAGGTGTCGCAGTAACTGGCCTCTTTGCCGATCTCACATCAGAGCAATTAGAATACAACATAACAATTGGATACAAAACGGCAGTTCACTTTGCACACGCCGCTGTGAAAAAAATGACCTCGAAGGCAAACCCTCAGTACGCAAGACACATTGTGCTTTGCTCCTCGGTAGCAGCACTATTCCCCTTCATCGGCTACTCAGCATATGCTCCAACAAAAGCTGCAGTCCGTGCTCTCGGTGATATTTTGTACCACGAGTGTCTCCCCTATAACATCAAGGTCGCAAATGTAATGCCTGGAAACATGGAAACAGAAGGATTCGAGGTAGAGGAACGTACTAAACCAGAAATCACCAAAATCATCGAAGGATCTTCCTTCCCAAAAGACCCTGGCGTCGTTGCGCGCGGAATTATCAAAGATTTGGAGTGGGGTCGTTCAATGATTACGACAGATTTCATTGGATGGGTCCTCCAGGGTCTCTGTTTGGGGTTGTCAGAAAGGACCTACGGGCCGCTGCAAATGATTATGGCAATCATTGTGACTCTTGTAGCTCCAATTTACAGGCTCATCCTACTTCATGACATTAGGAGCTATTACAGAAAGAAGTCTCACGGAGAGCATGCTGGCGGCAAAGCCAGTGATGCTCAAGATTCAGTTATTGAATCCACAGCGGACAGTGTCACCGAGTTCAATACAGAAGACTCTTCAAAATAACTAGCAAACATGGGCTATAATACACAGCAATTGAAGCATGGGTGAATAAACGTAGCTCGTCATGTTTTCGTGAGAGTACCTGCACTTGAAACAGAACAAACAAATATTTCTAACTTATTAAATAATTTCTATTGATGCTTCATATCCAGTTCGTCAATCTAGCTTGCCTTTTTCTCCTCACCAAACTGATCTAGCACACTCTCATTAGCTTTGTAGAACCATGCGACTCCGCGACGAACTTCATGATTCCACAAATCCTTCATAGTTTCACTGATCGATGACCGCGTTTCATAATTTACAACAGCGGGTGGTGACGATTTTGGTTTTCCAACATTATCCAGAGTAGCTGCACTTTCTTGCAGTATAGTTGCTGTCTTCTTAGCATTATGCCTGAATGTCAAAGCTGTGCCGTACGCTACAGAAGCTGTAACAATTATTCCAGCGACAAATCCATGAGTTCTGCTCATCTTCAGGTTACTAGACAGCGAGTACCTTTCAGCTCTGTCGGTTGTGTGATTGGATGGTTGTGAAAAGTGCTAGAATTTGGCCTAGACGGATATTGTATCCGCACAACTATTTGTACTTTCTCTGAGTGAGTTCGCTAGACGACATTGCGACCATCTAGATAAAGCAAGACATTGTGATTACGGTATCACCATTCAAATAAAACATTAGTTATATAGTTTGCACTTAATCTATGCCGCGTTGACTGCGTTGTGTGGGTTGAAATCAATGGGCGCACATTTTCTTGCCAGGCAACTAAAGCCATCGGCGTGACAATGCTAGCATCTGCAAGGGTAAATTAAGCAGTTGCGTTTTTAAAAAATGACGTTATCAGAGTATATTAACTTTCTCAAGAGTTACTTAGGGATTTGCCACGTTCTGGGGTGACGCCGCCTTGTTCCCTCATACCTTTTGCATCGCCAGCAACCTGCCTCAGAGCTACTCCTTTATGTCCGATACTTCGAGTGAAGTGTACATAGATGATGCGCAAGAGCAATGGGAAGAATCTGTTCAACAATTGCAACTTCTGTTTTCGATGATAATTCTACCCGTGGCCGGCAAATTTATCGGTAGACGATTTGCTTATTACAGTAAGTATTACTTGAATATGAATTCAATCAGGGCATCTCAGCCAGCAAAAGAAACCTTCAAATCCAGTCGCAGAAATTTATCGACAAGTCGTCCAGAACTTCGAAAGTGAAGTTCTGTGATTGAGGAGTCGAGACTGCAAGGGAAGCTCACGCAACCGAAACTTCAAGCTAACGCAGTATGGGGAAAATATGTTGATTGGTGCAGTACGAAATTTATTTATAAACCATTAAAACAATCTTAATAAATAGATGCCATTTCTGGTCATTGCACAGTCCTCACGCATGCGCACACAGTGCTTAAATATGCCTAGACCAGATGGACTGTTTACATCTGGAGCTCTCTGATTGTCTAGGAACACGACGCCATAGTTTCAGGCGAGCGGAATTCAATCTATAGACAAGTGGAGAGAGTGCGAAGAGTGTCTTTGCGACGACAGGCTGCATTTGGAAGCAAAAAGCTGTCTTAGAAGTTGCCACTTATTGTGACAGTTTGCTCAGTAGCAGGATGAGGTTCTCAATAGACACAAATGAATGAGATCCATAGTTCGCCGTACATTCCTTAAAAGAACGGTTTCAATATCGATACTCGTAAAAATACTGTAATAGTAACAAGAAACCCATTTTCCACAATTAGTTCGACAGAGACAGTACTCTGCCAACCCTCTCCGCCTCGTCGTTCAGCATGCTCTTTGACAGCTCACTGATACCCTTTGTGGTAGGATTGAACACAAATTTCGTTACAGCGGAGTCAAACTTACCGAGCAAGTCGGTAGCTTCAGCGTTAACTGCCATTTTTATTTGTGAAAGTTCATGGATTTTTGCAAAGGCTGCTTTAAGAGAATCACACAAGCAAATAAAAGTTTCATACATGTCGGGAACATAGGGCAAGTGTTGGATATTGAGATGAACAAAGTCATGGTTGGCTGCAAGAGATTGCGTCCCAAGAGGAACAGTGGATGGTTGAATTCCAATTGATGAGCCAGGACGCGCAGATGATGTCTCCAGTTCATTTGATTTATGTCTCGTCTTGAATATTCGTCTTCCAACATCCACAATCTTGTTTTTCGAAATGGAAGTGGTGTCGGAGTGCGATTTGTTGAGTGTCTCATATTCTTTCATCAAGGCTACCAAGATTTTGAGGTATTCAGTCAGCGAGCTCTTGCTTTGATCTGATACCAGCGGGATTGACGCACCAAGGTAAAAGAAATAAACCGAATTTAGGTTATGAGATTTATTTTCATCCCAGTAAATATTGTCCAGTTCCTTCTTGTTCGCAGAAACAGAATTGAGCCATGCAATTTGAGAGCCGTGAGCTCTTCTCATATTATCGAGGGCGCGAAACCGTTTTTCTAGAAGTTCTTGGAACTGCTCTTGAGATTGTCTTTCAGAACTCATTTACAAAGGTCTTTTGTTATCAGTGGACGATTCTTGGCTTTCTCTTGTGCAAACTTGATTTCTAATGTCAGGAAGAAAACTAATAGAGTCTGCTGAAAGTTTCCACGCACTTCATGTGCATCCTTTCCCCCTAATGAGGGCTGTTTAGGGACGTAAACTCATTATTTCCGTTTTCGGCGATCCGTTTTCGGAGTCGTGTAATAGCCTTTACCAAAGGAACCGTTTGATGCGGAAAGAATATTTCGTATGAAATGCGCTCTGAACTTGGAAAATGAAAGATAGGTGGAGCGCTGAAGTGTAATAAGTAAATAACTCCAATTTTTTTTTTTTTTTGCCTATGGCACTTGTTTGTAGCTTTCGTTGACACGAGCCAAACATTAGACTAGTAAGCTTTCAGGGAGTCAGGGTCTTCAGGGATGATGGTTTCCAGGATTCTGTTTCCAGGATACTGAACAGCGTGGCCAGGGCCGACAGACGATGAACCGAGGTTTAGCGATAGAGTATCCGCATTGAAATTCGCATGCTGCACAATTGTTACGTCCTAGCTGGTGCTGGCCAGCTCGTAGTGATGCAAAAATTTCACGAGTGAACTTTTTGAAATAAATGATATATTGCAAGCATGCTTTGATCTTCACATATATTTTCTCTGCTTTGAATACTGCCAAAATTGTGCAATTTCAGACTCAGGAGATGCCCCCTCAACTCAGCTGCCCCAGAGCACCCTATCCCAAGCCTGGCGATGAGCTCTGAGGCTCACAAGTCGAACTGTCCTGTCCATAACCTACACTATAACGGCGCATTTGGCACCACATGAATCTTACGTTCTGGCACTATGTGGGCTTAATTGGAATATTTTCTTTGGTGACCTTTGTAGTGTTATTTGGTTCTTTGCCAAAGTTCAAAAGTACTTGGATATCCAAGTTGCGAAATGCATTGCTAACACCTTTGTTTCTGTTGCAAATTTTGGACAATCGTCTATTTGGCGGGCGAGTAACTAAACTATATGCTTCACAGGGACATGTTCTGTTGTGGTCAGTACCAATTGGATATGTGATTTTGGTGCTCTGCTGTCTTTATGGTTTTTTCAGAGACTGTTTTCCTAGGATGCCAAATTCCTGGCACAAGTCGGTTTTGGTGCCATTCTTTATATCGTTGGATTTTTATGCTACCGGAATGGCTGTTTTGTCTGATCCTGGCTTTGTTACTCAAGAAAATCTTCAAAAGTGTCTCGCAGAAACTCAGTACGACTTTGTCACTTTTGTTTCAGGACAAGTTTGCAAAACATGCAAACTGGCAAAACCCGCTCGCTCCAAGCATTGCTCTTCGTGCGGTCATTGTGTAAGAGTATGTGATCATCATTGTATTTGGATCAACAATTGTGTGGGTTCTCACAACTATCGATGGTTTCTTCTTTTTGTGGTGGCAAATTTTTTGATGCTATCTTATGGAGCGATTGTTACCTGGAAAATTCTTCATCCTCTTGTGAAGGCTGACTTGTTTGGAACTAAGGGACTTGGAAATGTTGGTAGTTTGTTTGATCGGTGGTTTGCAGCTATCACATCTAGTCGTGAGAATAGAACTTGTGGTTGCATCATGTTGCTAAGTATGCTGCTTTCACCGCTTTGCTTGGGATTTCTCCTTGAGCACTTGCGGCTAATTTACGTTGGGTGTACTACAAATGAAACTGCTAAATGGGAGGCGGTCAAGGATTGCATGGAAGATGGGTCGCTGTGGATTTATCCTGATAGTGATCGCAAAGCTCATAGCATGATTTTGAGAAAGCGAAATGATGGGACCTTCAATAGAGCTCTTAGTGTCGCAGAACAAAGAAGGGTTCGGGAGAAGAATTTGAAAATGGAACTTCTGACGAGTATGGAATCTGTCAACAATATTTATGATAAGGGGTTTGGTCAGAACTTTGCTGACAGGGTTTTTGGTCGTAGGTTCTGAACTAGCGATCAGCGGCGGTGATGGCCGAGCGCTCCAAAAAATTACTCAAGAAGGTAGCGGTGATATATTACTGATCATTATCGGTAGAGACTGGAATTGTGTGACGCGTTAGGTGAGCCTGCTATTTCAGGAGCATAATTATGGTAACAACCGCAGGCCGTTCTACTGTCTTACAATTATCCAGCAGCTTTTATTAGGCGAACTGTGCTTTATTGAATCCCAATGAATGGTTTCATACTGTGCTCGATGGCCACTAATTGCATGTAGCAGCTGCATATGCCCATCTTGCTATGCTAGTGATGATTCCAGTCGACGTTATCAACCATAGGACAATAGTCAGCGTCTTTGAAATAATAATATGTCTTTGGTTTACCGTAACCGTTCTTATTATCGTCTACGAACGCTAAATATATATGGAATATGTACAGGATGGAGAAGAGTATTTCGTGATATTACAAAGCCATGGGTTGATCAGGAATTTGTGGAGCAACGGGCTTGTTAGCATATGCCATATAACGTTGCAAAACAATGCCAATACCTTCAAAAGCTGCCAAAACAAAAGCGCATGCAATGGCACCATTTCTAGTCTGTTTCCAACCTCCTCTAAGGGCCAAAGTGCCACCAGTAAAGAAACCAGCAATAATTGCATTGAACGGATCCTCGGTTTGACGAATACCTTTCACAGCACAATCATAGGTAGAAAATATACCACCCCAAACACCAAAGTTACCTCCTACAGTTGGAGCTCTTAGTTTGACTGCAGAAATTGCTCCAGCCCTTCTCTCACCAATAGGCGAATTTCTGAAACCTTTGATTCCATGCCAAATGGTACCACCAATAACACCCATGGCAAAGGCACCGCCAAAATCACTAATGATAACGATAGGACAAGGATCTCTTGAATGATCTGCCATTTTTTTTTGTGTATATGTGTGTATGAGTGAAAATTTCAAATTAGAATTTTTGTTCAAAAGAAGCAAGTAAACGGTCACGTGATATGGAAATTCTGTTGCTTATCTGACAGTTCAGACCGTCGTTAAATGCTAAGCTTAGAATCAAAGTAAAAAAATATTCACCTTTGGTTTATAACATATAGATCACCACAGCAACCAGCCTCATTCGTCCCCATGTAATAATTAGACTAGAAAAAATCTCTACAGTAGACCTTGAAAGCAGTTGTATTTGGGAGGATTCTCAAATTCGCCGTCATCTTGTTTGGGGCGCCAACAGCGCCTAGAGGATTGTTCAAGCAAAACTGAAGTGTTGGACAGTAGGGGATATAGGACAATATATAGCAGTTTCGAGAGATTACTAAAATTAGATGAACAATAGATTATTTGGCTGTCTGCGAATTACACCACATATGAGGATGCATGATAGTTGAAACCCAGTCAGCAGGGAAGGTCAACAGTGTGCGGGGCCAACACAATCAAAGCTCCTGTGGCCAGTGGAAATTCATCAAAGATTTTAAAAAAGAATAATGATTCCAACGCTGCATAGTCGTTGTGGGTCAAGATACATTACGCCAACTATTATAGCGCTGTCTGCGGAACTTGTAAGCCCCAAAGTCTCTCGCATATGCGGGTTAGACTATCAGTTGTATTATTCTACCTCGTAAATAAACGCTACCGACGCTTCTGATAGGAAATGCGTTCCATTACTGAGTCTTGAATTTGAAAATTTTCCAATAGCCATACTGAATTGTCGGCATGAGTCTGTGGTCTGAAGTTGAGGATGGTAGCTAAAAGCACCAACTATTTGCACATGTTCTTTTGCCTGGCAGCGTGGGAGTATTCATTTTCAAGAAAACGAGATATCGCTTCATAGTTGGCTTAGCATAAAATAATTCGCAGCAACTTTGTGAAGCTCTCAGTGGAAATGAACGCTGGCGATCAGAGGCTATAAATTTCTAACATCAAAGGCCGAACGCATCGGGTATCATCGGTGAAGAGACGCCTTGAGCCACACTCACAGCCGTATTTATCCCCGCACATGTGCACATGTTCACCTGCATTTTCAGGCACGCTGAAGTAGAGCAGAAACCACAGCAATAACGCGCTGTGAAAAATATACTTGACTCTGGAGAAGCCCATACTATAACTTGACGAAATTTAGATTAGTCATAGATCAGCATGACCTGAATTGGGCATTATATTTATTCCGGTTCTTCCTCGGGATAGCTCGGATTATATGCAGCTGCGATAAAGATGGCCAGCCACGCTACACGTGATAACTTGAGAGAGTGGTAGACCATTATCTCATCGCAACATCGTTTGCACCATCGCTCCACAAGTGTAATTTGATTTCACTTTATCATAGTTGATAGAAATCAAATTGTTTGGCATTGAATCTGCAATTTTTTGGTGTACATTAAGGTATTCTGTTATAATTGGTGAGGAAGTTTAACGCAAAGGTGGCTGGAGAAACTAGTAGAGTGAGAGATAAAAGCAGGAACTCTCAAGGGCTTCGGAAACCAGGGGTTTTTAGAAATAGCAACTACTGGAAAGTCATCATTGTCATTGAAGATTAATTGTAAGTTTATGGGGCCGCCACAGACTTTTGCAGGCAATTGCAGCGGGAAATTGAGCCCGCGTCAGATTTTCCCATTGGAAATATGGTTCGAAGTATTCGACTTTGTTGATATTCCTGATCTTCACATTCTTTCATTTGTCTGTTTAGACTTTCGCATTATTTGCATGGACAAGGTGCTTTATAAGCGCCGTTTGTCTCGTTCTGCGGCAAGAATTAGTTCATTGATTGCGGTACGGCCATCAGCCCAAGATTTGGTTAGCCAAAGGATTCTCCTAACAGATATCCCTTTTTCTTCTCAGTTGATTCTCAGAAGAGCGATTGATCTCTCGAGACGCATTAAACGTGATATTATCAAGCGTCATTTGGAACATCGTCCAACTCGAGAAGAATTGGTAAACCGTGGAATTCTCTCCAATGCGGGAGGTGTGTTAGCGGACAGAACACGTCTATTGGAACGTCAGCGACTGATTGATGATATTGCGCGGCAGATAGCTGAAATTGCAGAGACATGGGCTCTAGAGGTTGCCAAGCGATCCAACGACGAACACAAATCTGTCCAGGAATTAGTCAGGATGTTCACTCACTATAGAGAAATATCGCCCTCCGCGAAATCTGTTGAAACACCGACCAGGGTCCGCGTATACAAGGCAAGGAAGGCATTCCAGGCCACAAAGCAGGATTATGGCAATGAGGGAGAAACATTTTCAATTGAAGACTTGGAAGTTCCTGGTGGCATAGTGGCAATGATGAAAGAGAGAGTTTTATATGGGCCCTGACAATCATGTTTTTATCGCTATATTTATTATTCATTATTTATATTGGTTATCGTAAGCAAGTATGAAGCGATGTTTCATCAAATTAAGATAGAAAAGGGAAAATCTTGGTGGATTGAGTTTATATTTTAGCTGATCATTTAGGAATTGAGATATTTCTTTGAATTTTATTTATGTTCCTAGGTCGGGGTTATGCAAATAATTTCTCCCTTTTGAATTAACAGAATCAAATTGAGAAATCTGGTGGACGCAATGAGAACTATTTACATTACCGTCACTACAGATATCATTGCATAATGCTTTAGCAACCTACAATACTGTGATGAAATGCACGTTTGAACTCGGACTTCACAGGTTGTGGAGTAAAAAAGATTTTTATCAGCATGAATATAATTTATCCATTTGCATCTCATTGAATTTATCAATATATCAATTGATATAACGTTAAAACTTAGAGCACTACAAATTTCCCCTGTATGAATATGCAAGACCAAGCTAGCCTTCAATGATAATTTATACTTCTTTGGCGTTGGCAAGCGTTCACTTTGAATAAAAGTACCATGGCACAGCGTTGCCGTCTTCAGTATTACGTGAAAGAAGGTCCAAATGTGGCGAGAGTTTAGGCAGCTCTCTCATTTTTTCTCTCCACAACTCTTTATTTATAGTCGCGTACATCAATAATATAAATACTATCAGCTAATCGAGGACGATTGAGATTTCTTTGTCAATTCGGTTCCCACCAGCTATTACGATCCCAAATCCCTCTCACCGAATTGTAAAAGTAGTGGGTTTTTGTTCAAATTTCAATTGCAAGATGCCAAAGCACACAATATTACTTAAAATCGTTTATTTATAGTCGAGTACATCAATGGTAATCTTACATATCACTAACATCCTAAAATGAAACAACATTTTATCTTACCGCCTAGTAATGAAGAATCGACTTTGGGCTAGCCCTCCAATTTGCAATAGCATAAATCATTAAACACGTTACCGAAGTGTATCAATATTCACGTCCTAACCATCTGTAATGCAATGTACCTTTTTCCAACGGCATGTTTGTTTCTTCAACCATTTGTAACACAATAAAACTGTTTCCCAACAATATGTTTGATTTTTTGTCTTTAAAATGTCTTAAACAACCTCTCAATCAATAATTAGCGTCGGTGGTTTAGTGGTAAAATTAATCGTTGCCATCGATTAGCCCCGGGTTCGATTCCCGGCCGACGCATTGTTTTTTTGTGTGTTTTTGTTGCAGTGAAAACACGTTACATTTATTTATGGGAAATGTGATGCTATGTGGTATTTTGTTTCATTTTCATGTCAATGATGGGTGCAAATAAATATCTACCCTGATTTTATCGCCTTTCGATCCATAACAGCTTATTGGATTCTACTTTCTTCTATCTGTATTCTCAAAATATCTATTCAGATGCCATCTGTGCAGTAGATCTATGTTATCTATATTAGAAGTTCAGTGAGACAAATTCTCTTCAAAAATTTCATAACAAAAAGGCTTTTGCAGTATAGATATATACAACAACACAGAACCCTTACATCTGCATTCACGTCATACTTTATACCCATGACAAAATCATCATCTTCATATACTTTTTTTTTGGATTTCTGCTACTTTTTGCAAATATGCCTATATGCATACACCGTATTGCAATTGTGCCCTCTCAGAAGCATATGCTATAAATTGAAACGTGGACGAAAGTAGTTTCTGTGTTGCTAGTTGGAATGTTCGGCGAGCGTTGGCGAGCGTTTGGCGAGCGTTGGCGAGCGTTGGCGAGCGTTGGCGAGCGTTGGCGAGCGTTGGCGAGCGTTGGCGAGCGTTGGCGAGCGTTGGCGAGCGTTGGCGAGCGTTGGCGAGCGTTGGCGAGCGTTGGCGAGCGTTGGCGAGCGTTGGCGAGCGTTGGCGAGCGT